>OY856409.1:945537613-945957613 GCA_963693085.1 Alisma plantago-aquatica
AGGTAGTGAGTGGGCGGTGGCCAGTGGCGGTGAGCGGGCGGTGGCTAGGAGGCAGTGCGCAGGCGGCGACCAAGAGCAGTAGATCGGCGATGAGTGGGCGGCGACCAGCGCAACCGGTGGTGGCGTCGGTGAGGAGAGAAGCAATGAGAGGCGACGGCATGAGGGAGCAACGGCAGCAGGATTGACCAATGAAGCAGGTGAGGTAGCGGCAGCGGCGGGAGGAGAAAGATCAGGAACAGTCATTTTCACGATGAAATAGAAGAAAGGGGAAGAGTCTGCTTCTCGCGGGGACTATTAATTTAATAAAAGGCGTCAGTTATCTTAAAAACTGACACCTAAACAGAATAAGCGTCGGCTGAATATAACAATCGATGACAATTGGACAATCCTTTACCATAAAATTTTTGGCGGGGAGGACACGCAAACTCTTATCAGTGTCGGTTATCCCACGACAACCGACGCCCATATGGTAAAAATTGCGCGCAATTCTATCTTCTTTAGGCATTGGTTATTAGGTAAAACACCGATGTTGTATGTTACACTTTGGGGGTAATTTTTTCGCTTGTAAAAATTGGATTTTGCGAGCTATTTTAGGCATCAGTTTCTTTTCTTTAGTCGACGCTGAATAAAAAGTGATACCTGTGTCTGGCTGGTCTTCCAATATAGACGTCATTTTTCCTCAATAGCCGAAGTGTAATTTTTATCAGCGTCAGTTTCATTAAATAACTAACGCCTCGAAAGCAACATTGAACGATGTTTTTGTAGTAGTGGAGATTCGTCACTGCACACTGACCTAAAAAACCCTTCTCAGCAATGCTCGGTCGCCGGATTTGGGTGATCTAGAGGTGAGGTCAGGGGAGCAGAGGGTTGGAGCAAGTGATTTGGTCCTGGTCCTCTACCATGGAACTAGAGAAAGAGTGTTATTCTTCAAGTAGTTGGGATTTATATCATGTGCCCCACCTACACGAATGAGGAGTGCATTGCATTATATAGGTTGTGAAATGTCTTCTGACCTTTAATGGAGTCCTAGCTCTAGTGGCATTTGGGGAAAATCCTAATCATGTGCAAAACATGGATATCTAGGGGTTGGTAGGTTTGATTTAATCTCTTGAGTCTATTGGGAGTATTCCCTAACATTGTTGTGAATCAGAGAGAGAGAGAGAGAGAGAGAGATGTGAAGGTATGAGAGGTGGTAGTATGGCATGTTTCCTTTTTCCTACTAGAGGAAGGATATGACGCACGGTCAGGGCCATACACACCAATCAAAGGGGTCAAGACCTCTCTTCTTAATATGATTAATCACGACATTTAATACATTAGAAATTATGCCTTTTACTTTAAGAAATCCTACTAAATACATATCTATCCCCTCCTTCATCTTAGATACTCCAATTTTAAATGCAACATTTTAATAACTAAATCTCAATTTGGGAAAGGTTTGGTGACAAAATAGCGATATTATAAATACTTTTCTTTGCCTCTAAGTATTGCCTTTATTTAAATTATTTAAGGCATCAAATAACTCCTCTCACTCAAACTTTGCAATAATTCTTATTTGGTCTATACTTTCTTTTGGTGCAAGTTAGGACCGAATATGTTCCTATTAAAAGTATTTAATATATCTTTTCTAGAAATCTCCAAGAAATTCCTTATTTAGTTACCAATTGTTCATTACTTTTTAAAATTCCATTTTTATCGAATATTTCCACTCTTTATTTGGCATAAACATATTAATGGATTATTGCAAACCACAAAACACATGAAATACCTAATTATCTAAAACATCACACATCTAATTTTCTTTTAGAAACTAGCATATCATCTCATATTTCTATTATCCAACAATTCATAAAACATTTACTATTTATTTATGTAAAAAATATCTTTCTTATTTATTTGTCTTGTACCCCAGGGACCTATTTGCAAAGAAAGTAGTCAAATGGGCCTCACTTGGGCCATGGGTTGTATCGATGACACAAAGTTACTAGTATTACTTTTCATCAATTATAGTTAATGAATTGCTTCATCTATATTTATACATTTCAAGTTCACCAAAATTTGAGGATATTACATGAACTATGATAAATATGAATCTTGATTTATCTCACCACAATCAATTGGTGGTTGAAGGGCGTGGACATGTTTGGGGCTAAGGATTCTCCCACTTTCCCTAGCACTACTCATGCGTTGTTGTATGGCATACCTAGCAGTTTGACTACTTCACTTCCCTACTTATTTCAATAGGAAGAGGAGGATGATTAGTGTCAAGTGTTGACCTTGCAATAGTATGGTACCATAAGAGCCTACTTAAGAAATAATAGGTTATTTGATACAAAAGGAATAATTAACATATATTATTTTTTCCATGTATTTTTGTTAAGAAATAGTTTTATATCAACCATCATACAACATGACATCTATATCATAAAAGCATCAGGTATCCTTGTTCAATTTTCAAAGTGTCATAGTTAGCAATGTGTTGTGCTTTTCTAATAGCGAGATGAGTGGATGAGGAATTCTCACGATGTCTCTCAAAATAATGTCTAAAATTAAAAAATTTAGAAGGTTAATGAAGAATATAACATCTAATCATCACACTAAATAAGTAAAAATGAAAGACAAGTAAATTAGTACTAAAAATATATAGATTGGTTTTGCTTGAAGTCTATGTGATGATAGACATCTAATGTGGATGTGTAACATTTAAGATCAAATTAAATAGAGCATGACCACCATGGTGTCTAGATGGGAAGGTTCAAGAAACTAGTTCCACTTTTTCCTGGATATTTGATCATCTCAATTTGGCATCACCTCTCATAGTTTCCTGAAAGGATGTGACCGATGGAAAATATTTGGTTATAAAATTACACCTTAAATGTGTACGTAACGAATGATCCTTGGGAGTTGGTCACATGATAACCAAGTAGTGGTTTTGATTATAAGCCTAAATCTAACTTCCATGGCATGAGGTTGTATGCTTCGTTTAACAAAATATGCCCTATTATGACAACATCACCAATTAAAATCCTAGACCAAGAAATTCAATTCGTTATAGGTAAATAGTTGGAAGATAGGTGGAACCTTCTAAGGCATGATAAAGGTCATCCTTCTGTGTCCTGGGTCATGAAAATGTTTTCCTAGGGAACAAACAACCAGAGCCAATAGTTAGGACTTGGACCTCACATGGGTCATTGAAGGACTACACCATGTATATTGGGTCCTAAACTAGAGTTTGACGTAGAATGTCTATTTAAAACTAGCAGCAAGGATGGGACCTAGCATGGAGCACAAAATAAGCAAACCTCACATTTAGAGTCCAAAATATATGGTCCGCTAAGGTACAAAAAGTCAAGAGTCACCAAACTAGGTAAACAAAAGGGGTCGCATGAAGACTATTCCCTAAAGAATTTCCCAAAAACCAATACCTAGACATGATTAGGATGACCAATAACTATGGTATTGGTGTCCGTAGTAGAATCTCAACTATGGTTTTAGTGGAATTCGAAAAAAAATGGATGTTGATGGTTGTGTTGGTAAAATAGAGTCTCCACTATATTTATGAGGAAAAAAAGAGGAAAATTAAGAAAAATATTTAAAATTAGGTGGATAATAAAAGTGGAAAACCAAAGAAAAGGGTAAGGAACCTATTTATAGGTGAGTAATGTACTAGTCACCCCCATGATTCCCTTTCTAAATTATTGATGTCCTCAAGGTTAACCGAGTTTTGATTTTTATATAATGGGAATATATGCTCCAGATAATAGAAAAGGACCTATAAGAAAGAAATTACCACAAAAGCATCATATCAAGGATCATCAATGAGGGGTTCTCATATCATCACACCATTGTGGGATTAGAATTAAGGAAGAGAGAATTGGTCTGCATTGTGGCCAGACCAATTCTATCATACTTGAACGTCATCGAGGTAGATATGGATCTTCTCTCTTTTCTCTTTTTAGGAAAGTTGAGATTTAGTCTAGGATTTTGAGGTAAGATATGGGGTGATAGGGATATTCAAAGACACGGTCTTCTCCTATAAGTATGATGCTTAAAGGCATGGTTAGGAGTCTTCATGAGCTAGTTTGGGGGATTGGCTCTGTGTTCCTGATGCCTAGCCTCTGTGGATGGTCATCAGGGGTTTGCATTTATACATGATAATGAATTAATTAAGTTAGGATTTATGTGGGGCCTTCTTTAAGACAATAGATGACAATGCCATAGTGGGGCATGTAGGGAAATAAGGCATCAAGTAGGTAGAGGAAACAAAAAATTTACTAACATATTTCCCATTAACCAATAGATCGCGTCAATAACTATGCAATGGGAAGGATGGTTTCATGAAGATATACCTGGTCTTGGAGCAAGTCCAGTGATAATCCTCATCGATGTAGATGCACTCTATCTTGGACGGTGTCTATGTAGCTCCTAGTCGCACTCAGACTTATCTGACTGCTCCTCTAAGGACAACAGACTTAGACAACTGCTACAACGGCTCCTCAGATCTCGCCACAGACTGCGAGTTGATGTTGCCCTCCTAGTAGCAGCCAACAGACTCCTACCTCTAGAGTAGTCAACACGAACCAACTAGAACTCATGTCATCCTACAAGAACGGACGGGACGGAGTTGTCCCTCCCGTTGGTGTACTAGTCACCAACATGCTCTTCCACAACAATGATCCTTAGTTGTTGCTCTCTCATGGCTATCCCTTCCTAGTCAGGTAGGACTTTCCTGGGCTCTCGTAGTTACCATAACTAGAGAGAAAAATACTTATCAAAACAACTGATTTTCAATTGTCTATGTAGTAGTTGTGCTCTGGGAAGCCCCCAGTACCCCTCTATATATAGGAGGGGTTAGGGTCAGGTTTCCCAGTCCCCAACTAATGCAGGACTAAAGTGGGAGTGGAAAGGGCAAGTAGATCTTGAATTTTCACAACTTCTTTGTAAGTTTCACAACCTAGGTGTGACAAAATGGTCATCTCACATGCACGACGGTCATTTCTCTAAGTGAAATGATCATTTGGGATGTGAGATGGTCGTATTGCTAAGCAAGACGGTCGCTTCACACTTTCCCAGTCAGATATGAATTGATAGAAGGTTTCCTAATTAATGTCATACATTTATTTACTTGCACCCCAAGATGTGCAATTGAAATGAGTTCAGGAAAACTCCACAACCTTCATTTGTCCCAACTGGGTCATCTCACACATGTGAGATGCCCATATCACTCATCTAGATGACCCTCTGATGAGTTCGAGTCGAGTCGATCGGTTCTACAGCTTGAACTAGTTAGTTCATAGGGCAGAACGAAGCCAATTCAATTTCTGATCTGCTTGACAATCCAAATGGCAGTCTCAACACTTGAGACGTCTGGGCCTCCAAAACAGGAGAGAGAAAAATATTAAATCAATTTGCTCAAAATTTGATTAGGAATAGATTTTGGGTTGAGCCTCCACTCATGGGATCGGATGGTCGAGATCCATCAGTGGACTGACGTCCATGGTATCGGACGGCTCCCAGCCGTCTCCTACCTTGGATCAGCTGGAGCAGGTTGTTCTACTTTCCAAAAATTCAATTTTAATTATCTCGAGATATACTCGATGAAATCTCAAAGTTTTTGGTTCCTCAGACTCCTCTCGAAAATCTGCACAAGTTTATCCTAATATTTTAATGTTTTGATGAAGATTCGGGAAATCCCCAATTGGGTCGTAACTTCTCTCTCTCTTCACCTATGCAAATCCTAGTTTATATCCCCTCATATATATACATCTACCCATGGCTTCGCGGGAGCTCTTGCATTTCTTAAAACCTTTTAATTTCAAGTTTGACTAGCGTTTGGCCCTCCGGCAAGTAGCCAAAGCTTCCATACTTGCGGCAGCCCTCCCCCTCTCCTCACTTCGTCTCCGACTCAATTGAAGGTATCATTGAATTCGTCTCTTCTTCCTCTTTCTTTTGAATACTTAAGCATTGAGTTTCGTTTAGCGTACAGTTTTTGCCCAATCTGGGACAAGTAAGCTGCTCGCAACACGTTGCTATGGCGTGGGCAGTGGGAGGGAGATGACTCCCCACAATTTTACCAAAATGCCCTCGATTGATTCCTTCATGTTGTGTTTTCGCGCGAGGGTGTTCATGTCTTTTCATTTTATTTTGGTTTCCCTTTAATCGGCTTTGAATATGGCCTTGTGGGCAGCCAGCAAGGGCGGGCCTCCTACTTGGCCATCACCCATTGGACCAAGTGGCATACCCAGCCCCACTTCCTCTCCCGTTCGCTCCCTCTCTGGTACGATGTGCCTACGTGGCACATTATTATTGGTCGAAGCAAAATAATTCGTATAAAATCATCCAGTGGTCAAAAATTAGAAATAAGGGGTGTTTTGAAATCAGGAGAATGAGATCTATCCATTAAAAATAGTTTCGAGGTTTCATTCTAATGATTGCGAAAATGTGTTTTTATAATGATTTAATTAACTAAAAATCACCAAAAATAACCTGAAAAATCCATATCTTCAAAATACTTCATATTATATGTTATTTTGATCACAAAACTCTAACTAAGACAATGATGATATTTTTGAGACCTAAATTAGTGGTTTGTAGAAAAAGTTAGTAACTTTAGGGTTTTAAACCTTTAATGGGTATACTTAGTTCTAATCCATAGACCTAATGATGACATTAGGGAAAGTGGATTATGATTTCGTGTAAAGGGTTGGAAAGTGGTTTCTAGAACTCTTGAGGCTAAGGTATGCCCATCTACCCCCTTCAGTTGGGAAATTATTTATATCATTACCTATGTTCCTTAATGAGGCTTAATCTGACCAAATCCATTATTCTTGAAACTTAATTTGTTTATGCCTCAAAATCAGTTGTAGTATTATCTTGCTTGGGTTTATACCCCAATGACATGTTGTATAAATCTTTTAATTAATCTTGCCATAACTCTTTTGCTAGAATGTAGTTATATGTTTTATTTAATTGTAAAGTAGAAGTACTTATGTACAACCACCCACAGAGGGCATGTATATAAATGCCCTAGAGGAATGTTTATAATTCTCCCCATAATATTATAGGTGACCGAGAATGTCTTATTCTCCCCTCACCTAAGGTTAGAGGTTTGGTAGGTGCCTCAACCCTACTTAGTTAGGTAGACATATTAATTTACATGCAAATCTTTTATTTACTTTTGTTATTGGCAAGTTTCCTTAATTAAAGCCTCATACTCTTGATGCCTCATCTTTTGATGATTCCCTAGCCTGTTTTACTTATTACATTTATCTTGTCACCTATAGAATAGTTTTGTAACACATATTTTCTTCCTTTTCCTATTGTTGGGTGCTTTCCCAACCTCCCAGATGTGGAGCAAGGTGATGGATAAGGCATGAAGATATTAGCTTTGGCATGGACATAGTTCATGGATATGTTGCTTGGAGACAAAAGTGGAGTAGTCTAGACTTCCCTCTATCTAGATCCTACTTGTGTATGATGATGTAACCCTGAAAGGGAGATTTTGATGTATTTTGTACAATCTTTTATGAAATTGAATATAGTTAGAAAAAAAATTATTCCGCTACTTTCCAATGGTGTTTTGTTTACCATAATTTAGTAGAGAGGTGATCTCGCCTCCTTACATCATTAGTCTCCTATATGTGGACATAGTAAGATGAAATCAAAAAAATCAAGTATGTCTATCCATATCAGTCTATCCATGTCAATGACGGTTATCTTACTAGTATCAATTCACTAATCATGTTTATTAATTATAGATTATCCATGTTTACATTGGTTGGATACATACTACATATTGCATCAAGAAATATGTATATTTTTCTTTCAGGAAGAATATAGATGTATACATACATACTGTACATAAAATCTAATCTGGGCATTCAGGTTTTCGAGCATGGGTTTGCCTCCGCCCGTACCCGGCCCAGATAAAAAAATAGGTTTAAAATGTAGGCCTGGCCCACCCATATTATAAACTGGGTTAGGGTCTGGATCGAGTTATGTGGGTTGGGTCATGGGTCAGATCGGGCCAGCCTAACTCGATGCTCATCCCTAGATGTGAGATAGTCATTTTGTGCTTTCCCGATCAGATAGGAATTGACAAATCATTTCCTAATTAATGTCATACTTTAATTGACTTACACCCCAAGTATGTGCAATTGAAACAAGTTCAGAAAAACTCCATAACCTTCGCTCATACCAACTGGGCCATCTCAGACAAGCAAGACGCCCATCTCACTCACCCAGATGGTCGTCTGGTGAGTTTGAGTCGAGTCGGTCGGTTCAACATCTTGAACCGGTCGGTTTATAGGGCAGAACTAAGCCAATTCAATTTCTATCCCTGGGTGACAACTGAAACGGTCGTCTCAACACTTGAGATGCCTGTCTGGCTGCCCAGACGGCTATCTCGCCCAATGAAATGGTTGTTTGGCATTTCAGTCGGCCAATTTGTCAACCTATTGTGTTAATTGAGTACCTAAACACTTTAGTACTTAATTCAATTATCATTCAAGTGCAAACTCCTCTTCTAGATGAGTTCCTATGTGTGTGATGTTATAGGTCCCATATCACGTTGATAGTGAATGCTCATAACTATCTTATGACATCACAAGCAAAGAGTGGTGCCTAGTCACACATCATTGCTACCCAAGCGAATGGAAAGTTGGGGAGCAACTTCAACCTACAATCTCTTTATGGCATTATAGTCTTTGTATAGTTCCTTTGTCACTGATATCCAGATTGAACTAGAGGCTTGGAGTAGTCATCCTCATTATTATTCAATCTTGTTCCTTGAACCGGAGTATACTACATGAGATATATGTAATCTCAATATCACATATTCACTCCCATGTGTATAGCCATACTTTTCTCAGTTTTGTTAATCAAGAGGCCTTGGATATCACACTCCTATCGGAGGGACAAATTCTGTATCTATAACTCACTGTCAATTCCCACGTTCAAAGTCACACAATCATCACCGTTATAACAACCCATGTTTCAAGATTGCATTTTATGATGCAAAGTGTACCCAATGACATGTGATGAGTGTAGTGATTTCAGATTAAAGAACCACAATCACCACTATCACTGTGAGAGCTGACTATGACTTCCATGATGATGGATTCCATGTATCAGTCTCATGGTGGGTGTAAAGACCCAAAGTCTCTACTATAAACATGATAAACAAAAACACCAAAAGTATGGCAGCGGAAGAATTAAATCTTGATATATTCAAAATGTATAAAAAGTACATTATAAAATTTTCCCAAATGGGAGTACAACTTTATACAAGCAACTACAAGGATCTAGGTAGAGGAAGACTTAGACTAATACAACATTGTCTCCAAACAAACTATTTAAAACATATAAGCAACTATGATCATATACTATATGTTCTTCGTCTTCTATCCTTAGCCTTAGGTTCACCAAGCTTCCATGCGCACTCTGATCCTAACCTGGATGGTTGGGGTCATCCAGCAAGAGAGGGATAAAACAAGGTATGTGTTAATAAAAAGGGATATGACAAATAATAATAAAAATCTTTGCAATATAAAAGATTCTCTACAATAAGAGATTTCAAAAGAAATGAGTCCAATATATGAATATGAGAGAGAGAAACTGCCACATTTAAATATCAACAATTATCACATTTGCATGAATATAAATTATGACTCAACATCCTCTCAATGTAGGGTGAGGCACCTACCGGACCTCACCAATGGCAGGGGGACTAAAACCCCAATGCCTAAAAAGTGGCAGGGGGAATAAAACCCCAGTGCCTAATATATAAAATGGCAGGGGGACTAAAACCCCAGTGCCCGGCAGGAGGACTAAAACCTCAGTGCCCTGTGGGTGGTTTGTACTCATGTACACTACATTGTCAATTGGCCAATAACTATATCATGCATAATCATTCACTTGGCAGCATAGTGAAAAGTATAACAAGATGCAACAAACATTGGGAATAAAACCCAAACAAATAAGTAATAAGACCATCATAGGTCACAACCATATCCAAGAGTTCCAAGAATTAAAAGAGTCATCAAGCACCAACATTATATAATATTTCCAAATATCTCAAAAGGATGAGCCACATAGTCAATAACAAGATTAAATCATTTCCAAGTAAAGGAGGCAACATATGAAGAAGAATGATTCACATGATTCCAATGATTAAGCCACAATGGCATAAGCTAAGTAAAGAGCCAATAAATGTAAATAGAAGGATAACAAGGCTAGCACAAATATAATTGGTGGGGTTGGATAAAAGCCCAACTGAGAGTAGGTGTATTGCACATTTATCATCACATATATGAATAGAGTCCACATACTAGAATAGGATGCACATACATAATAAGTTTCACATACCTTAGATTAAATGCATTACCATCATATCCACCAAACAGATAGCAAACCATCCATATATCCTAGTTATAAACATAACACATGTATTAATATATATAAAGACATAAGCATAGAAAAACCCTAATTTTACAAAACTACGATTTAGAGTTCAAAACCAAGTCCAAACGATTACTCATAATCTCCTGATTAAGAAAACATATCTTATTATAGAAAACAGAGTTAAAATGAATTAATTATGTATTTTAAAACATTTACATACTAAAAATGCCAATTAAAGCAAACTTCGGAAAAGGAATCTAAATCATGTCTCAAAAAACCATAAAATCGAATTCTACGTTAAAAGTCCTTTCCATCGACTATTTATTCATATTTTTCTGACCAATGGTTGATTTACTATGAATTAAGTAAACCTGACCAATCAGAAATTAGGAAAACCATATTGTGACAGTTATTTAAATCAAAATACAAATCGATGTAAATAACAGGGTAAAAGACTAAACTACCCTTGCATATTAAATCAAATCAATTAAAACTACGAGGGCAAATCGGTCATTTGCACAATTCCATTGGAAGAAGAAATCGAGGGGTGAAAAGACGAAAATGCCCTCAGCCAAGGAAATCGTTACACTGCTCGCGCGTGACCCTCTTGGTCATTCCATGACCTGGCTTCTTCCAGCCGAGGTCATGGCGCGAGGCTAGCTCCAGCGCTTCACCTGCGATCACCCAACTGGGCTACTGAGGCCGCAAGGTTTGTGGAGATCAAACGAGCAGAACCCCGCGGTGGCGCTGGGTTGAAAACCACCCTCGCAAATGAGGAAGGGCCACCGTGGCCGGAAAACAGGTTGCCAAAGCATCCAGAACACGGGGTGAGAAATAGATGCAAAGCACGTTGATACAAGGAGAAAAGCCCAAAATAAGGCCGGGGGTGAGTTCGCGAGACCGAGACAAGTCAAATGCCCGAGTTTCGTACACAGAGGAGCACCATGGTGGAAGATAGCTCAGTGCCACCGGAGACCCAAAACTGAGCTATAGGGCCCAACACCCGGGGGCGTCGCGAGGCAAAATGAGAGTGGAGAGGGGAAGAGCGGGTGCCGAGGATGCTCACCTAGCGTCCAATTGGACGAAGGTGGTCGGAAGGCCGAGCAGCAGGCCGAGATCGCCGGAGGTGCACATCGAGTAGGTCAGAGAGCTCCGGGAAGCTACAGGAGAAATTGATGGAGGAGGAAGAAAAGTGGAGGCCCGATGGTGCTAGGCGGGACCTAATATAGGTGAGAGGAAGCTCAAGGCGCCGGCTGTAACCCAAGGGTGGAGAGAAGGAGGTTGCCGACTTTGGGTGTTTCGCACACAGCGCGAGGGAGGAGATGAGTTATGGCTCATTCAAACGGGCGGAGAGAGACGAAGCTAACAGTGAAGAAATCGCGTTAAACGGAGAAGGAGGGAGAGAGAACGGATCGCGGGAGTGTAGGGGCGCCGATCTGTTATGAAACGGCCGGAGGTTGAAGGAGATGCTGCGACCGTTGGATCGCAAGGGCGATCAAATCGGAGCCGTCCGATGGCCCCAGGCGCGTGACAGCGAAAATAGTCCAAACCTTAGCGTTACAGATCGAAATAAATGAAATGCGATTAAAGCATTATAGTTATACTATATTGAAAGCTAATAAAAAGGATTTGAAGGGTCAAATCAACTCCAAAAGCCACCAAAATTGAACCATAAGCTCATAATAACATATAGAACGATGCTATATAATTAGAATCTCGTTTAATGCATAATAAGGCCATTAATAAATATATAGCTCATAAAAGAGTATAATAACATATTAAAATCAAGGATTTATATGAAAAAGCTTATTAAGGAGAAACATCTGAGTAAATTCGACATATAAAACACATTAGGGTACAAATACTCATTACTCAACAAAATAGCATATTAATATGAATTAAAATCATATTTCAAGGAGAGAGAAAATAATAAAGGTTAATATACCCATATATGAACTCAAATACACATTATTAATAATATATTTATCCAAAAAGCTCCAAATAAATATAATCTAATATATTATCCCATAAATGGCCAAATTACGTAATTAACCCTAACTTATCTCCTAATGTGGGTTATTTGTGCAAACACCCCTTCATTATCATAAATGAGGGTAAATAGTGATTTCAACCTCAGATTGTGCTCAAATTGCACAAGGAGTCCAAGAATGATCCAAAATGATGGGAAATTTATGGAAAAGGTCCAAATGGACTAAAAGTCAAAGAAAAGCTCAAGAATGGGTAAATTGCATGGAAGACCCTGAGATTCAGTATGTTACAGCACACCACCCCTTAAAGAGGATTTCGTCCCCGAAATCTCAACAAGAGGAAAGAGAGGGTGAGTGTGTAACATCCCAACCATAAACAACTAGATTATAACCCTTACTCTAGGGCACATCACAAAATCTACATAAGTCAGGTGTTACTAAGGTTTCCACAAAACCTATAGCCTTTTATCAAACTCAAACTAACATCTTGTTGCATAAACTCTATCATGAAAAGGCAGCATACCTATTATACTAACACTTGTGCCACATTTTATCCAAAACAATTTCATCTCAATATTATATCATGGGTATCTCCCTCATTAAGGGTTTTAAGCACAATTAGGGTTTACAAGGCCATTACAACATATATTAATGCATTAGGTTAAAAACCTAAATAACTCAACATTATTACCCAATAACTACATCATGTGGGATTATGCCATATAATTTTATCCAACAAATTATTACCCTAATAACAGGTCTAAGGGTATATGGATTATATCTAAGGAACATATTGGCACAACATCTAACATACTCATATCCATGGCATCACTAATCATTTTCTCTCACAACACTAATTACTATGAATTAACCTCACATTATATGAATCTAATTACTCATCATCTCATTACTGATTTTATCCATAAACCAATAAGATGATCAATGAGATGTATTTTAATCAACAAGGTGCTATGCCTAACATGTGTTGCTAATTAGGTCACAACTATGATTAAGTGATTATAATCCATTTACATGCATTAAGGTATATCATGTGATGACACCTAATGTCACTAATGTGTCAAGAAAGGCATGAAGGGTATATATGTACATATGTTGTCAAGGCTAGATGATTACATCCTAGGGTTTAGGTCAACATGACCCTAACATGATAAATCATCCTTAGGGTGTATTTTATCATACACATTTTACCATTAGGGTGACTTAATCAAAACTATGTATATTCACTTATTAATAATTAATGATTATGTGCATCAAGAGTATATTAAGGTTCAAGCATAAGGATTATGTGACCTATCCATTTGTTCATAAACAAACAAGATGAATTACAAACATATTAAGTTTATTAAACTCTAAACACATAAGCTCTCTATTCCCATGTCTAAGGAGTTAGAGTTTCTTGATTTCAAGGCATTGAGGGACTCCAACCCCCTTAAAGAGGATTTTGTCCTCGAAATCAACAACTCCAAAATCTAACAAGGTACTAACACTACCTTTCCACTCAAAAGGTTGACTAAGTCAAACTACTCTAAGGGTATAAAGCCCAACATAAAAAGCCTTACTAAACTCTATCTTCTAAACTCAAGGTATAGCATAGGGTTCACCAAACCCTAAACATGGAAATCTAAGGCTCATATAAGATACTTAGGGATTACAAGATGATTTTTGTTTGAGAAAAGAAATCAAATCATCATATAAGAGTTATAAAGGTTACTCAACAATAAGGTAATGTCTAAAGGTAGACTATTTCGAGCTGTCCGTTTCAGATCAGGCCAGGCCAGGTCATATGAGCTCAGGAGTCCTCGTGACCAAGCTAGTGGGGCGGAGGAAAATATTGCCAGCCCCCAAGCTCTGACCCTTTCTAGACACCATCACTTCAACTTCTTGCTCTAATAGCTACTCAATTAGACAATTCACCAAAAAGTTGACAAATTTTATTTCTAATAAGAAATTATTATGATCCTAAATGAAACATTCTTTATAGGTCAACTCTAAGGTGAAAAACTTACTATAGGATACTATATAAGATAAGGGTTCTATCTAGGAGACAATTTTGAACTAGTCAAGAATCCGACTACCTTGATGCTCTGATACCATGTTGTAAAGACCCAAAGTCTCTACTATAAACATGATAAACAAAAACACCAAAAGTATGGCAGCGAAAGAATTAAATCTTGACATATTCAAAATGTATAAAGAGTACATTATAAAATTTTCCCAAATGGGAGTACAACTTTATACAAGCAACTACAAGGATCTAGGTAGAGGAAGACTTAGACTAATACAACATTGTCTCCAAACAAACTATTTAAAACATATAAGCAACTATGATCATATACTATATGTTCTTCGTCTTCTATCCTTAGCCTTAGGTTCACCAAGCTTCCATGCGCACTCTGATCCTAACCTGGATGGTTAAGGTCATCCAGCAAGAGAGGGATAAAACAAGGTATGTGTTAATAAAAAGGGATAGGACAAATAATAATAAAAAGCTTTGCAATATAAAAGATTCTCTACAATAAGAGATTTCAAAATAAATGAGTCCAATATATGAATATGAGAGAGAGAAACTACCACATTTAAATATCAACAATTATCACATTTGCATGAATATAAATTATGACTCAACATCCTCTCAATGTAGGGTGAGGCACCTACCAGACCTCACCAATGGCAGCGGGACTAAAACCCCAGTGCCTAAAAAGTGGCAGGGGGAATAAAACCCCAGTGCCTAATATATAAAATGGCAGGGGGACTAAAACCCCAGTGCCCGACAGGAGGACTAAAACCTCAGTGCCCTGTGGGTGGTTTGTACTCATGTACACTACATTGTCAATTGGCCAATAACTATATCATGCATAATCATTCACTTGGCAGCATAGTGAAAAGTATAACAAGATGCAACAAACATTGGGAATAAAACCCAAACAAATAAGTAATAAGACCATCATAGGTCACAACCATATCCAAGAGTTCTAAGAATTAAAAGAGTCATCAAGCACCAACATTATATAATATTTCCAAATATCTCAAAAGGATGAGCCACATAGTCAATAACAAGATTAAATCATTTCCAAGTAAAGGAGGCAACATATGAAGAAGAATGATTCACATGATTCCAATGATTAAGCCACAATGGCATAAGCTAAGTAAAGAGCCAATAAATGTAAATAGAAGGATAACAAGGCTAGCACAAATATAATTGGTGGGGTTGGATAAAAGCCCAACTGAGAGTAGGTGTATTGCACATTTATCATCACATATATGAATAGAGTCCACATACTAGAATAGGATGCACATACATAATAAGTTTCACATACCTTAGATTAAATACATTACCATCATATCCACCAAACAGATAGCAAACCATCCATATATCCTAGTTATAAACATAACAAATGTATTAATATATATAAAGACATAAGCATAGAAAAACCCTAATTTTACAAAACTACGATTTAGAGTTCAAAACCAAGTCCAAACGATTACTCATAATCTCCTGATTAAGAAAACATATCTTATTATAGAAAACAGAGTTAAAATGAATTAATTATGTATTTTAAAACATTTACATACTAAAAATGCCAATTAAAGCAAACTTCGGAAAAGGAATCTAAATCATGTCTCAAAAAACCATAAAATCGAATTCTACGTTAAAAGTCCTTTCCATCGACTATTTATTCATATTTTTCTGACCAATGGTTGATTTACTATGAATTAAGTAAACCTGACCAATCAGAAATTAGGAAAACCATATTGTGACAATTATTTAAATCAAAATACAAATCGATGTAAATAACAGGGTAAAAGACTAAACTACCCTTGCATATTAAATCAAATCAATTAAAACTACGAGGGCAAATCGGTCATTTGCACAATTCCATTGGAAGAAGAAATCGAGGGGTGAAAAGACGAAAATGCCCTCAGCCAAGGAAATCGTTACACTGCTCGCGCGTGACCCTCTTGGTCATTCCATGACCTGGCTTCTTCCAGCCGAGGTCATGGCGCGAGGCTAGCTCCAGCGCTTCACCTGCGATCACCCAACTGGGCTACTGAGGCCGCAAGGTTTGTGGAGATCAAACGAGCAGAACCCCGCGGTGGCGCTGGGTTGAAAACCACCCTCGCAAATGAGGAAGGGCCACCGTGGCCGGAAAACAGGTTGCCAAAGCATCCAGAACAGGGGGTGAGAAATAGACGCAAAGCACGTTGATACAAGGAGAAAAGCCCAAAATAAGGCCGGGGGTGAGTTCGCGAGACCGAGACAAGTCAAATGCCCGAGTTTCGTACACGGAGGAGCACCATGGCGGAAGATAGCTCAGTTCCACCGGAGACCCAAAACTGAGCTATAGGGCCCAACACCCGGGGGCGTCGCGAGGCAAAATGAGAGTGGAGAGGGGAAGAGCGGGTGCCGAGGATGCTCACCTAGCGTCCAATTGGACGAAGGTGGTCGGAAGGCCGAGATCGCCGGAGGTGCACATCGAGTAGGTCAGAGAGCTCCGGGAAGCTAGAGGAGAAATTGATGGAGGAGGAAGAAAAGTGGAGGCCCGATGGTGCTAGGCGGGACCTAATATAGGTGAGAGGAAGCTCAAGGCGCCGGCTGTAACCCAAGGGTGGAGAGAAGGAGGTTGCCGAATTTGGGCGTTTCGCACACAGCGCGAGGGAGGAGATGAGTTATGGCTCATTCAAACGGGCAGAGAGAGACGAAGCTAATGGTGAAGAAATCGCGTTAAACGGAGAAGGAGGAAGAGAGAACGGATCGCGGGAGTGTAGGGGCGCCGATCTGTTGTGAAACGGCCGGAGGTTGAAGGAGATGCTGCGACCGTTGGATCGCAAGGGCGATCAAATCGGAGCCGTCCGATGGCCCCAGGTGCGTGACAGCGAAAATAGTCCAAACCTTAGCGTTACAGATCGAAATAAATGAAATGCGATTAAAGCATTATAGTTATACTATATTAAAAACTAATAAAAAGGATTTGAAGGGGCAAATCTACTCCAAAAGCCACCAAAATTGAACCATAAGCTCATAATAACATATAGAACGATGCTATATAATTAGAATCTCATTTAATGCATAATAAGGCCATTAATAAATATATAGCTCATAAAAGAGTATAATAACATATTAAAATCAAGGATTTATATGAAAAAGCTTATTAAGGAGAAACATGTGAGTAAATTCGACATATAAAACACATTAGGGTACAAATACTCATTACTCAACAAAATAGCATATTAATATGAATTAAAATCATATTTCAAGGAGAGAGAAAATAATAAAGGTTAATATACCCATATATGAACTCAAATACACATTATTAATAATATATTTATCCAAAAAGCTCCAAATAAATATAATCTAATATATTATCCCATAAATGGCCAAATTACGTAATTAACCCTAACTTATCTCCTAATGTGGGTTATTTGTGCAAACACCCCTTCATTATCATAAATGAGGGTAAATAGTGATTTCAACCTCAGATTGTGCTCAAATTGCACAAGGAGTCCAAGAATGATCCAAAAGGATGGGAAATTTATGGAAAAGGTCCAAATGGACTAAAAGTCAAATAAAAGCTCAAGAATGGGTAAATTGCATGGAAGACCATGAGATTCAGTATGTTACAGTGGGTCTGTCTGATACACTTTTCCCTAACATATATCTGTGTGCTTGGTTTGATATTGCCATATCATGACTAATGAGATTTAGTCATCAACCAACTCATACTCTGACTTTATGTATTATTGTTGTCTATCTACCTTCCACAATAACAACAGATGAGGGACATAATGAGAATGTATATACTCTCAACATATGTATGATCTCATTCTTCCAAGTCACATACTTGAAGACATACATCATTGAGTAATATCATTCTCTAGACATTTATTATTTAATTCATGATCTCATAACTGAATATACAAAATAAATTGGAAGCTTGCCTTTTATTATTAATTTATCAAATCATGTATCTAATTCCATATCCCAATCATTATATGATTGTCTCTCTGGGCATACATACCAACATGGCATTGTTAATTGCATGCCTTACCTTCTAGATGCTTTACGGTGTGTTTAAACAACACAATTTTGATTGATTAACACAAGGATGCCTTCGAGAGGATACGACACTTCACGGGTTAGTCAATATCAGAGAAATGTGGAATGTGTTCCTAGTAAGAACCCCACCTTACATGTTCTAGGTTAGTTTGAATAGTCAAACTATATACTAGCTTTAAATGCTAACTGATCCCCTAAAGTGGGCCATCTGCCTAGTAGGAACTCCACTTGACCTCTATCCTTGTGGAATTTCTTATACTGTGTCATGAAATGTGATCTTGGATAGAATCAGGGATCACAACAAGGTGCATGATCAAGGTGTACTACCTGGGTTTGAGACTATAGGTCACTTTGGGTTATAGGGACTAGGTATTGGTTCAGGTATTCTATGGAAACATCAAACAAAGGTTGTCTATAGTGAAACATCCATCAATTGGACTTTTAATCTACTCAACAACCTTCCAAGTTTTTGGATTTTGGTGTATGAAATTAGATCTTTAGGATTCTTTACATGAATTTATTCAATGATTGTCAATTGTATTGATTTTTTAGTCATAGTTTGGTATTTGATTAGGAATCTAGTCAGAATTCTCATGGTTGATTTGATATTTTAATTTTATCTTTGAAAAATGTTTACGTATATTGATGTCCCTCAAGACATTCCTGACAAATCTAAGTAGATCCTACTAATTTGTCTCTTTACATGATTAACTTTAGTGCCTTTTGGCTAGATTTTAGTGAGTATGGTTATAACCATAGTTTAAGGCTGAATGAATTCTAATGGCAAAGTTTATTCGTATATCTACTTTCAGCTCATTAATTGTTCTACACCTTTTCAAACCGAACCAAGCAAACAAAAAATAGATCTCGAACATAAAACTATTTTGTCGTGCATAGAAAAGTATGAACTTAACAAGGTGTGAAAACCTGTAGTTTATATTGAGGGAAACATACCTTTTGATCGTGCCTCAAAAATATTCTTCAAGTCAATTCATGTAATAGAAAAATACCTTATGACTCTATCATCCAACCACGCATTTCCTCATAGTGTCTTCATCTCCCTCATAGCTCATGAAGATGTATGGACATTTAATATATAATATCTATTATTGGAATAAGTTAAGTAGTTTTCACAACTAGCTCAAGATAATTAACCCAAATGTAATAAATAATTTCTTATGTAGTTGTGGAATGACACCTTCACTTTGATGTGGTGTATTAGGATTTGGTGCTACTCTCTTTGCCCTCTTACCCATATTTTATGGCTGATCTAGCCATTGAAACAATTATTCATGCAACAAAAAAATGGGGATCCAAATTTTTAGCGGATGAAAGATCAGATATGTGGAAGTAAATTAACATGTTTGGTGATGATAAAAACAAACAAAAAGTGGGATCCTAAATAAGCTTCATAGAGGTGCACAACAAGTGGAAAATCCATCACATATGTTTGGAAGAGGAGTTGTGCTAAATTTTTGCAAATCAATATATGATAATTCACATATGTAGCAGCTCCAACACATGTACACCATGTTCATGAACTACCCAATAAGCAACTCGAGAAATGAGGAGGTACTCAAGAACCAAATATTAACAATAAAGTTGTCATTCATTTTAGGTATGAATGGTGTAAAACATAAATATTCCAAATGAAAATATATGGAGGCTATTTGAAAAAATAGGGTTTATGTTGTGATGAAATCATCAAAGAATGAGAACACTAGAATAGCATCGATATGATCAGAAGGTGTAGGACTCAACTCGGGATATATATTATACATGCACAAGATACATGATAGTTGTTTCCACTCATGGGTTTATAGTTAATATTATAAGATACATGACAGTTATTTCCACTCATGGTATTATGGTTTATATTATAAGGGAATTATATATATTTATTAGAACAAAATAAAAAATAAAATAAATATATAAAAAATGTATTGGAAAAAGAATTATAGTTCTTACATTAACTAAATAGTGGTTCTCCATTTCAATACAAGGTCGCATGTCAGACTAACTAGTCATTAAAAGTTGGTATATATTCCATTGAGTGTTGGTTATTTGTTAGATCAAATATTGGTCATTAGCAAATTAATCGTTGTCACTACTAGATTGAATCAACATTGCCACCAAAAGAATTTTGGTTATTAACATATTTAATTCTCATTACTTTGTGGATTGATCCTAGTTCCTACAAAAATAAAACCTTATTACCAGGTTGAATCCTTATTACTAACAATTTGAAATACCATTCTAGATTGAAACCTTGTTACTTCCAAGATCCCTAGGTCAATAAATGCTTGCACAATACAAATTCTTTCTATGGTCCAACCGGATCCAATAATGTTAGGCCAACAAGGAAGAACAACAAGAATCCTTCTTACTATGTAGTTGAATCATAGCTTGTGAATCTAGTTAATTGTTTAAATAATAATATTCTTTATCCAAAGAACTCTAATTTTAAGGTCAATAAAATCTTAGTTTGTTGTGTCATCAAAAAAATATAAAGTATATGAGAAAAATCTAGTTACTTGTTTGAAGGAATGATGGATACCACTGCCTAGAAAGATAGTGATATGTGTAGAAAGAAGTAATTTAGATCAATAAATAAAACTCAGGTAGTTGTTTAGTTGAATTATAGTGATTTATAAGATGGGCATTGTAGTTATATACATTTATTAAATCCAAAAGCTATTCTCAAAAGAGAACATTACATATATTGCAACCTCTCAAATAGATATTCCTAAGTGAATTGTGGCCATCCACCACAATATGTGATTCTGTCATCTGGCTAAACACCCTGATAAACACTGGTGAGGGACATTCCTCAAAATATTTTTTAATGATCCCACATCCTTGTGTTCTATTATCAGTAGTCAAAACATGCATGAGTTATTAGAATTGGGTTGAAAGCATATGATAAGAGACAATTGTGCATGCAATACACAAGTGTACAATCAAACTAATAATTTGATTTGAGGTCTTGAGTAGTCTAACTCAGGGAATTGGTCCACTAGAGACTACTACTAACTAACTTTGGTCAGATATACTTCAGAAAAGATTTATTGGGTATCAATTAGTAAATTAGTGATTAACTAATAATGTGATAAAATTTGTTTACAATTTAGAAAATTAGGACACTCATTTTATGATAGAAATCAATTTACTACTTATTTAAACAATCAATATTTTTTTATAGATAGGATAAGGGTTTACTAATTGATTTTTTTGGAATTAATAAATCCCACAACCCAAAATTTATTATTCATAATTACAAAAACAGAATCACGCATTGCAAATCATGTTTGAATGAATCCAATAACTAGAGTATTTTCCAATCATAGTAATGGTCTCACTAACCAAACATGAAGATCAATCATAATATATACAACATCATTACAAAATTTCCATAACATCCAAGCCACAATGAATAATTACAAAATTTAAAATTATGAAGTGACAACATCACCTCGTGCTATTCTCTGGTCCTAAGGATAAGGAGGATTAGTTTCATATTGGTGTCATTGTATCACAGTAAATTTAGGAAGAGCTATGCAGATATGTGACAGGAAAGCCTAGGTCATTCTTATTAGATGCCTTCAGCAAGTCGAAGGATTATTTTTGGGATGCTTTCCACCATTCAGTCAGACTTTAGATGTATGTTGGGTGGAAAATAACCTTCTTCTTTGTCCCCTCTTCAAATAACTGTGTAGATCACACAAAAATCATATACTAGCTACCACATGCGCAATTAAGTATTAAGTCCTTTAATTTTAGAAGGAGAAATCAAGTATATCATATTTTTCTATATTAATCTTAGCCGACAATCCATCTACAGGGTTTGTCCAACCAACTTGTAATATGCTACATTGACTACGTAATTTAATTTCCTTATCCAATTCACATATAATCATGATGCCATTGAGAAAATGGTCACATGTCGAATCATTGAAGTTATTGCCATCAACTAGGTATTTGGTGCTTTTTTGTTGATCCATAATATTTGCTTGTTCTTTGCACAATAGTGTTAGTTCAATGGAATGATATATTGAACATTGAATTTGTTAAGAGGAAATCAAATCAGCATGCAATGGAAATGTGAGATAGTCTGGACAAATAATACTAAAATTTCAATTTCCAAATGTATGCAAAATATTAGACAATGATGCACAAACAATTATGCACTAGTTTGGTAAAATATGAACTAAAATGTGTTCAATTCTAATAAATCTAGTTATAAAATCACCCTAAACTGGAATATCAAATAGGATAATAATGTGTGCATCAAAAAACCCTACGTTTGAACTATTTCTCATGACTCCCAAATTTGTCTAAAAGAGTCATGTAGAAGATGGATCTTGAAAGCATGACATTTCTTAACCATCCTACCACCAAACCATAACAACTAATATTCCTCAACACAAACATGTAATTTCTATACAAGTGATCAATCATAAGTATAATAGGAATATATTGGCAATGAGATCAATAAATCATACAAATCACTTGGATTAAATGAAATATCATGAATGTATGAACCACATTAAGTGTGTCCCAAATTTTTACCTATACTAAAATCCTCTTGATAAAAATATTTCTACAATACAGTCCCAAATAATGGTGGTGGTCTACCTCCGAGAGCAATAAGTGGATAGAAATAGGTGAACTGAAAAAAAAATATGCAACTTATTTGGATTATTATGTAAAATTCCGTTGATTTACCTAAATGGTACATTGTGTGTAGCTAAACCACTACGACATTAAACATTGTAATTATGCATGTGATGAATGTCTCTCTTTAAAAACAAGTACCACATGGATGGTTTTTAAAGTTAAATAAGTTCTGAAGTTTTCTTTATAGTGATGGAGATACCGATTGGATTGTAAGTTACATACTCTTCCATCTCTTCTTATTAAATATGTTTTCTTTTCTTTCCCTCCTTTTTATTTTCTAACATTTTTCTAACATGCCCTTCTTTTACCAAGATTGAATCATTATATTAGGGATTTAGACAAATATGAGATGGAGTAACAAGAATAATTCTTCTATTTAGAGTAAGTTTGAAAACATAGCAAGCTTGAATGCCTTATGCAAACATACACAAAAATGCAATCTTCATGTTATCAAATGCAAATCTAAATGCCAATATGTATAGCACATGTCTTTTTTTTTGAAAAAATAAAGATATGTTTCCAAACAGTATTTCTAGGTATTTAAAATATGAATTTATTTGCCAACCCCAGGGTGGTGGATAAATGAATGAGAGTGGATTGATATTATGAAACTAAGAGACATCATCATTTGAAATCATGAGAATGCCTCTCCCATAATTGACTAATAAACCAAGGTAATGTTAAATCCTATTTTGGAACTTCCTTAAAGGATCAACATCACATATTGATTGGTTAGACTCAAACTTTCATTTATTTACACATGCTTTAGAGAAAAGTTAGGGTATTCCTATTTCTTTGTGTCTTCAAGTTGACTAGTTATAGATAGTTCTATGATTATTGTACTCCTAAACAAACAATCATATCTTAAGAGACATGTGTCATAGCACATCAAAATAGATTGGGTACAAGATACCAAGATAATGGAGACTTCTCCCATAACCATTGTTTTATCTCTAAAGCTAACCTAAGAAATTGCATAAGATAGTCAGTGGCCATAATACATTAAAGCAAAGATAAAAAGAAAGATAAGGATGAAAATAAAAAGACGTGAGATTTATGTGTTTTTTCATCCTCCCTAGGTTTCTCTTTAACATTTTCCTCAATTTTGAGAATACTAAAAAAAGAAATGGAACATGTGTACTAGACTATAACTGTGGTGGGGCTAGTAGCCTAGTTGGGTGGGATCTTGTGGAAGAATGTACCTTCAAAAGAAGGCTTTGTGGATGAAGGAAATAGAGGTGTAAAATAGTCATCAAAGACGCCTTGGCTGCAATAGTGGTCATATAATGGTTGATTGTAGTTCTCCACCCTCATCATATTCCCATTGAGTTTTTCATGGTTCTTTAGAATTAGATGCTCATTGTTGAACATAATCTACTGGTGCTTAAAAATTTGTTAGTCATAGAAGATGTTCTCATGGCATCTTCGAAATTGGACCACATATTCTTGTTTTTGTTGACCCAATTGTATGGAAGTGGCCATTTTGTACATGCAATGACATGATATATAAGTCACTCCTTCTGGCTGGTATAGAGGAGGATGTGTCGTGGTGATGGGGAACATGATGTTTGTTGGTGATATGCCCTAAGAGACAATAGTATGATGATTTCAATGGCACATCTTGTAATTAATTTGATTATTGATAAAGACAATTCCAATTATTATGGTTGTTTCAATATGGGGTAATGAACAAATACAATAATGTCCTTATAATGTATGATAAATGTGTGATAAAGTGAATTTTCACCCTATGATTTGTAAACCTATTTGTATTTTTTTCTTGTACTCAATAACTCCAATTTATCATAAAATACGTGCCAAATACTTTTTTTGAAGGTACTTTAGATAATAGTATGATTTGAGGACATTGGTGACACTTAATTGAGGAATTAGATACCATTATATACCTTGAATACATGAATTTCTACTTATAATAACATATATTTATCCTTTTGATTCCAAACTTTTTGTGAATATTCTAAACCACATTTGTAGCCTCATGTCTAAATTTCAGCCCAAATAGATTTTCCCAACACCTTCTATAAATTTTCAAAGAATGCATATGAATAACCTATTTTACCTCTTTCTTTTTAGCCCTTTTGGGCCAGAATTGCCCCTTAATGGGCCACACACAGTCACTCCAACCCACCCAAGGTAAGGGATCTGACTAGTAGGTTGTCTCCTACCTTAGACAACTAGGGTTTCTGCCGCTTCCCACTTAAAAATAGTTGGATCTGCCCGATCTAGCCACCATCTTGACCCCAAATCGATTCTGTGTAATTTAGATCTCTATTCCACATCATTTGCCCAACTTTTTACATGAAAATCTAGTTATTCCATGAAGGCTCAAGAAGAAGCTCCCATGCACACTTCCATAAAGGTCTTGACCTTTGAAAAACCCTAAATCTAAGCTCCTTCTACTATAAAAGACCATTATTGGTTTCGTCTCACTCCCATAAAGAAAATCATGCCCTCAGAACACACCCCTGAGCTCATATGCTCTCTCTCTAAGCTCTATGAATGTGTGCAACCACATAATCACTATAGAAGCTCCATTTTCATGAGTTTTCTCTCTCCTCGAGTTGGTCTTCTCTTTCTAGAATAGTATTGTGTTCATATCTTCTCAATCCAATGTTGAAAATATGTGAACCTATAGTCGATTTTGATTGCAAGAACAAGAAGACACAATGGAAATGGTTTAAACACCTGATTCTTGGTCCTTCTCCAAATGATATTTATCTAATGATCTTTGATGGTGACATGTGAGTCAAATTTGTAACTTTATCTATCACAAAATCTTGTATAATTTGTCTTGGATCTATTAATCAAAATCTCAATATTAAACTTTTTACATTTAATACTTTTATAATGGATCCAGATCTAACTTATTGACTTGTTCACTCTTGAATATGATTTATGTACACTAAACAATGATAAATCTTTATGATGGGTTCTAACTGTAGAATTGTGGATATGAACACTCTAAATATTTTTTGCTCCACTTTTTAAAATCTTAAATTGATCTAACATCAAGATTATGATTCTACATCCATGGACCTATAATATTCAGTATCGTTAGTTTCCTTGTAGCCTAGATCTAGCCAAAATGATATATAGATTCACTCTTATATCTATGTGATACTTATATAATTATGTAAAATATGTTATTATCTAAATTTTTGAAAAAATATCTTATTTATTTATTTGAAAAGAATTTGTTAATTTCATTTTCATCTTAATAATCTAATAATGAAGAAAAAACTTTTTTTAATATTATATAAGATTTGGAATGCTCATGTAGTTTGAAACATTATTGTCCAATTTTATATTGTGATTATTTAACCTAATAAAGATCAAACATGGTGATCTAATCTTTCTAAGATCATAAAATATTAGTCTTGATCTAAAAGTTGACCAATGACCTTGACCTTGGGTAAAGTCCTACTATGAACTAAGTATGGATCTTGATACTAATCTTTATAATCTCAAGAAACATGAAATCATGATCGTAATGAGATACCACTTAAGGAAGCCAAATGATGGTCCTTATGACCCCTTATTATTGACTGTGTACTAATGCATGAATACTCACTAATGTGCTAGGGCTTCACTTTGACCCTATTTTTACTCTCAAGATCATACTCCAGTCTTTGGTGAAAGGTACTCTATTATACCTCCTCCTTGAATAGACTAGTGGTATTGATGATACTTTTATGTACCTCTTGAAAATGTATACTTGGTTGTGTATTTGTTTGAGTTACCTCATTTCCTATTGAGTAGTCTCTTAGTTTTCTATATTATAGTATGCAACAAACTTGAAACATAAATGATATTGCCCATTATGGATGTCAGTAACAATGATTGTTGATATTAAGTACCAACAACCTCCTCATTCGGAGGTTGGAACTTGTACATGTTGTTGACCTCCTCCCCTATATGGAGAAATGGATCTTGGTAACCTCCCCCATACCATTGGGGAAATTGAGCCACATAAATATAAGCATGCTTCTCGATATCGGCATGGTGGGAATCTCGTAATAAAATCATGTTGAAAAAATAATCTTTGAAATCATTTGTTTATTATTTGAATATAAGTCATGCCAAGTATACTGCTTTGATATAAAATTATTTTACTTGTTTTTGATAGCATACCATGCAATTACATTGATTGGGTCATGATTTTTTATTTCGACAAACAAGATGGATAAATATGAGGAATTGACTGAATCGCTTCCGCTCTTGACAATCTCTGATGATATGGACAAATCTACAAAATCATAATCGGGTTGGTTAGTTCTTTAAATATTTTTATGAGTTATTATTGTTTTTATATATACCAGTGTCTGAGATCCATTTGGGCAACCTAGGGACGTGCACTTCAATCCCTTTACCACTGTCTAGGCAGTGGGATTGGGATTGGGGTAACAATGGTTCCTTGACAAATGACATGGAGCTAAGGTTGAGGACCTGAATATGATATCATGTGCATGCTAAGAGTATTTATTCTTGCCTTAGTCCCTAGTCAGATATTATTATGGAAATTAGGACAACAATAATACATCAAGACTAGTATGTGTGTTGAATGTTACTAGTATCATTAGTCATGATACTAGATATCAAGTCAAACACATAGTTACTTGTTATGAACAAGTGTACTAAAAATACCCACCTTGAGTGTGATACATGGAAGCTAATGATGGAAGTCAGAATCACATCTCAGTGTGACAGTGGTGATTGTGGTCCTTAGTTCTTAAGTCATTACAATCATGGCATGTTGTTCAATGTGCTTTAACATTACTCAATGTTACCTTGAAAAGGGTTGCTATACATGCAGTGCTTAGGTGCATTGCGACACATGTGGATTATTGTGAGTGACATAGATAGAATTTGTCCCTCCTATTGGAGTGATATCCTAGACACTTGATGAATGAGACTATAAAATGCATGACCATGCTCATGTGAGGCAATATATGATATTGAGCTCATGTGTGTCTCAATAGTGTACTCTAGATCAAGGAACAAAGATTGAACATTAAGAAGATGATATTTTCATACCTCAAATTCAATTTAGAAATTAGATACAAAGGGATTACACAATCACTATAATACTGCTTGGAATATTAGGTTATGTTTTTCTCCAACATCTCCAATTACTTGGTTAGCAATGAAGTCTTGATGGATACCAATCATTGCTTGTGAAATCATAATACGATTATGAATATCACTGCCAACATAATTTGGAGCCTATAGAGTCACACACTTTTTTTAAAGGCATATCATACCAAAAAAAAGGAACCAGCCTTCATCAAGAACAGAAACCTATCTTCTTTTACCAACATATGGCACAGCTCGCCTATCCAGAATAAGATAACCCCTGATCTTCATGCGCAGAAGTGCATATTCAGTGCAAATGAAAGTATCACTCATTGTGCATCCCCATCTACCATCACACACATAAAATGCATTGGCATAGGAGTATAATTGTGGACCTAGTTGAAAATGTTCTGTGTCAAATTGAAAAATGTTTAGGCAATCAACAAGAATAGTCTTGGAATATAATTCTAGTTAATTGGTTAAATGGTTTGAGCTGATTAATTGGATGAAATTGTTGACTTATTTGATAAGTCAAATGTCTAACCTTGAGCATTCTGATAGAGATGGATGACCGCAAGTTAGTTAAGAGATTAATATTATTAATTGTTTAATTAATTACAACATGATTCTCGAATATTTTTATTACCTTTTTGGCAGCCCACGAGCATCCCACTTTAAATGCAGGAGCAGCCTTTTGTTTCCCAAGATTTCTGGCAAATCATGATTCCTTTCCTCACTTATTTATAGGGGCTTGACAATCAAATTTTACACACACACTCTTGTATGTGAACCCTAGACATCATTGTCCCTGAAAGAGGGAGAGAAGGATATCATCCGTGATGATAGCATGTCATCAAATCAAAGGTTTCTCCTTCCCGCCAGCTCAAGCAATACAATGAGGGGTTCCATTCCATTCATGTGGACTAGGTACGACATCACCCATTACACTAAACGAGATTACTCAAAACATAAAACACAATTAATCACTAATTAATCACATATCCAAAATTATGGGTAAATTAAAACCGATTTCAACATCAGCACCTTCTCATAAACATTTGCATAAGACCCCAACATATTTCTTATATCCATACTATGCCAAGAATTTGAATCGTACCATTCAAAGTCCAACTGACCCCTATGAAGGGCTATTCGGTTTTGTACAAGATCTATGAGTGCCGTTATCCTAAGATCTCTTCCCCTCGGTCAGTACGAGTAAAAAGGCAGTGACATATCAGTCAAATCTGCCACCACAGTGACATATAGTCAAGCTGAAAACCACTAGTCTGACCTTGGTATAGGTCACGGCACTAACCAGGGTATTCAAACCCAATCACTGAGGTACAACCACAGTTGTCCTCTAATCACATCATGTTATAATCACCAAGACACGACCGCAACCGTTCTCAATCACATCAGATGTACGAGGCATGACCATAGCCAACCTCCACAATCTGCATTGTGGATGACAAGGATATATCCTCAACCTACCACCCCCACATACTCAACAGTATGTGCTCCGAGTTTCCCTTAAGAATACTCGTTTCACCATCCAGAAAGTTCTGACACTGAAGATGGTTCTATGGCACAAGGCACTACATGATTAGAGTTGCACTTGATTAGTTATGTTGATTGGGTGAATTAAGACTGCATCAAATAAGTGGACATACAAACCCTAATTCACTTCTAGATAGCAAGCATATAAATATAAAAACTTGAAAAGATATAAAATGTATGAAACATAGTTTCTCGTCTCATCATCACATGGTACTATTCACTTGCCATTCATGAGACTACACTAGTCATCATATTATCACAAGATATAAATCCTTTTCACAATATCAAATGGTATCAAACCTTATCAACATAAGAGGATTACACCTCATTCAGGGCTCAACAATGCCCAAAGGTCATTAAGACCATCATATTATTCCTTGCAAGATCATCATTATCTTTGCATGCCTTATAACAAGGCTCAACAACATCAATTATATATAATACACCAGATCAGCACAATATTGCATTTATGAGCTAGGTGGTATTCATAAACAATCATAGAAGGGTTATATTAACATTAAGAACATTCCCTTATTACATCAACATATAAGGAATCTAGATATGATTAACACTCATCATATTCATAATGCATATGTTTAGCATAAGAAAGTATCAACCATGTGGCTATGATACCCACCAATTAACACATTAAGGTTATGATCATGTTAAGGAGGTTATTCCACCATCATTCCATCATATAAGAATGTTGAACATGAATACTCATCTTTATCTAATTGCATTTGAGTTAGGTTCAACAAGATAAATCATATTAATGTTACTAATCAGCACTTATACCCAAATCCTAACTCACGACATCCCCATTGGATCATGGATACATAAGGTGAAGCATCACCATCACATTCCATACTATTCTCAAGTATGAACCCACACATAAATCAAGGTGTAACCATCAGGTTATAGCATACTAGGGTTTCAACAATAATAGAATACTCCATGGTTGTATTAGTCATTCAAGGACTATTCATACCCAATTACCATCATTTAGTTATATTAAAGCTAGGTATAACAAACTATACCTAATTAGGGCTACATATCAACACAATATGGTTATCATCCCTTCTATTCATATGAGTGAATAGGTAAGACTAACTTATTAAGGGTAACCCTACATTTGTTCCATCATCATTCAACCCATATCACCATACCACAATGTCTCCCAGAACCATTGGATGATTAAAAGGTAAGACTATTGGTTGTTTACATAAGTAAACACCTTGGATAAACCATCTACGAAGTCCTTGATTTGTGCTCTAGAAAGAATCACCATCTAACCCTAGACATCCCTTGATAATCGATAACAAAAGTTCCATTGAGAGTAGGGTAAGACCCACAATCGACTGTTCAGTTAAAACAAGCCATCCATTGTCAACAATTAAGCTTCTTAAGTTGATAATATAAAGAAAACCATCTAAATCACATTATTAGGACCAACATATTACATTAGCCATCATTCCACCTTAATGGACAAATAAACAGTAGGTCTCGACCATTGGGTCAAGTTCCCATGTTAAAACCATCAATTACAGTATAGGTCTGACCATTGCATCAAGTGACCCAAGAAACCATTGACCTAAGGCTTAATTGATGCTAAAACTACAATGTTTGACTCACCATAGGTTGTAGAGACCTGATCCACCATCATTAGTGACCATTAAGTCACCATAGGTTGTTAGATAAACACTAATTCATTAATCAACATCAAATATTAAGCTAATGTCAACATTGATTGATAACATCAGTAGGGTACTTAATGATTGATCATTAAACTTCTAATTGATCCAAAACCTGACCTAAGGGGGTGAACATGGGTTGTCACCATCATTTGACACCCTTGATCACGACCATCAGTTGTTATGAATACAACACCATAGGGTTGTTGTAATGGTACCATCATCAAGTCATGGTTTATAGAAGAAATCAGCTTTAAACCCTAATATTGACCATTGTTTGATGGTGCTTAGCACCATAGGTTGTCAAAACAACCTGATCCAAGTCATATTATACCTTAGGAATAACAGACACATGATCATAGGTTCATATATAACTGAAATTAGAACAAGGAACATTATAAAAGTCAAAATCCAAGTCAAGCATAGCTTTTTAGTGCATAGATCATCATTTTTAAGCAAGAACATGATCTAGAAAGCTTATGGTAAGCAATAAACGTGGAGAAAATTATAAAACTTGCTTCTAATAAGAAGATGAAACCCCACACCGAAGAAATCTTGAGCAGGTAGGGTAAAAAATCCAATAATAAACTATGAATACATCCATCTAGCACCTTTCTTCATCAAATGAGCATATCCTAAACATAAGGAGCAAGAAAGGTAGGGTTTTAGAGCTTTAGAGCACATTCTACCATAGAACATTTTTCTGGTTGTGCACTACTGATTTCGACATTTAATTGAGTAAATTAGGTTTTGATCAACCATGCAATTTCATTGGTCCAAACCACACTGATCGGATGATAAACTAGATCATTCAAAAGCGTAAAGAAGTGAATCGTGAAATAAAAAGTCGGGCAACACCAAATATTGCACGATGCCTGATAACTATTGTTATCTGTGAAAACACACATTTAACTGAAAATTTTCTAATATCAGAGTTAAATCATGCTAGGTGAGTGAAATTCTACTCACAACAGTTCTGGATGTCTGAATACAATTGGAAATGCATCCGAGGCCAGTTTTCGAGCGTTCACTGGGTTGTCTTCTACCTCCGGACAGCCCTGGATCAACGTGCTACGGTAGATGATTGCTTGGTTTGCGGGCGACGTTCGTTGCTCTAGTTGTGGATTCAAGTAAGGACCTTGAAAACAAGCTTAACAACGTCGTTCCTTGGCGCTACCTCGTGTCCAAGGTGGCCCAAAGTTGTAATTGTAGTTGCAGCTGCTCAAGCAGATAGGGGCGCCCACAGAGCGAGGAAGAAGAAAAAGGGGGAAAACGGTGCGGATTCGTGATCCGAGTCGTCGGTCGAACTCAAAGCAAGCTTCCCCTTGAGGTTTCGTACGCCCCAAAGGGGCTTTTGGCTGCCAAACCTGCTGGTTGAGGCTCTGCGGGTCGGCACCCTAGAAGGAGGTTGGGGCAAGATGGTTGGGCAAGGAAGGAGGAAGGAGAAGGGTAGAGAAATGGAGGACGGAGCTCAAGCGCTTGCTATATCGCCCTAAATCGCCCTCGCGTGACCTCCTTCAGCTGCTCTCGATCGCATAGGTTGGGTGCTGCTATAGTACACCGCTTCACGCGGATCCTGTAAGTCTATCGTGAAGGAAGAAGATAAGGAAAATAATTATAAAGCTAATTATATTGGAAAATTTGCATATTTAACCCTAAAACTTGAAACCCTCATAATCTTTGCCTCGGATGTCCGATTTGCGCGATTCTTTTTGCAACGTTTCAAGTGTGGAATCCGATACAATTTCAAATCAAGAAATCATGCTAATTAGACTGTAACTCTCGATCAAAACACTAATTGCATAAGTGAGTACTTAATTCAACTTAATCAACTTAATGATGCACTAAGCATTAAATTATGGTAATTAAGCTTGTTCAACTCATCAAGAAAGTTTAGGGGACTTACAACTATAAACCCCTAATAGGGATTTTTCCCCCAAAATCCAAGGTAAACAAAGATGTGTACTTCCTTTGCACCTCATCCTATTACCTTCACATGCTTACTTTCATATCATGGTAATGTTACATCATTCATACATATCTCATCTTGGGTCAGCACAAAAACACCCACATAAGAAGCAACCCCATCTCACTCTTATTCAACTTGTTCTCATAGAAGTTACTGCTTCAGCAACCCTAAGGTTTTTGAATAAATATTGATCATATTATTGACCATATTTGAAATACTTTGACATGACATCATTCAAAGATTACTACAACTTCTAAAACATTACTTGAACACTCTCTTCCTCCTATTCATAAATTCTATTGGTACATTGGTTAGTCTAAAAGACATAACTCTAAACTCATCATGGTCATGTAGATTATGTCATCCAATCTAACTCTTATGCATTAATATTTTATCATAGGTTTATCTTAAAGGAATACGGTATCACATATTTATTAACCGAAAAACCATCTATTCTAGATAGTGGTCTTTCCCAGCTATCACTGAACCATACACAACATTATAGAATCACTTTTGATTTTCCTTACAAACAACATTTATAGGATCATTATTAACTCTCTCTCTCTACAAGAGAGGAATACTTGGAATGTTTATTTAATAAACATCTTCAACCTTCACATATTTCTCATATTATTGATACATCTTCGATACTAGGATTCATTACCTTGGTATCCACCTCATGCTCTATAAGGAACTCACATCCTTATCTCATCTACTTTTACCAACATAACAAATATCAAGACATATAAAAGGAATCTTCCTAATTATTGGAAGGCTCAAAAGAAAAATCATCACAAACTTTATGATTGTAGAAACATAGTCCAAACAACCTTATTCTATAGTAAGATATCTATCCTCATGTTTAGAATGAATCCACACATACCAAGTGGCAATGGTCCACTTGAAAGTTGTGCCCTGTAAAGAAAAGACACAAAGGGAAACACACTTCCCACATCATAGCAACATTGTTCAAGGTCACTAGTAAAAAGGTAACCAATTTTATTTTCATTATGCAAGTTACAACTTCTTACGTAATATTTTACCTTTTTCATTTCAGGTTCCTTGCCATTAGCATAGGAATTATCACGATTAAAATATCTCGTTACTCCTTCCTTGATGACTATTTATCCCACTTGGTTATGTTTTCTTATTTTTTTAAGTTTTTCAACCACTTATCGACAGGTAAATCATCATATTCCACATTTTCTTCATTAAATCAGGATCATCTCCCTTAATTTCTTTCACCTGCCATGCTGATTTTTCATTAACACTTTCTTACATACATAGGTTGGTCTGAGATTAACTCAGGTTCCACCTTATTTCTTTTCCATTGTTCCCATTCATCTTCTCATTTTGTACTTGTTATAGGAGTTCTTTCCATCTTATGTGGATTTCATATCTTGATTCACTTTATAAGCATAGACTTATATGTCTTTTATTTTGTTATCTTCTTGAATCACATCTTGAAGAACTCCTCTTTTTCTAATTTGTATTCAGATTTAGATTTCATGGTATTGTATCTTTCTCTTATAGTTACCAAACATTCAAGTTTTGATAGATAATGATGTAATTTTCATCTTCTTTAAGGTAGGATTGAGATATTCACACCATGATTTCTTATTCGTTATGCTCTTTAGATTGTCTCAAAATGACTACTTGATCAGAGTAATCAGAATGATAACAATCTAAGAGTTACATACTTACCTTTTCTTCAATAATTGAATACCTGGCCACGGCACCCAAATATTGAGATTAGGCAGTATGCACTATATTTTTGTGTCATGTTCCTAACTTAGACATCATCCTAGTCCTAAGTCCTAGTGTCCCTGTAGGCTCAGTGAACCTAAAGATCTGATACAAACCTGTCATGACCCGATACACTAAACGAGATTACTCAAAACATAAAACACAATTAATCACTAATTAATCACATACCCAAAATTATGGGTAAGTTAAAACCGATTTCAACGTCAGCACCTTCTCAGAAACATTTGCATAAGACCCCAACATGTTTCTTGTATCCATACTATGCCAACAATTTGAATCGTACCATTCAAAGTCCAACCGACACCTGCGAAGGGCTATTCGGTTCCGTACAAGATCTAGGAGTGTCGGTATCCTCAGATCTCTTCCCCTCGGTCAGTACAAGTAAAAAGGCAGTGACATATCAGTTAAATCTGCCACCACAATGACATATAGTCAAGCTGAAAACCACTAGTCTGATCTCGGTACATGTCACGACACTAGAAACCAGGGTATTCAAACCCAATCACTGAGGTACAACCGCAGTTGTCCTCTAATCACATCATGTTATAATCACTGAGACACGACTGCAGCCGTTCTGAATCACATCAGATGTATGAGGCATGACTATAGCCAACCTCCACAATCTGCATTGTGGATGACAAGGATATATCATCAACCTGCCACCCCCACATACTCAACAGTATGCACTCTGAGTTTCCCTTAGGAATACACGGTTCACCATCCAGCAAGTTCTGACACTGAAGATGGTTCTACGACACAGGGCACTACATGATTAGAGTTACACTTGATTAGTTATGCCAATTGAGTGAATTAAGGTTGCATCAAACAAGTGGACATACAAACCCTAATTCACTTTTAGCAAGCATATAAATATCAATTTTGAAAAGATATAAAATGTATGAAACATAATTTCTTGCCTCATCATCACATGGTACTATTCACTTGCCATTCATGAGACTACACTAGTCATCATATTATCACAAGATATAAATCATTTTCACAATATCACAGGGTATCAACCCTTATCAACATAAGAGGATTACACCTCATTCAGGGCTCAACAATGCCCGAAGGTCATTAAGACCATCATATTATTCCCTGCAAGATCATCATTATCTTTGCATGCCTTATAACAAGGCTCAACAAAATCAATTATATATAATACACCAGATCAGCACAATATTGCATTTATGAGATAGGTTGTATTCATAAACAATCATAACAGGGTTATATTAACATTAAGAACATTCCCTTATTACATCAACATACAAGGAATCTAGATATGATTAACACTCATCTTATTCATAATGCACATGTTTAGCATAAGAAAGTATCAACCATGTGGCTATGATAACAACCAATTAACACATTAAGGTTATGATCATGTTAAGGAGGTTATTCCACCATCATTCTATCATATAAGAATGTTAAACATGAATACTCATCTTTATCTAATTGCATTTGAGTTAGGTTCAAAAGGATAAATCATATTAATGTTACTAATCAGTACTTATACCCAAATCCTAACTCACGGCATCTCCATTGGATCATGGATGCATAACGTGAAGCATCATCATCACATTCCATACTATTCTCAAGTATGAACCCACACATAAATCAAGGTGTAACAATCAGGCTATAGATACTAGGGTTTCAACAATAATAGAGTACTCCATGGTTGTATTAGTCATTCAAGGATTATTCATACCCAATTACCATCATTTAGTTATATTAAAGCTAGGTATAACAAGCTATACCTAATTAGGGTTACATATCAACACAATATGGTTATCATCCCTTCTATTCATATGAGTGAATAGGTAAGACTAACTTATTAAGGGTAACCCTCCATTTGTTCCATCATCATTCAACCCATATCACCATACCACAATGTCACCCAGAATCATTGGATGTTTAAAAGGTAAGACTATTGGTTGTTTACATAAGTAAACACCTTGGATAAACCACCTACGAAGTCCTTAATTTGTGCTCTAGAAAGAGTCACCATCTAACCCTAGACATCCCTTGATAATCGATAACAAAAGTTCCATTGAGAGTAGGGTAAGACCCACAATCGACTATTCAGTTAAAACAAGCCATCCATTGACAACAATTAAGCTCCTTAAGTTGATCATATAAAGGAAACCATCTAAATCACATTATTAGGACCAACATATTACATTAGCCATCATTCCACCTTAATGGAGAAATAAACAATAGGTCTCGACCATTGGGTCAAGTTCACATGTTAAAACCATCAATTACAGTATATGTCTGACCATTGCATCAAGTGACCCAAGAAACCATTGACCTAAGGCTTAATTGATGCTAAAACTACAATGCTTGACTCACCATAGGTTGTAGAGACTTGATCCACCATCATTAGTGATCATTAAGTCACCATAGGTTGTTAGATCAACACTAATTCATTAATCAACATCAAATATTAAGCTAATGTCAACATTGATTGATAACATCAGTAGGATACTTAATGGTTGATCATTAAACTTCTAATTGATCCAAAACTGACCTAAGGGGGTGAACATGGATTGTCACCATCATTTGACACCCTTGATCACGACCATCAGTTGTTATGAATACAACAACATAGGGTTGTTGCAATGGTACCATCATCGGGTAATGGTTTATAGAAGAAATCAGCTTTAAACCCTAAAATTGACCGTTGTTTGATATGTGCTTAGCACCATAGGTTGTCAAAACAATCTCATCCAAGTCATATTATACCATAGGAATAACAGACACATGATCACATGTTCATATATAACTGAAATAAGAATAGGGAACATTATAAAAGTCGAAATCCAAGTCAAGCATAGCTTTTTAGTGAATGGATCATCATTTTCAAGCAAGAACATGATCTAGAAAGCTTATGGTAAGCAACAAACGTGGAGCAAGTTATAAAACTTGCCTCTAATAAGAAGATGAAACCCCACACTGAAGAAATCTTGAATAGGTAGGGTAAAAAATCCAAGAATAAACTATGAATTCGTCCATCTAGCACATTTCTTCATCAAATGAGCAAATCCTCAACATAAGGAGCAAGAAAGGTAGGGTTTTAGAGCTTTAGAGCACATTCTACCATGGAATATTTTTCTGATTGTACACTACTGATTTCGACATTTGATCGAGTAAATTAGGTTTCAATCAACCATGCAATTTCATTGGTCCAAACTACATTGATCGGATGATAAACCAGATCATTCAAAAGCGTAAAGAAGCGAATCGTGAAATAAAAAGTCGGGCAACGCCAAATACTGCACGACGCCTGACGTCTAATAACTACTTTTGTTTGCAGAAAATACACATTTAACCGAAATTTCCTGATATCAGAGTTAAATCAAACTAGGAGAGTGAAATTCTACTAACAAATGTCCAAATAAGACTCTGAATACGACTGGAAACAAGGCAAGTTTCTGGGCATTCACTGGGTTGTCTTCTACCTCCGGACAGCCCTGGATCAACGTGCTACGGCAGATGGCTGCTTGGTCTCTGGGCGTCGTTAGTTGCTATAGTTGTCGATTCAATCAAGGATCTCGAAAACAAGCTTAACGGCGCCGTTCCTTGGCGCTACCTCGTGCCCAAGGTGGCCCAAAGCTGCAATTGCAGCTGCAGCTGCTCAAGCAGGTAGGGGCGCCCAAGGAGCGAGGAAGGAGAACGAGGGGGTAAACGGTGTGGATTTTTTATCGGAGTCGTCGACCGAACTCAAAGCAAGCTTCCCCTTGAGGTTTCGTGCACCCCAAAGGGGCTTTTGGCCGCCAAAGCTGTTGGTCGCCGCTCTGCAGGTCGGCGCCCTAGCAGGAGGTTGGGGGCACAGGTGGTTTGGCGAGGAAGGAGGAAGAAGAAGGGTAGAGAAATGGAGGACGGAGGTGGGCGGAGCTCAAGCGCTTGCTATATCGCCCTAAATCGCCCTCGTGCTGCCTCCTTCAGCTGCTCTCGATCGCACAGTTGGGCGCTGCTATAGTACACCACTTCAAGCGGATCCTGTAAGTCTATCGTGAAGGAATAAGGTAAGGAAAAGAATTATAAAGTTAATTATATTGGAAAATTTACATATTTAACCCTAGAACTTGAAACTCTCATAACTTTTGCCTCGGATGTCTGATTTGCGCGATTATTTTTGAAACGTTTCAAGAGAGGAATCCTCTACAATATCAATGTAAGAAATAATGCTAATTAGACTGTAACTCTCGACCAAAGCACTAATTGCATCAATGAGTACTTAATTCAACTTAATCCACTTAATGATGCACTAAGCATTAAATTATGATAATTAAGTTTTTTCAACTCATTAAACAAGTTTAGGGGCCTTACAAGATAGAGACACAGACACTGAGCTACAATATTGAGAGGACGTCAATGATGATTGTCAATGCCTACAAGGAGAGACACACAACATTATATGTGAAGGGGACATTGTCTGACTTGCTCCATGACAAGGTATATCTTACACACCATCTTACCGAATATATTATAGTTGATGAGATCTGCTAGTAAGATACATGAAGAATATTGTTTTATTGTTAGTTACACTATGCTTACAACCTCCACGAAACCTAACAATGTCACCTCGACCCCCTCAAGTGCAAGATGGATGTCTCCTAAGAGGATTCCCACTCATAGTATTGAGACGGTGTGGGTTGGTAGATATTCCATGCCACCCTTGGTGTGAAGATATGTTTAGGAAGAGATTGTTCCAAATATATGCATAAATCATACATCTTTCCATGTCTCTTTGTCAAAATCTTGGCTTGTTAAAAATGATTGAAGTTGATATTTCCCTTTTTCTTTAGCAGTTGGCCAAGAGAAATTGTGATTGTCGTAATGAATTCTCTAAAGTTGATGGAAAGATTGTTCGATGATGTTATCACTTGCACCATGTGATCAAAATGAATGTTCCAAGATTGACGTGTTCCCCAACTATGGATAGTAACCTCCATACAATGTAGATATTGATCCACTAGACCTTTCCCTAGATTTGTATGCATTTAGAAAAATTGGATCTTTAAGAAGTTTTTAGAAGTACTAGGAAAAGGGGTGCTCCATGTTAGACATGCAAGAGAGTTGCATATGAATGATGTCCTTCAAGAGTAATTTTACCACCTTCATCTAGGGACCTTTCTATTTGAAGGTCTCTGGTTCAAATGGTCGGCCTTTATTGGTCCAGTCAAAAATGATTTCAAATATCCTCCCTCTTTACACAGGAGTTTTGACATGATAAATAAGGGAGAGATTAGAAAGATCCGTTAAGAATACTCATCGAACATCAAATACCATGTTCTATCCTTTAATTGAGGACTAAAGAAGTGGGATCTATCTACGTTCTTCTCTATTTGGAAGGGAAATAATGGGAAGGGGGAATCTACATGGAACATATATTAAGATTAGTTGTGAGGAGGAATGTCTAGTCTTCTACATTGTTTTTTTAAGTAAGGTGGAGGTATCGTGAGTGATGAGGGATTGTGTTGTTGGTATACATAAGTATATGATCAATAATTTATCACGGTGAAGAGGGTAAATAGGTTTTTATGGATCAAATGGTGACTTTTTTCATGGTTAGATATCACCCTTTTCATAGTAAAAAAATGCAATAATGATGGGTGATCATGCGATACTTGATTTTGTTGTTAATAAGAGTGTTTCTAAGAGTCGATTGGGGAAAAAAATTCTCATAGAAGTGTCCAAATTTTTTACATGCTTAGACAAATTTAGGTTGTTGATAATTAATGTGGACGCGACCTAAACTATTACATCTACAACATTTAAGCATAGTTTGATATTCATAATTTTTTCAGAGTAACATCCATGATGAGTCATTACAAGTGTCAATAGAAGGTGCTTCAAATAAAAGTGTTATTAAGCTTTGTATTTTTGTTAGTAAAATTAGGGATCAAGTTGTGACTATGGTTGTGTCCCTCATAGTCAACATGATGGTCAACTCATCCTTCTTTGGTAGAAGTGAATGTAGCATATTGGGAGTCATTAGACTTGGTAATATTGGGACTAGGGGAATCTTTAGTGTGTTGCAGGATATCTCCATTTTCCAATTACTTGATAAGAGGATTACTGTCCTATGTTGCAAGAGGTTTATCGTCAGATTTGAGGAGGATTCTTCCTCTACCATTGGTAAATGAGAGGAAAGGGATATAAGTGGGGCAATCTTGTATTTTTGTAGGTTGGGGATGGTTAGATTAGGGGGCAATATAAAGATAGGAGGAAGAGGGATAGGATGTGCATGTTCATCAAGGATGATATCATAAATGTTATTGTTGTTGATTAGACATAGCTCTAAGATCCATCCCCTGATGAGATTGAATTCACTAACAAGTGTTGTCCTTCCCCAAGAAGAGTAGAGTCCTCGTTGGTCATAAATTTAAAATAATACATGGAAGTCTCGAATGTGAATAATGAAGGTAATCCATCCCAACAAAAGATCATGGTTTATGTAGTGCTACGACCGTAAGAGGGTAATGTCACAGGTGATGGAAGTATCCACCTGTATATGAAGACAAGTACACTGAGAAGACATCAAGATTGTATCTAGAAAGGTGTGGCTATAGAACTTCTTCTTGTGTTAAACCTTATGCCTAGATGCTTGTTATATAATATGATTTCCTTCATTTCCTTTTTAGCAAATGGGCATTTAGAGGATATGGAAATGTGGTGTGTGAGGAGATCATATGTTCACATCTTTAGTGAGGATAAAATAACACCAGAGTGAATTAGTGTGGTATAAACTAAAATTCTTGTTTGTCTTTTGGGAGTTCAACATTACAAATGTCTACTTTAATGTTCTCAGCTAGAAAGAGAACACAAATCTGAATAAGTCGGGTTAGAATAGTGAAATAGAAGAGAAATTTAGATCTTATGAGTTGGATGGCAGAGCCTAGAGCAAGGAAAAGATGTTATGGATATGATACATGCATCTGACATGTTGGATCTAGGATCTAGGAGCTTAGTCCAACCATGACCCCATGCTTCACCAATCGATTGGAAGGGTGAGTTTGTTTTCCATGGGAAAAGTGGATCAAAGGACACACCACAATAGGTTGGATAGCTCATCTCATATTTTGGGTGGATGTCTCAGGTCCTAAAGGATGACTTACTCTGGATGTCCTAAATAAGATGACCCATATCTTATTTAGGATGTGATGAGTAAAACATCTTTCAACATCAAATTCAAGCATGTCCCTAGATAATCTTGCATCAATTATTAGAATGTGGACATAGATGTGGGACTTAGGGAACTCCACTAGTGTTCAGTATAGCTAGTAAAATAGAATTTGGGAATGACGATGAGGGAAACAATGACCCACATTTAGGAACCGTAGTGAATGGTTTCTACTTGTGGTATGACAAATGGCATGATATGTGATGTCAGATGTTTTAAAGGAGTAATTGTTCTTCCAAACAAGGCTAGTGTGTATGGCATTTGTATGTGTTATAGAATTTTATTTCAATTGGGGTGTTTAGCATTTAAGTCGATGGATGCATGTGAAAGTTACACTTTTAGATGTGGATATACTATCCCACCTTTGATCTTAGTATTCCGTATCAATCCACTCCGATGTTAAGTCTATATGGAGGAGCCACTGGCCTCTTGTAGATGAGATGTACAAAAACAAAGATCGGTTGGGGTTCGATTGGTCGACCACAACCAAGGAAGCACATCCAAAGATTTAGCTAATCTTCCACCACAACCTTAACCTTATCATTACTAGTGCTACTACACAACAAATACTAATGGAATTCATGGTAGTGGGTAGTATAGGTCTGAGTCCTATACTTATTCTATAAGACAACAAATCACAATCCATTATCTCCTTCTCTCTTCTCTTCAAAACCCAACCCCTTAAAAGTGAGGAGAGAGAAACATCAATCGTACACTATAATGTAGTTCTATCGGATCTTACCAAGTCTATATAGGTTGCATCCTATAGAAAAAGACGTTGAGAATTCACACTGGTTAATGAGGAGAGATCATCCCTCACTTCCGTCTACACAAGCTACAAAATAAGTGAAAGAAGGTATCTTTGAGATGAACTGTCTGACATGGTACCTAAACATAACCACCACAGTTGGATCCTTAGTAGAGACTTCAACGTAGTCATACAGAGAGATAAATATGTGGAGTACCAAGTACCTAATTGTAGCGACCATCTCGCGAAAACATGATTAACTAATGCAGAAGCGTTCATCAAGCAGCGGATTAGCGAAAATCACTAAAAATTTAAAACTTTTTGCAAAGAGATCCACACATAGTAAATCTTTTTCTTCAATAGCCAAAGTATAACACATTTACTTTTTGGATCAAAGGTACATATCATGCATCATCTCTTTCTGAGAATTACAAGCATCATCTGACCTGTTAAGCTAAACACATGTGGTATAAAATCTCAAGACACTGATCCAAAATCTTGAAAGTACTAACTACTACTCCGAGGACCTAAGAGTACAGAGACGACACATAGGAATCTATATACAACTATACATGTCATGACAGCCAATGTCCCCACATGAGACTTCACTGTTGTCCCTGCTGCTACTGTTGTTCTTCACCTACTGAAGGATTCCTGTCTCCTCGTCCGCGTCCACCTAAAAATGTGGTTCTCACGGGGGTGAGACAATTATAAAAATTGCCCCAGCGAGAGATATAACTCTCCGCCAGTAACATTATTATTGCAACTTAAGAAGATAAATATGAACAGAGGAATCATATTTATTAGACAGTAGATATTTTAATGTCTAACAGATTAGAACATTATTCTATATCAGAAGCATTGCAGCTATAACTTGATATAATCAACATGTCAGTTATTCTTTAATGAATATGAAGAACATGTATAACATCTACACACTACAGAATCATTACCACTGCATTAATTCTCTTCAAGCTTAGATCATATATCTAAAGCCTGGCATTATCATCGTGGAGTCATGGCCCGTAGCCATACTCTTTTCACATTGTGTTGGGATCTTAATCCCTCAATTCACCACTGGGAATTTCTCAGTCTTTCACAATTTCAATACCATAACCATGTGATCCTGGGTATTCAAACCCTTAGCTCATCATCTGAGCATTGCTACCACATTCTCAGGTAACTAACACCTTTAGGTCATCTGACCAAGATAAGTATGATACTTGCTACACAAGCATCCATCATGCACTTGAGGCCCATTAACTCTCTTGCTACCTCTTACCAGGCAACAAGGTATATTATGGCACACAAGGCCCAATAAACAAATTCAAAATAATAACACATCATAGCCCATACCTGGCTATGCTCATCATCTCATGATACCTGCATGGTTATCACCTATGATAGCAGTACATTAATTATCTATCAATACCATGCAAAACAAATATATCATTATTTCAAGAGTATCACCCTTATTCCTTTATCAGGATTAGGGTTTTCCATCACATATATCATGTATCCTTCATCCAATTATATTGGACTTATACCACATCAAGGTATATGACCATATTAGGTCACTATCAATCATCTCCAAGTCCATCATGGAGCACCACGACCGTGCAGCCAGGAACGACCGTGCAAAGAAAGTCACCACGGCCGTGCTACCTTGCATGGTCGTGCTACAGGAGTTCACCTCATGAATCATATTCAAGTATGAATTCTATTCTCTCATTAGGGATTAGGGTTTCACATACCATCTCCCTTCTTTAGAATAGGGATTGCATATAGCATCACCCTTCATTAGGGTTTCATATCACATTGCCCATAATTAGGGTTTACTAATCGTTCCCAGTTAGAGTTTCTCATGAAATCACCCTCAATTAGGGTTTCACATGGATACACCCTCAACTAGGGTTTCACATGGATACACCCTCAACTAGGGTTTCACATGGATACACCCTCAACTAGGGTTTACATCATGTATTGGATCCATGCATTTGTTATGCATTATTGTTTAGTACGATTAAGGGTATCTCTCTCCTAATTACAGTAGGTTTCCAAAAAGGTTTGATCAATTAGACCTTCAATAACGTGAGGTATCCAAATAGATTGATCAATGGAACCTAAAATAGCACTAGGTATCCATTTGGATTAGTCAAATGAGTCTTTAATTTCATTGGGTACTCAATTGGATCAATCCATTGTTCCTTCAATAACATTAGGTACTCAATTGGATTAACCAATTGATCCTTCAATTGCATTAGGCATCCAATTGAATTAACCAAATTGATCCACAAACGATTTGAAACCATTTAAGCAAAAAGATTTGAAACCGCATGGGTTTCAAACGGTTTGAGACCGTTTGGTCCCAAACGGTCTTGAGACCGTTTGGTCCAAACCTCTCAAAACCGCATGAACCAAAAAGTCAATCAAGACTTCAACAACACTCAACTCCAATCAATGGAACTTCAATCGATTGGATCATCAATTCAATCATCAATTGGATCATGAACTCACCCCTTAATTAGGGTCTGATTTCAATGGGATTAGGGTTTATAACCACCAATTAGAGCTTTGAAGTTGATCATCAATCAAACTACTAATTATGTTTCAATTGATTGCATTGGACCTTCAACCATTGAATTCATGGAACCAATCATCAATGGGACCTATGCTTATACTTCAATTGAGTTTAATAGGTCAACCTTCAACTGATTTGACCCTCAATTTACCCTCAATTGATTATCAAATAGGGTTTGAATCAATTGAATTAGGGTTTGGAATCGATAATCCTTCAATACTAATCAATGTAAGACTAGTTACTTTGAAACCATTGAACCATCATCCAAATTGGGTATGACCTGACCCCAAACGGTCTTGAGGTCGTTTGGATGACCTCCAAATGGTCTTGAGACCGTTTTCCCATCATATCATCAAAATCTAAGTCAACCAATTAAGGTTTGGATCATTGGATTGATCACCAAATCAGCAATTGATTACACTTTAACTTAGTATCATTGGATCATCAATTGCTTAACCATACTCACCCCTAGACCTCCAAACGGTCTTGAGACCGTTTCGATGAGCTCCAAAAGGTCTTGAGACCGTTTGGCTCATCAAACCCTTGGATTCTAGTGAAATTCCATCAAGGATTGGTCTATCGAGTTGATCAACAAATCAGCACTTAATTGCAATATGATTTGGTACCTTTGGACCTTCAATTGGTCAACTATACTTAACCCTAGACCTCCAAATGGTATTGGGTGATCCCAAAACGGTCTTGAAACCGTTTGGGTGATCCCCAAACGGTTTTGAAACCGTTTGGGCCAATCAACCCAAAACATCATCTCAATCACTTGCAAAATCGACACTTAGTCGATTAGGGTTCATACCACATCTTTGGATCTTCAAACACATATCCATACTTGAACCTAGACCTCCAAACTGTCTTGGTGACCCCCAAATGGTCTTGAGACCGTTTGGGTGATCCCCAAATGGTTTTGAAACCGTTTGGGCTAATCAACCCAAAACCTCAAATTAACTCATTGGAATTTCAGCACTAATTTCAATTAGGGTTTGCCTAATGGATTAGCCTTCAACTCATGATTACTTGGGAATTAACCCCTCAAATTTGGTGAGTCATTAACCAACATAATTAGGAACAGTAATCTCAAACGTTCAACCCTTGGTCAACGCACACTAACGGTTTTGAAACCGTTTGCCCAAAAAGGTCAAGTTAATCAGGTTGAAAATCAGCGCTTAATCCAATTAGGTTTACCTAATGGATTTGCCTTCAACTCACGATTCCTTTGGATTTAATCCCCCATATTTGGAGGGTTATCAAAAAACATAATTATGAATAGGAATCCCAAATGGTCAACCCTTGATCAACCATCTCAAATGGTTTTGAAACCGTTTGCTCCCAAACGGTTTGCAAACCGCTTGGTCACCAAACGGTTTGGTGAAACTGTTTGGTCCAACCAAATTTTGAAATCGTTTGCCCAAGATATTTGGGGAGGTGTGTGCTTATGATGATGTCATCATAATAAAGCTCCAAACTCACTAAATTTACTGTGATTTCCATGGAAATTGCATCAATCAACCAAAGTTAATTTCGGAAATGTAGAAATGTTCACCAATTGATAAAGAATTGATTGCAATAATAAGATTAAGGGTTCAAGTTATAAAACCCGCCTCCAATTGAGCTCCAAAGCTCCAATATCACGCCATAAATTGTGCATGAAGCTCTTGAAACTCCTCTTAGGCTCGTCCTTAAGCTTTTTATTGTAAAAGTTGGCTAGTGTTGAAGTTGAGATCGAAATAAGAAGAAATCAATGATTTATTTTCGATTTCCACCATGGAATCAAGGAGAACGAAGGTCAAGGGCTTACCAACAGGTAGGGAGTCGTCCTACTGCTCCTCCCTAGCTCCTTGTTCGGTTTTTCAAGCAAGGGAAAGAAAGAAATCCGAAAAAGCCTTTGTTTTGGCTTGGAAAGGGCACTTTTATAAGAAAAATTGATGAGAGAGAAAATGCCTTATTAAGATGCATTTAATCCCAAAAATAGTACCACCTCTTCCTCCTTGGTTTTCTTGCATTAAAATGAAACTCAAATCCACTGAACTCCCTTCCATTATCCATGGATTAAGGGAAAAGAAAATAAGCACCTTAATCCATTATAATACTAATATATCTTTTTGAGTGGGAATTCTTTAACTTATAATAAGGTGAGTGGAATTTCACCTCCTTTAGATATTTTTCATTCCTTATCTTGGCAAAAGAACGTCCATCCTTATTCAAAATCAACCAATAACATTTTGGTTGAAGGCCCTTTAATTAATACATTCATTTTTTTGCCCTAAATTAAATTAGGGTTTCACTTAAGATTAAATCTTGATTATTTTAATATCAAGATTCTCTCTCCTCCAACTTAATTCAAATGAGGCGCCCTTATCATTTTATTTGTTCTAAAAGATTCGAAGAAACATTAGGGACCTTATTGAAGTGGTAATTTGCATATTGAACCCTAGGTTTTGGGTAAATTGCACATTACACCAAAACTAGGGTTTAATGCACAAGGATTGCTTTACAAGCTTAATCTTGGTGCCCAAGCTTGTGAAAACCATATCACTACATCATATTCATTCTTATGATGTCTCAACATCATAGGAACATATTATCATGCAACATTTGCAATTTAACCCTTCAACTTGGGTAATTTGCACTTTAGTCCAAAATAAGCAAACATTGCTTCAACATTGCTCAATCAGGACCAAAATTGAAACATAAGTTTCTCATGAGCCCTAATTACTTTTCCCAAGATAAGATTAAGAATCTACTCAACCTTTTTAGGCAAAACATCTAGGGTTAACACATAACCCAGGTCAGGGATGTTACACTAATCAACAATGATTCAAGAATTCAAGCAATGTATTGACCATTCTGGTGTCACGAAATTCCATTCCATGACTTCCCATTTACTTAGATGAATAGTAAACATGGCATGGTCAACATAGGAATGGCTAGATAGAGGATTTGATAATCATGCATGGTCTAATTAAGATGCATCATCATGCCTAGTGGAGCATCTAGCTTACACCTCCCACTCAAACCATTGTCTGCTCCTCTTTTAGGTTGAGGAGCCACATTAGGGCATTGTAGGCAGAAAATTCCACTTCAAGAAAATGTGGACAACACATCTAGGGTTTCAGAACTTTACTCAGGAAAACTAGAGATGTGAAGGGTGGGGAAACCTGAGCTATCACATCTTTTCAAAGACATCTCAAATGCTAGCTGAGGGTTTGGAATCGCAAGACCTTCAAGAACGTCCTGCATTGAGTCACGCTATGCAAACAGAGGGTGGCCACCAAGAAGCTAGTCTTTGATGCTCTTCAGGATGAGTGCAACCAGATCGCCTTGTTGGAGGTGGATTGTGAACTTAGTAATACACTTCTTCAAGGGAAGATTTTTTGGAAAGATAAATCAGACATCAAATGGATGTCAGAAGGCGAGTGCAACACTACTTTTTCCCATGCCAAGGATAAAAATCAAAGAAGATGTGCATCTATCCACAGAATATAGAGAGACAATGGCTCTTGGGCGAAGGAGCATGGGGCTATTAGAGAGGACAATTCTTACTACCAACACCTCTTCACTGACAAAGTTGATCTATATTAGGATATAGACTTGAGTTGCATCCTAATACTAGTTTCCCAGGAAAAAAATAGGACATCTACCAGGAGCCAACACAACACAAAATTCTTGAGGCACTGAAGAAACTGAACAAAGATAGTGCACCAGATCCTAATGGTTATGGTGTGACCTTATTTAAGTTCACGTGGGAGAGCTTCAGGGGGGTAATCTCCTTCGTTGTCTATTGCTTCTCCAGAGGTGCTATTTTCCATGGCATAAGGGCAATGAAGATGATCCTAATCTCTAAGGTGGTTGATCCCCATTGACTCTCTGACCTAAGAAGTATCAACATTGGCAATGTTTATATGCACTTTGTCAGTAAGGTTCTAAAGCACCACCTAACCATGATATTGTTGTAGATCATCGTTGAATAGTTGAACACCTTTGTTCCATTAGGCTGGCCCATGAATTGTGCCACGACCTTAATTTTGTGGAGGAAGGTGAGGAAAATCTAATCATCAAAAAGACATGTAAAAAAATGTGTTTGACCGCATCGACCGGTGATTCCTACAAACTATTCTCAGCCTATTCGGCTTTAATGATCGGGCTATAGGTCTACTTGACCATGTCATAGATGAAGCCTGGACATCCACATGTCTCAACGGGATGTTAACGGGCTTCTTTTGACCACTAAGAGGGGTATGTAAGGGAGACCCTCTCTTGCCAACATCTTTTATCATTACGAAGAATCACTCGACTGAACCATATGAGATACTATGGAAAATGATATGCTACTAGGGATGGGTAAGGAACTGAATCAGATCATTAAACTCAACCAAACTGAATCAAACCAACAAGTTTGATTTGGTTTTAAAGTAATAAAATGGTTTGATTTGGTTCCAAAATTTTTAAAACCATGAAACAACATATTGATTTGGTTTGAGGGTATAGTTTAACCAAATCAAACTGAATCAATACATATATCTATATGCCATTAAAATATATACTTATATTATGAAAATACTTATCTAAAATAATTGTTTTGATATATAAAGTTTATATATGTTAATGTGTAAAAGGAAGGCTAAATAAATCAGGATAAAGCTTGCAATGTTTTAGACTACGTGGTATATGACATAGTTATTTGATGATTATTGGACACGATCTACGTATAGTTTATATATTTATTCTTACATTACCAATTTCTAAACAATACTTTCTCAACTTGAAGTTTGTTTATTATGCTAGATGCATTGATTAAGATAATGAAAAATAATTGGATTTTTTATAATAAAATTGAGTGTAAATCTTTGTAGTGTTTCAAATAATAGTTTGAAATCAAAGTAAATTGAATCAAACACAAATCAATAGTTCAGATTGGTTTAGATTTAGACTAGTGAATCGTTCGGTTCGGTTTATAAATTTTACAAACCAATATGTATGATTTGATTTGTAATTTTCATGATGAACGGAACCACATCGGCCTATACCCACCCCTACAGGCTATAACACTTTCACACACGTGGAGGCAGCCTGGCTCTATCCCACCCTATTTGTTGATGACTTGATCATGTTCGTAAGATCCATGAGGGACTCCATGCACCACCTCCGATCGATACACAACAAATATGAAAGGGTTATTTTTTTGGCAAGCTCAAGCGTTGTAATGCGCATCTCACGCCCATCAAAATCACCAAGCAAAATTGCCTCCCCGACATGTGACACGAAGGGAACATGAATGAGGGGACAATACCCCTTGCCGCTCTACAGCCCAGTGTGATGCGGCACTAGCCCAAGGGTCATCACGGGAGATGAAGAGGCTGCATTTTTGAATTTTTTGACACCAAAAAGATTATTAAATGCATTTTTATATACACCCAAACATCTAAAAACACCTAAACACACCTAAACACTTATGTATATATATACTCAAACTAAAATACTATCACTCAAATATTATTAACAAAGGGCCACACATCTAAATTCATGAGTGAATATTTTAATGAAAAATGACACATTTAAGTGCACACGCTCAGTCAAATATTTTTAGACAACTAAATATTTGTAGACGCTCATTCAATTGTAATAGACACACAAATATGGTTATAAATACCAAAAATGATATACACCCAGACAACTTGTAAACACCCAGACAACTTGTAAACACCTAAACAAAATTACGGACACCCAAATATTTATATTAGATACCTAAATATAAGCTATTGACGCCCAAAAAATTGAATACACCAAAACAACAATATCAAACATATTTATAGACACCCAAATAAGAATATTGACGTCTATACATTTTTAGTAGACACCTAAATATAGGATATTGGCGCCTAAAAATTTGATATACACACAAACAATTATATTAACACCCAAATATATTTATAGACACCCAAACAAGAATACTGATACCCGTCTAAATATAGGCTATTGATGCCCAAAAATTAGATATACACCAAAACAAAATTGTTGACATCCAAATATTTGTATTAGACACATTTCAACACAGCCAAATAATAATATTGAACATATTTGTAGACATTCAAATAAGAATATTGATGCCCATACATTTGTAGTTGACACTTAAATATAGTCTATTGATGCCTAAAAATTTGATATACACAAACAATAATATTGACACCCAAATATATTAGCAGACACCTAAATAAGAATATCGACGCCCAAACATTTGTAGTAGATGCCTAAATATAGGCTATTGACGCCCAAAAATTTAATATACATGGAAAATAATATTGATGCCCAAATATATTTGTAGACACCCAAATAACAATGTTGACGCCCACATATTTGTAGTAGATGCTTAAATATAGACTATTGATGTCTAAAAATTTGATATACACCCAAACAATTTTATATACACAGAAACAAGATTGTTGACGCCTAAATATTTGCATTAGACACCTAAATAAAAGTCATTGACACCTTAAAATTTAAATACACCCAAATAACAATATTGAACATATTTGTAGGCACTTGAATAAGAATACTGACACTCAAACATTTGTAGTTGACACCTAAATATTTGAACTGGAACTTGAAAGCTATAGGTCTAGTTGAACACAACTAACCGCTACACCAATTCTTTTACATAGTTGACACCTAAATATAGTTTATTGATGCCTAAAAATTTGATATAGACACAAACAATAATATTAACTCCCAAATATATTTGTGGACACCCAAATAAGAATATTGAAGCCCAAATATTTGTAGTAGACGCCTAAATATAAGATATTGACGCCCAAAAGTTTGATATACATAAACAATAGTATTGATGTCCAAATATATTTATAAACACCCAAAAAAAATTATTGATGCCCAAATATTTGTACTAGACACATAAATATAGACTATTGACGCCTAAAAATTTGATACACATCCAAATCATTTTAGACCCTCAAACAAGATTGTTGACCCCCAAACATTTATAGTAGACTAGCAGATGACACGTGCTAAGCATGTGTATTATAATTAAGTTAATTAAATATTTCACTCAGACAAATAAAATTGTGTATCTTATTCATTTATTTTTTTTCTATATGCATATATCTTTGATTTTATCTTTAATGATACACCAATACACTATTAAGAATATGATAGTTATCAAAAAACATACAATCAGTTTATTTTCGATGTGGAAAACTTTTCAAAAACTAAAATTGATTCAAGTCAACAATATTGAAATATGAAATTTAACTATAAATAATTTACATACAATTCTAAGAGAGAATGACTTGATTGAAAATCAGTTGACTCCCTCCTACCTATGTTTCATGTCTCTGCATGTTGATAGCTAAACATACTATAAAAACATCAAATAAACAACATAAAATGTAATGGAATAAAAAATAGAGGGACTAAGCACATGAATGAGTTTGCTGTCAATCAGATAAAAAAAATTAAACTCAAAATCATTGGGTTCATATTAGTACTCATAATTATTTACATACATTTCTTTAAAAAAGAATAATTTGATTAACATCCAGCTGTCACCTTCGTATTATACCTTATCATTGACAAAAATATTTTTGAATCTTTTCATTAATGACTAGGCAGAAAACTTAAGTATTGAAAACATATTATCAAAATATTGTAGTTTTGAAGGCTAGTTGGAACTGACTCAAGTTTGATTTGTGTTTACAATAATTTACATAACTACCCTCTAAAAAGTGGACATCACTACTAACAATCAACTTACTCCTTCCAACCAATAGTGTGTCATTATTTAATTTATCTCTACTCCCCCTCAATGGAATGTGCATATTCACTGCTAAAAAGAAAAAGCAACATGAAATACAATGCGATTAGAAGTACAGAGTAAGTAGGCCGATGAACATATAAGTAGTCCAGACTAGAAAAATATATAAACAAAACTATTCTTTTTAATAAGGGCATAATTAACACTAAAATGATGTAAATACACTCCCTAGAAGAGAAAAAATGGATTAACATCTAGCTAACTCCTTTCCAGCTATAGTGTTTCATTAGCACAATTATCAATGTTCCCTTTTTTCAACATCTGCATGTTGGATGCTAAAAAATCAATACAAAAAATAGTAACAAATGATATTCAATGAGGTTGATCAACTCACGGTCAAAAAAATCTAAACCTAAAATTATTTGGTCAGTTCATAACCAGTAGTCACAGTGATTTATATATAATGTGCTATAAGAGAACTATTGGATTAAATGTCAATTGAGTCTCTCCAACCAATAATATGTCATTAACAAAAACTATTCAGATTGATTAATCCTGATGATATCACATGTGGTAAAAAGTTTTGTTGTCTGGGAGTACATAAGGACAACATTACATGTCATTTAAAATATAATGGTTTCTAGCTTTCTATAGCTTGAATCTATTGACTACATTTTCGAAGCATAAAGATAGACCAGACAAATGAGTTAAAAATCTGAGAAGAAGAAAACATATAAGTATGTGTCGGACCGTAGAATGAGCAGACGCACAAATTACTAAAATCACTCTTGTTACGAAAAGAAATAAGTAGATCGGACAAAAATTTAAAAATAGTCAGCACCAATCAGAAAGTTATTTATACGACTTGGGATGAAAATTGACAATCATAGTGCTTTGTACTATCCATAAATATAATTTATGTAGTTCAAGAAATAAGAAAATCACAATTAACATTTTATGATAAGGTGTGCAAACAAAAGAAACTGTACACAAGAGAAAAAATAAGTTAAAATAATCTGCCAAACAAACAGCTGAATCTTTCATTTGGACTACTTTTATGTGAAGTATCCATTGCAACGTGCCACTGAATGGCGAAGATCATCACGTGACTTATTAGCCAAGCAATTGATTAAAGTGGACGGGCCCATGACATAATACGCCGTGACATGCACTTTTTTAATCAGATTACAGAAATTGTTGTAGACAAACAGGTTGACAGCTGCACAAGAATAGCAAGCATGTAATCTTCTCATATTCATAGGGTATAGGACACCTAAATATAAATCATTGACACCTAAAAATTTGAATACACCCAAAAAACAATATGGAACATATTTGTAGACACTTAAACAAGAATACTGACGTCGAAACATTTTTAGTAGACACCTAAATAGAGTCGGTTGATGCTCAAAATTTTGATATACACACAAATAATAATATTAACAACCAAACATATTTGTATGCACCCAAATAAGAATATAGATGCCGAAATATTTATAATAGACACCTAAATATAGGTTATTGATGTCCAAAAATTTAGTATACATGAACAATAATATTTATAGCATAATTTAAAGAAAATGGAAATGAATTGCCTAAGTCACTTTTGGATGAAATATCATATCTTTCATTTCACACATTTTTATAATTTTCAAACTGTACATAACAATATAAGATGGTGACAATCTTGAAGATGATTTGCATGCTGAAGAACAAGTTAAAATTGATGAAGTAGATCAACAGGAACCAACATGTGAAGAAGGAAGTGCATTTAACTTTAATGTTTATTGGTATATTTGTGATTTGAAATTGAATTTTTTTAATGATTCAGCCACTTCTATAAAAAAAACAAGGGGATGCACGACATACAAAGCTGTTGCCCCCCGAAAGGTAAAAAATGGAAATGCGAAGTTTGTAGTGAATTGGGAGTTCCCGTTGGAGGTACATCTTCAAAACTAGCAGAATGGATAGGCATACATGCTCGACAAATAAAATACTTTCCTATTGCTGAAAATTGGGGACAAAGACATGAGAAAAGCTTTGCAAATGTGTTGACTTCTCTAAAGGTATGCAACATATATAATTATCAATATTAATTAATGATTCTATCTTGAGTTGATGTCACTTGTATATTGTTATTCAATTTTTTGTGTAGGATGACTTTGACTTTGTAATGTGGGATGGGCATACCAAAGCTCCTTTAGATGGTGTTTTTTCTTGGTTTAAGGCAAGAATTCAGCGAGATGTAAGGACATGGAGGCACAATTTGAAGATGAAATATTATCATGCCGACAAGTCACTTGAGGATCAACCCCAATCATGTGCAGACAAGAGGATTTCTGGTGATCAATGGGTAGAACTATTGAAATATTGGGACAAAGATGAAACTAAGGTGGTGTTACACTATAATACATATAAACTTGATTATAATATTAGGATTTCATAACTATTTCAACCATTTCAAGTTTTGGCAACAAGAAACAAGGCTAGCCGAGTTGCAAGACCCACATATACTGGTGGACCTATTTTAATAGCAACCCTTTGACACAAAGCAGTAAACCTTGTTAATATTGTAGTTTGGTGTTATTTTTTAGCTTTGAATATATAATACCAATTTTCATGCTATCCATAAAATGTTTAGAAACAAGAAGAAGGAGACATGTTCACAGAATACAAAGCATATGTTGGAGCTCATTTAAATCAGAATAATAACTTTCCAAATGAGAGGACAAAGAATTTACTTGTAAGTGTTTCCAATAATATTTGTCACTAACTATCTTTCTCAATTACTTGCTATATTATCCTCTTTTTTATGTATATTAGAGGCAAGTTGCTCAAGCTTGCGTGGAATAAGGGGTTGAGGAAACACAAGACCCATTGGAATTTGGATCTGCTATGGATGATGCTTATGGTCCACATCGTGGATGATATGAAAGAGGATAGGGAGCTGGAGTGTATCGTAGAGATTTGCATAATCAAAAAGCCAAACAAGCTCTGCATTCAACTGTCACAGATCTTCAACAACAACTACAAGATAAGAATAAAGAAATAGAGGACAAGAATGCAGAACTTGCTGATGCTAAAGCCAAATTAGTGACATTGGTATAAATTTTTATGTTTCATAATATTGATTTATTCTATACAATCCATTTCATTTACATGTTACTAGGAAAGAAAGCTAGGCAAGAGGCATATGATGGATAGGAGGGAGGCATTGTGTCAGAAAATGCTCCATAGAACGGTAAATGAAGTGTTACTATGTCTTCATATGAAAAATTATATTCATTAGTAAATATTACAATAATACAATATATGTATATATCTTTGTTTAACTTGTAGGGCCGATCTACACGCTTGTTGCATGCTTCTGCTCCGTCAGAAAATGAAGATTCAGCTTAATTTTTAGAAAGTCAATGAACTGTTTGGCATCTTTATGCCAAATTTTACACTTAGTGGAAATATTTGGATGACTTGAAAGTTAGGCATTTTCATATATGAACATATAGTTGTATGTTACTTAGACAATGCTACATTATTTTTCTAGTGTTGTAGATAACCATATAGATAATTTTCAGACATATCAACACTCTATTATTATATTTGCTTTGTAGGTATGTTTCCAAATGTTGGATGTGTATTTTTCTAGCATGTGAAATCCATACACTTTTTGGATGATGCACATGATCAAAATCATACATTATCTTCTTGATCAGGTCAAAATGATGAATGAGTGTGTTTGTGTGTTCTATGATTATTTTCTTTGTTCTTTTAATAGTGATAACCACAAATTGTCCTTCATCTTGTCTTCTTAAGATCACCATACCACAAAAAGAAGATGTAATTTTTTATAACACTATCTTCATCTATGTGTATGAAGATTTCTAGGGCCAATACTGAAGGAATTCAGAAGTTCACACAACTATGTGCTTCTTCCCCATACTCATCACAATTACTAATGTGCCATTCCATGGAGTTATCTAAGAGAAGAGAAGGTAAGTAACTGACTGGTATGTTCCTGTTTAATCTTGTCCATAAATTTAAGAAATTGCATGTGGTTCCCATTAGAATTGTATGTGTTTAATTTTGCCATGATTTTTTCAAATTGCAGCATGGTCCTTTGGCATGCAAAAAAGCACTGAAGGGGTTCTCTATAATTTTCATGCAATTTTATATCTAGAAGAGCGAGTCCGTTATCCCAGTTCCTTTCCCATCATGACCGACTCTTCTTTGTTGGGTGCTAGGGTTCCGCTGGGCTGACGAGGTACATTGGAGAAAGTGAGTGGAGTCTTCCATGACAAGAGTCCAAGATGAAATTGGAGGAGGTAGACGCCTGCTTGCCATTAAGAAGATGCCTTTGTAGCTGACGACAACAACTGATTTTCAAGGTTTGCTAGCGATGGATAGATACATCTACCATCAAGAGTGCATATTTGTGCCTTTATTTGAGAGTTCTAGGATACATTTGGAGTGGCGAAAGGAGGGTGGTGGTCTTCTAAAAGTCGACCAGTAAGTTGTCGCCGCTACCACAATAACAACATCAATATGGGATCAACACCCAATGGACGTCATCATCCCCACTATTCCTCTCACAGTTTATCATCGTCTCCACTCTCAGTTGCCTCTTATCTTCTCCCCAACAATGCTCACTCACCCGATCAAGGAAAGAAAGCAGGTATGCTCTTTTTGGCATTTGTCATACTATTTTTGTACTTTTCCACTGGCGAGCCATGTAGTCATAAGTCAGTCAACTAGACATTTGGAATACCTTAATGTGTTGCCAATACTGTTTCATTCTTCTTTCTTACACCTATATCTGGTTCGCCCCCTATCTGGAAGCAATTATTAACTTTGGGTATTTGTATACAAAAACTGAGATTCTACAGTTTGGATCTGGCAATCATTTTCTACCACATTATCCCCTAACCTCTGATTATATCTACAACCTTCCCATTTTACTAACATAGTTTAAATTGTATGCCATCCGAACTATCTCCCATCAATAACAACTTTGACAACCTCATCTCATGCATCAACCAATTGACATACTATATTACTGTGCCATTCCCTCTATCAGCTGGTACACAATGCCTCCACCATGTTACTACCCATATCCTCATCTAATCCACCAACAATACCACCACTAACCTCTTTTACCTTCAGTAACCCTTGACCCACTTGTACAAGAATAAACTCAATCAATTTGGGATGAAACCTATGGTAAGTCACTAAAGGAAGCTAGGTGATGTTTAGTTGGTCAATACAACCAAGTTGAATTAGGGAAAAATAGGAAATCTTTTATCAGAAAATTAGTAGTAACAAAAATTATTAGTAAGTCACTAAAGGAAACTTACCCGGGTACTCTTCATCTGAGTCTTATTATGAAAAATGAATAAATACTTAATCTTTGAATTGTTAGAGTCTCCCCAATATAGTAGAAGCAACTAGCTAGAGTGTGGTTGCATAATAACATCTATAGTCCTTTATGATGCCACACTCCATACTCAAAAATCTTGATTAAATTGTCTAGCCCTCTAAATTTAGCATCCAATCCCACCTTTGTAATTTTCAACTAGAGATGGGAGAATAATGCCTAGGCCATCGTTTCCTAATTCCTTTGGCTTGAAGCTTCCCAAGATATAGTTTATTACTTGTATACTACTATAATTATGTTACATAAAGACTCATCAATTTGCTCATCATGTCCCTAGCATATAGTTTTCTTAGTTGTAGAATATATTTTCATATAAATTATGGATTCTCTATGCTAAAAAATAGATACATATTTCAAATATAGTTCATTATTAAGTTAGATATACATTCAGATAGTTGAAATGGCAATTGAAAAGTACATTTTGTTCAGTTTGTGGATGTTATAATCCATAAAGAATATACTCATTACATAAACACTGATTTCAAAAAACATTGTTCTCAAGGATGCCAACCAGTACATACATGGAATTGAGAATTTCCATAATATGCTTAAGGTTGTCATGAGAGTGGACATGGATCCAAAAGGATCTAAACCACAAGGTGTTGCCATTGCTGAACTTAACAAATATCACACCGCCTTGTGTGAGAATTTGATCAATCACATGACCATGAAAAAGGCACCAAAGCAATATATATCAATGGCACATTGAGTGAAATGAGCTAGTATACATAAATTTTGCATTCTATCCTTTCTTCGTATCCATTTCTACAAATGAAGTTGACTTTTATTAGTTTGTAATGATATTCATGCTGTCTAAACAATGAATGCAACAAATGTATGTCACAGTTTGTGTTGCCATATACATATACCCATCAAGATATGAATGGTGCCCATAAAGCATCCCATTCTTCTGCCACATGCACCACATTTCAATGTGGTGGTGGGGACTTGCAAAGTGGTGGTTTGGAAAACATAGCATGAATGTTGAATATCCCCTAGGGTCCCATGTCATTTTCCAAAGTTGTTGTATTTTCTATTCATTGCAGAACTGGGTTAAGATTTCATGAGGGCACCGCAAGATGTTGCAAACTTGGTCCATGCTATTATAGGGTCCATGAATTCATGTTCTTTATTTTAGTTTGGTCCCATCCCCCTCTCTAAGCCAAAACTAGGAAGCTCTTGGCATCATTAACGGTAGCCACTCAACCAAGTCATATGTTCCTTATTACCATCTTCATCCTTCTTCATGAAAACTTCATATGACCACATACCATGAACCAGTTTCATCATGTGCACGCATCCACGTCCCGACTTTCTCCCCGATCCTGTCATGATTTGATTCCAATATGGGACATGTTGTTGGGACTGTATGCTTTTATTCCAACATGGGACATGTTGTTGGGACTGTATGCTTCTAGCAACAAGCATATGTATGGAAGTGAAATAATAGGGAATGAGGTTGATTTATAACATCAGTGGTCTTGAAATTGTGAATAACTAATTGCATGCATTAAGCAATACAAAATATTAACTACCTTATTTAATTCTATCTGTTAGTTAAGTACGTACACGACACACAGGAGAGACTCATCTATAGAATGACTGTGTTTGTCCATGGCAGGGAGAGGGAAGGTCTTAGAAATGGATAACGCTATTCCCACAGAGATTAAAGTTCTTCTAGTCGATGATAATCTGGTATGTTTATCGATCATGACAACAATACTCAAATCACACAGTTATCATGGTATATTCCAAAGCTCCCTCTCTTTTCCTTCCGACTCATTCAAAATCCCTATGCAATGCATGTATGCCTTCAATCGTAGTGATGACATGTTTGAGTGGGGAGGAGTCTCTAGCTAAACTACATGCCTACAAGGGGAAGTTCGACATGGTTTTAATGGATTTGCAAAACCACACCATGGACAACCTCACATTACTCCAAAAGATCAGTGAGGAGGACATTCCCGTTATTGGTAAGTCGTACTTGCTCTGCTTATTCGATGATTTATGTCATCATACATATACTGATCTATATCTTCTCTCCCTACACATATGAAGACAAGAAGTCGGTCATAAAGGTTGTACTCAACGACGCTTGCGACTACCTTGTGAAACTGTCAGATGATAAATCCCTCAAGTTCTTATGGCAGCACGTCTTGAGGAAGGCGATGACTAAGCAGATATAAGAGTTCAAGTTGACTTGTGGTGATCATGGGGCAGATATAGGTTCACAACCAGCGACAACCCAATCAATGTAGTAGACTAACAATGGCACCAACGCCACTGTTGGAGCACGGGTTGAGAGGGTTACACAACAGACACTGGTGGCGGTGGATAGAGACACTGACGATAGTATATATGTTGTGGATGTGCCAACTAATGCTCCCCAGATCAAATCTTCTAGGCCGTCGAATCCACAAACGATTTGGAAGGGAGAGTACCATCATAAGTTTCTTCATGTCTCAGAAGAAGAAGGCTCAGAACGTAAGTTGCTTTTCTTGTTCATTCATATATATATATATATATATATATATATATATATATAATTGAAATTGGTCTGTAATCCATATATATAGTTCTTCTCACAATTAACTAAAGATATTATTGGTAGGACGACAACTACTTTTTATGTGCTTTCATTGGGTTTTGATTCGATCCAACACATTGAATATGTTCCATTTTGGTTGATGGATTTCCGGATTTTGCTCAGACATAATGTTGCTGGCTCTAGATGCATTAAGAGAATACTTGTAATTCCTTAGTCAAATATGATTGGTTATAATAAATTATTTAAACTAAAAAATAGTTGTCCTCTCAGTAGTGACATGGTGGTCCAATTTATTTGTTGTTCAATATATTTGGGTGTAGCGCATGCAATGTTTAGGGATAGGGTTTATTTAGACTAGATGGCATTTATATTCTACCTTCTGTTATGGTTAATTTCCTGTTTCGTTTGATGCTTCTTGATATCTGCATGCATGTTTTCTTTTTTATTCATTGATCGAATCCTAATGCACCTTTCAACATATAATTAATTAATTAGCTAGCTACCTATTTCTGTATGTCGTTGCAAATGTGGGATTCCTCATTTATAGAGACCTATTTTCTTTATAATTTTGAGAGGGAAGAAAATTGTTAATTTGTTTGAACATTTTTTTGAACTTTGCTATGTTTTAGACACCAATGATGTGATGCTCTTACATCAACCCTAATGACAGGTGTTAAGATCTAAATATGGATATTTTGTTTCAGGATACTTTGCAAAGAGACTATATGGAAAACTGAAACTATCATTCCATGACATAACAAAAGAGCAAGTCTCCTGCCAGCTGCACGTAAGATCCACAGAGAACTCATTCTTTTTCAGCTTCTAAAGAATCTTTTGGTAAATCTTATTAACAATTTGGTTAGACAAATTAAAAATATAGTAATGGATTTAGCGTATAATAACTATAGATTACTATGATCAATAACATCAATTATTCATTGATATTTCAATATCTGTGGGTACAAAATTATTGACTTGAACAGAAGGCCTTTAGAATAAAAAACAAGCCCCAAGGAATATCCTCAAAGAATGATGGCCTTGCTACTCTCCCTGATCAAGCATGCAATCCACCACCAAGCAACATGATACACTCATCAAACAACGATGCTGCTCTCAACCCAGATGCCATGCCATCCCTTTTTTCCCCAACTCAATCACAATTGATGGGTTTAGCAAAAGAAGCAGCAGAGCAGTCACAACTATAAACTTGAATAAGACACAACAAATGAATCTTTTGCTACATCCACAAGTGGGTTTTCCACTTGGAGAAATGAATTATGCAGCTTGTAGCTAGCAACCTGCATTGCATCAGAACTTAAGGCAGTTCCCTTCGGCACCTGGGTCAGCTCAGTTGTGGATTTTCTTCATCTGTAGACTCGACATGTTTGAGATTTATATGTGGTGGTTTCTAGGTTGTATTTGCCTCATGCGTATGAGTGCTGGATGTAAAACAAATTCAACATGATGACTATATAAGAGATTATTTATTATAAGAAATAAAAGTTGTTCATTATGCATTTGTAGTCTCCGATTGATAACTCTTGTACAACTTCACGTTGAAATCAATTTGAATTTCTTACAAAAAAATTCTGCATGATCTGAATGGTGTCCGCAATGTGAAATTTCTTGTCCATTGTTAGGCATTACATGTATATATATGTACATGCCAATCACATATTGACTTTTTGATAATGACTTTGTCTTTACTTCTTATGAAATAGGTGACATCAACTTGTGTGGTTTTTTCAATGTGGGTGATATCTTATGCTGTCACGTGTTGCCTTGATTTGGAATACCAGAACCCCCAATAGATGACATACATTCAAATATGTTACATTGCACAAAACTCACCCTTAATCGGTGACATCCATTTTATAAGTGATGGATAGTTACGTCACCTTTTCGTCTAAAGATTACATACTTGAAAGTCACCTATACCCCATTTTTTAGTAGTGTCAAGAGAGGCGACATTCCTTTCTGGACATCGAGGTGGACATCTGGCAAAAATCATGATGAATCACCTCAGACCCGGCGTCGAGTTTGACATACACCTGAAGATGAGGGACTTGCTTACCCAATAGGGGACTTGGGACTAGACGATGCTCGCTAGCCTTGTGGGTGATAAGAGGATGGCCATCATACGAAAGGAGGGCATTGTATTCACACATAAAGCTGACCTCCTTATATGGGAACCGGCAATCGACGATATGCTAATCAACAAGTTAGCAAAGGGGGTACGACAGTCGCACACAATGGTCCCATTCTCCCATTGGACGTAGAGTAGCCTAGTACCACACAAAGTGGTAGCCTTCACATGTAAGATCCTAAATGTCCTCGTCCTGATCATGGATGAGCAAGTACGGTCATGCCGGATCCCACTCACATCGGCATGTGAATGAGTGCTGCGAGGATCAGCAGGTTGAAGAAATATACAATCAGCAGGTTGAAGAAATCCTATGGGATAGGGCAGAGGACGCCGTGGACCTCAAACACCATGCAACAGCCAACATTGCTAACAAATTGGCGTCGTTTTGGTCCTGTGCGTAACACAGGTCGCAGAGATGCCTTCCACACTTTGAGAACTACCAGGACACACTGAATAGGGGTGTGGAGCTCGAGGCGGAAACAGGCATCTTCTAACTGCCGCCGTCCGAACAGGGCCTAATGATGAATATCAGCTCAACCGCGGGTCTCATCGGGGACACCTCATGTCAGATCAATCTTGTCTTCTCCATGCTTCTAGTTGAGGTCTCTAGAATCGCCGCAGGTCTGATGGGAGTCCTCTTCGCCTGCAACCAATGACAACGTGAGGGAATTTAAATTGAGACTCTTAAAGTGGACGATCAGTTCAACTTTGCAATCCTCTCCGGTCACACACCTTCCCCATGGAGATGGAAAAGAGAGATAGACCGGATCAAGTTTTTCCTACGTGAGACGCAAACACGAGTCATTACGATCCACAAGAAATCCAACCGAGCAACTGCGACATCATGACAGATTATGCCACCACACACGGCTCCACGGATAGCCTTTTCCTCCCACCAACAGTGAGTGAGATGGCTGAATCAAAAGCTCAAATTTTTAGTTTGTACCTTGGTACACAGAGATCTCTTTGTTTTGGTTACATGCTCTAAATGTATAGCTATAAATTTTTATTTCATCGATGTTTAGCACAAGGATGGAGTGGTAGCGTAACGCCCTCAAAACACAATTGAAAACACATGCGCACGTATGAGGAACGTCAGTTCAATCAAGATAAAAACACTATGCCGATGCGAGGATACAAGGATCGTCATAAAGAGAAACTCCTTATTCATAAGAAAAAATCATCTAATAACAATGCTTCATTGGAAATAAAAACATAGACCACACATGGTTTTTTTAATAAAAATAAAAGAACGTGTATTTTAATGAAAGAACAAAATCCCATATCAAAAATAAAATATATGAGCCGATTTTTAGTATCCATCATCTGTGTCAGAAGGGTCATCATGTAAGACATTAGTCAATATCAACTAGGTACCTACAGGATTTAGATGCAGGGAAAATGTTCCGAGTCACGTATGCAGCCACAAAGGTGACAAATACATAAATGAGACAGTCTAACTAGTAAGTTCATGTAGGATAAACATTAACTAATGTCATCACCGTGAAAACTAATTTCAGTAATTTTAATAGTCAATGAGCAAAATATGCATCAAGATGCATTTAGTAAATCTTGGATGACAAAGTAACCAAAGGTTGTAGTAACCACAAGGGTGTAGTCTGCCGGTAAGTGAACACATGTTTGCAGTCACACCACAAGGGTTCAATCATCAGAAGGGTGTCATCATCCAGTAAGTCAACATGAGGTTGGAGTCACACCACGAGTCAGCAATCAGTCAACCTATATATTTTATCACCTAGATATTTTAATCAACTAAAAACAGCCAAAGTAACTAAATTTTATTATCCAAAATTGGATACAGACACCACAATGTGGCATATTGGTAACATGAGATGCATGCCAATAGTTGACCCTAAGATAAGGATTCAAAAATAATATTCAGTATGGTCCTACTTATTCATACGATCATGTAAGTATAAGTACATATTCATATTTGTTTGATTTTTATTATAAATAGTTTCTTATCCAATATATTCTCGCAAAAGAGTGACGTAGTTCATGGAGTATAACCTTTAATACAATAATTATCTTCCCTTTTTAGCAGGCATTACACCAATATAATGTCATTTTCCTCTTAGGATAATTATGATCCTTATAAGATAGTTGGTACATAGCGGGTAGTATATATTTTCTATTTCTATTAACAAAATTGGCTTTTTCTCCACCATAGATCATGATCTTAAACCCTGTAATGAGATCATAATCTGATATCAAATATAATATGTATATAGATAGTAAGATTATGAAAAATTTTCAATATATTAAACCTCATGTATGATCCATGTGTTCAGGGGCAGTAATTATCTTAACACAAATAATTTATAAGATAAGAACAACAAGTTTCATATGACCATGCCAATTAGACAAAAATGATACTTTAACAATATGGATCTTTCCTTGGTCTTAGACTATATTAAACCATGATTGTTTAGTGTATCAGGAAGACATGAACATAATATGGTCAAAAGGTTCTGCTATAGCAAAATAAATAGTAGGACACAATAAATTGGGTCATAGGGTACAGTCAAGGCAAAAGCCTTAGTCATGAATTCAACTATATATGTTGAAGGGTCTTCCAAAATGAGAACCCAAGATAAGTAGAAGATTGTCTCCTAGTGTTTCTATCCTGTCACGCTCTGCTTCTTGCATCTTCCACAAGCCTGTCCAATCTCCAACTCTTGATCTAACCTTCATGTTCCAATCATCGAAGAAGTGTCATCTTGTTATCTAGATTTCTTGGCAATCTAGCAACGAGAGGAAAAAATTGTAACGACTCCCCCTATTATCCCCTATTTAGGAGGACTAAGAGAGAAAAGGCCATTACCATATTTACATGATTGTGTTTTGTCAAATAAACAAAAATAATTATAAAATTTCACTATATAGAAAGAGTTTGCTAACAAGACAAAAGATAATCTTTCCACATAGGAGTTACTTGATATGAATTTATAATGTTTGCATCATGATATAAAAACTATCTATCAAAATACTCCCTTATTTCTTTAGCTCTTTTCTTTTGGTGCCTTCTTCTTTGGATGTCTATTTTTTCATCATACTTGTAGAAGATAGTATTGTAACCTAAAATACTGTGAAAGAATACATGGTCAGTAAAATAAGTTATACTGGTATGTCGTGGAGATAAAAATTCACATGTAGTTGTCACAACATATTCGACCAATTATTATTACAGAATCACAATTTACATTTTCATCATTACTACTCAACCCTTATTTACTCAACATATAGGATGCCCTCTCTTAGGGTTATATTGGACTTAGACCATCTTCCCAATTTGGGGCTTGGTGCAATATTGGTCTTCCTAGTTTGGGGCTTGACCTCATATGATCTTTGCAATCTGGGACTTCATTCTCATATGACCTTCCCAATCTAGGGCTTGGTTCTCATATGACCTTCCCAATCTAGGCCTTGGTCCTAGTCATCTCAGTGACTTTCTCTCTCTTATTCTTTCTATTCTCAGACTTCCAGAGTTGGTATGAGGGGTTCAAGAAAGCTATTCATATACCAAGTGATACTCATAGGGGCTTTATAGATTGCAAGAAAATAATTTAACATCCAACTATTTAATTTCCAATCAATAAATGAAAATTCAGAGAAAGCAAGCTATTACCTTGAAATTAGTGCATAACACCAAAGTGTTACTACTTTATCCAAAATCTACCATTAGGATTGAGTTGGGGGTCCAATTTAAGGTTTGGGGTCAAATTAGGGTATCATTAGAGTTTTGACCTCCTAAACCCTAATTATTACTTTTTAATGCCTTTTTGGTTTACAAATCCTAATTTTATCTTCATATGCATTATTAACTCAATAAAACCCTAATTTTTCTATTTATGATTTATCAATCTAAATTATATCCAGGATACCCTTTTTATCCAAAAAGATCAATATTTGACTATTAAAATCAATTAGATAGGTTATGATCATTAAAACATAGAAATTAGGGTTTTTATACATTAATTAGATTAAAGATAGAAACTTTAGGTATTTTTATAGTTAGATACAAAACTAGGTTCTATAACTATTTTTATTGCATTCCTCTCATTTTTTGATCATTTTCCATATATAACATGTTATTATTAGGCACTCCTATAATTAATTACATTTTTTACAAATTTAGTATCAGTGGACCAATTTTATGGCTCCATGTTGGGAAGAAGACAACTTATCAAAAAGGGCCACGGAGATGGGGCTGAGCCAATGGGCTCATGCCATCTTGGCACCCCACGCATGTGTGGCAACACTTAATACACAAGCAAAAGATGATAAGGCCCACATATCTCTCAATAGTAGGATGAGGGCAAAGATGGGATTTACATGTGAGGTCATCTCCTTCCTTTGTACTTAGGCTTGCGAGTAGAGTCGACATGGCCGAGTCAACTCCAATGTTGACTCTCGACTTCAATGCCCAACAATGGTAAGTGAGGGTAGGGTCTTCTTATTGAAGCCTTGCTAAACTTGGTTGTGACCTCTGATTGCTCGGTGGGGATGACAAAGGGAAGGCCAAAGTGAAGATTTCCTCACTAGAGAAGATGGTACAATTGGGATTGAAGGTGTTTAGCTAGGTAATTGGTAGCGAGTAAAAACTCTCACAGGTTTGAGGGTCTCGTGGGTGAATTGGAGTGAAAGTACATGCCTTTATATAGGCGTGCCCTCTGAAGATGCATGACTCGTGGATCTGATATCCAAAGAATTGGGAAAACCCTCATTTCTCCTCAAGGTAGGGCAATCTAGGGATGGTTGCACTCGGAATGATCTCTCGAATGCAAATGGAAAGAAATAAAGAGTAGAGGTGTTTGAGTGAGAGAGGGTTCATCACGAGAATTTGAACTTTGTCATTTGTGAATTTTTCTTGACTATTGAGAGCTTGTAGACGATTCCACAATCATCAAATTCTGATCTAAGGTTCTAGAGTTTGTGCATTATGCGTATGGGATGGGATTAAGATTTCCCAAAAAGAAAAGGGTTGTGACACCTAATTACATTTTTCCTATAAACTATCACTTTAGGGGAAAATATTTAATTCATTTCTCACTCTCCTTTTATCCTTTTAATCCTAAATTTTAAGGGGAAGTTTTAATGACATTATCTAAATGTGGGTGAGATTGGAGACCAAAATACTAATGTTATATATAGTTTTCTTAATCTTTAAGTCTTCCTTTTTATATTATTATTTAACACATCAAATTATTCTTTTTTCTTTCTACTTGTTCCATATCCTTTATTTTGATTAGTTTTATCATTAGAAATATTGTGGAACAAAATAAATCCATTGGTGGCCTTCAATGCAATTTTTCTAGAGAATTATACACAATTCCTTATGTTTCTTATTAATTACACATTGGCTTTTGTATTTCACTTAACATTGAGATTTCCTTTTTCCTTTTTCCCTATATTCATTATTGAACTATTGAAATCAGTGTGAACCATGAAATTCATAAAAAAGGGAAATTTGCTAAAGAAACCATGTTTCATAAACAAAGCACACCAAGTTTCCATTATACCCTTATTATTCATATGGTTTCATTTCAAGTATATATAAATACATGTGAAAACCCATGTTATAACATCCTTTAACTCAGATAGTTTTTTGTCCTCAAAATTCGATTAATCATTAAACAAATTAGGATGATGCTTTTTCATGTCAGTCTTTAGCTCCCATGTGGCTTCATCCTCTCCTTTGTGCTTCCAAAGAAATTTTACCATATCTACAGTTTTATACCATAGCTCTTTCAACTTGGTATCCAAAATCTTCACAGGGACTCATGGTATGTCAACCTCCCTTGGAGTTCAATAGGATCAATGTTCAACACATGGCTAGGATCCTTCACATAGCACTCAGATTTGACACATGGAACACATCATGCAATATACCATACTATGGTGATAAAACTAAACAATAACTAGCCTCACCAGTTCGTTCTTAAATCTCAAAAGAACTAACGTATCAGGGACTCATCTTTCCCTTATTTTTAGCAATAGCTCAGAGGGGTCATATTTAAAGAAAAACATGGTCACTTATAGTAAAGTGCACATTTATCTACTTTGCATTAGCATACAACTTCTGTCGATACTGGGCTCTCTTCATCCTCTACTTGATCAAAGCAATTTTTTCAGCACACAACTATAGTTATTGTGACCTCAACAAGGTCCTCCCAGTAACATCATCCTTGTGAAGCAGTGACTGACATGGCCTCCCATAAAGAGCTTCATACAGAGGCATCCCAATACTGGCTTGGTAACTGCTATTATAGGCAAACTCATCTAAGGGTAGGTATTGCTCCCATGATCCACCCCAATCAAGCACATATGCTCTCAATAGGTTTTCTAATGTTTGAATTATTCTTTCTGACAATCCATAATTTTGGAGGTGATAACCTATGTTGAATTTTAACCTCGTAGCTTCTTCTTGAACTTGTTTCTATAACTTTGAAGTAAACTTAGGATCACAAGTGGAGATGATTGAACTCCGAACACCATGTAAGTGGACTATCTCTCTAATGTAAAGCTCAACTAGGTCTAATACCTTGATAGTGACCTTAAGTGAAAGGAAGTGTGTTGTGTTGGTTAGGTGGTCCACCACAACCCATATTGCATAATGACCTTTTCTTATCTTGGGAAGACCCAACAAAAAATCCATAGTGATCCAGTCCCATTTCCACTCACAAATCTCAATTGATTCCAGTAACCCACCAGGTCGTTGGTGTTCATCCTTCACCATCTGGCACATGAGGCAACTGGCTTCATAGGAAGATATGTCCCTCTTCATTCATGACCACCAAAAGAATCATTGCAGGTCCTTAAACATTTTTGTGGTGTCGGGGTGTACTATATAATTGGACCCATGAGCCTCTTGCAAGATACGAGTCTTTAAGGGAGAATCCTCAAATATGATTCTTATATAAAATTCCACTATCTACACCTACCGAGAGGTGTGTTTGAGGGTTTTCCATCAAACCCTTTATCCTTTCTAACTCTAGGCTGACTAATTGGGCTGCTACATGCTCTGACAATAGGTCATGATTGATCAGAATATTGGCAAGATGAATCATATCTTCTAACGGTTGTGGCACCCATCAAGCAAAGTTTTCTGGTCTCTTCCACTTGCTAACGAAACCAGTTGCACACTTGAGATGTTTTCTACCGAGGGCATGGACAACCACATTGGGCCTACTAGGGTGGTAGGATATGGTGAAGTCAAAGTCCTATAGATATTCCATCCTACATCTTTGTCACAAGTTCAAGTCCTTCTGTGTCAACATATATTTCAATCTCTTATGGTCGGTGAGGATGTCAAAGGTAGCCCCTGTAAGACTCCTGGCCTAGCTTTCTGCTTAATTGTAATTTCTTTGCATAATGAGATGATTAAATCATATTCTAATCTTGTAAGATGTCCTAATATCATGTGACAGGTTTATATTTCATTTTGGTCCAATTTGATTGATGTTTAAGCTATCTTGTAATATTTGTTCTTTTTTTGGACGAGTTTGCAGTTTCCCATAAATAAGGCTTAACTTGCAAATCGTCACATGTAGAGAGTGCATCTTGTGTTTTGACATCATGAGAGAGAATATTATGATATGTGATACCTAGTTTGAATCATGGATAGTGATGTGACACCTTATGGTGATTATAAGGATTCTAGGGTTTGCTTAGTTGATAGAGTAACTTTCCTAGGGTTTGATGTTGTGACCCCTACACCACTTTTTGGTGAAGAGCGACTATAATAAATACCTTGTGTGGTGTTGTGACACCTCATCACGCTAAACGAGATTACTAAAAAAAACACGATCAACTACTAATAATCACATAGTCAAAAATGTGAAACAATTAAAACCGATTCCAACAATGTAAATAAACTCTAGAACATTTATAAAAGGTCCACCATTCCATTCTCATATACTTTAACAAGCATTTTCATATGGGTCCAAAGACCTCAGTCACATCCTGCATACAAAAGATATTTCACATGTCCGTGCCATATATTTACAAACATTGGCAGAATACCAAAATCTCGTGTCGATATAAATATATCATCTAGAAAACACATCCCATACCAGGACCTGAGAGTACAGGGACAACACTAGGATTCTACTACTAACATCTATGACTAACATCTACAACTAACCAACCTTCTGAATCTATTGACCACCATGTTGGTTCTCTTCCACAGCACGACCTCGACCTCATTGCCCGCGACCACCTAAAAAAATGTGGTGACCCACGGGTGAGACCCAGTCCCAGTGAGAGATATAACTCTCTCCAACATATATTGATTATAACATTAATTAGCAGTAAATACATTGAGAAGTTAGGATATTGAATAAACAATATGAATAGATTGAACAGTTTAAGCATACTAAGCAGTTAAGCAAATAAGTTGTAACATCAAGTAGAATTGTACAATTGTCATAAGTCTGCATCATGTAAGAACTATGTAGTATAAAGACAAGACAAGGGTTAAACAACCAATGTGATATGTATTAAACCCTAACAATTATACTACATGACTGGTATTATATCTTTTATTATTATGCCCTGGGGAGTTTGAGTCGTACCACTCAAAGTCCAACTGACCAGTGTGAAGTGCTATTCAGTTTCGTATAAGATCTAGGAGTGTCAGTATCCTAAGATTTCTTCCCCTCGGTCAGTATGAGTAAACTGCAGTGACATACCAGTCAAACTGCCAACAATGACATATAGTCAACTGATAACAACTAGTTAGTACTTGGTACAAGTTACGACACTACAAGACAGGGTATAAAAAAACCCTATAATCTGAGGTACAACCGCAGCTGTCCTCAATCACATCAAATATCTGAGGCATGACCATAGCCATCCTCCATAACCTATAATTTTGGATGACAAGTATATATCCTCAACTTGCCACCCCCACATACTCAACAGTATGCGCTCCGAGTTTCCCTTGGGAATACTCGTTTTAGCATCTAGTAAGTTCAGACACTGAAGATGGCTCTATGACACAGGGCCCTACATGATTAAAGTTACACTTGATTAATTACTGCCAATTGAATGCATTAAGGCTTTATCATACAAGTGGACATTCAAACCCTAATTCTTTTCTAACAAGAGTATACGTATAACAACTTCAAAAGATATAAAACATTTGAGATATAAATCTTAATCACATTACCACATATATCATTAATTGCAAATTAATAGACCACACGTATCATCATACTATTGCAAGATACCAACATCTTATCACAAGTTCCAGGGTTTTAACCCTTATTGGAACATGAAGAGGATTTCACCTCAATCATGGCTTCAAACATGCCCAAAGGTCTCTAAGACCATCACATTATTCATAGTAAGGTTATCATCATCATTCCATGCTTTAAACAAGGCTGAAAAGATCATTAGCACATGTATGTCCATAGATTTTAACATGGCAATGCACTATGATATGCAAATAATACTACATTGTGGTTTCAACATAAGAAGAGTGTAATTCATTATCACATTAATAATTCAAGAGGTCTGATTATAACCAATCAACATCATATAATTATATTAAGGTTAGGTATAACAAGCTAGATCACATTGGAGTTATGCATCCACTTATTATAGTGATTTATCAAATATAACTATATAATGGCAAAGGTAAGACTACCAATTAATGGTATTGAACCATTGAGTTATCTTCACTAGGATCCACATATAATAACATGTGATTTATTCTAATCCATTGGATGTTAAAGCATCCAATAATATTCATTGGACCAGGTTCATTGTTCAAGATTATCAATTGAAGTATAGGTCTAACCATTAGATCAATTGAACCAAGGAACCATTGGTTCAAGGAATAGTCAAATCTACAATTACATTACTAATTCATCATATATGGTAATGACCTGATACACCATTAATTGTGATCATTAGGTCACCATTGGTTGCTAGATCAGTAATACATTCAGTTAACATCATCAAATAATAAGCCAATATCATCATCGATTGATAACATCATTAGAATACTTAGTGGATGATAATTAAATGTCTAATTGAGTCAAAACCTGACCTAAGGTGGTGAACATAGGTTGTCACCATAAATTGGACACCCTTGATCACGAACATCAGTTTCCAAGATAGCAACACTATTGGTTGTTGAATAGTATGACAATCAGTTATGTGATATGGAAGGAATTAGCTTGAAAACCCTAATTTGAACCATCATTTGTTTTGTACATAGCACCATAGGTTGTTGCTATCAACATGTCCCAGATCATGTTACACCTTATAAAGGATGTACACATGTTTACAGGTTCATATAGAACTGGAATAAAATAGTAAACACCACAAAATTCGTAATTCTAAACAAGCATGATTTCTCTATGCTTAGATCATCACATTCAAGCATAATCATGAACCAGCAAGCTTCTAGTAAGCAATATAATTGAAGAATGTTATATAAATTGCCTCTATAGAGTAGGTCAGATATCCAACAGAAAAGCTCTCGAACAAATAGGGCAAGGAAACCTTGGATTCATATCTGAACTTGGCCAACTATGCAATTCTCTCCACAAACAAGCAAAACCCTAGAAAAGAAACAAGAAGGAAGGAGTTTTGAGTTCCAGGGGAACTTTCACCATGGAAAACCATGGTTCCGACCTGGAGAGATGTAGGAGGAAGAGGAACAAAGAATTAAATGGAGGAAATAAGGAAAAACTTACACTTTTAGGTCAACATCACTTGGGGGAAGCTTTATAGACCCAAAAAGAGAATCAATTGCAACCCTAGAATTTTTTTCCAAGAGAAACCCCACTTTCTTCTTCCTTGGGCAGAAAAAATAGCAGATTAATAGAGGGAGTACAAATATGGGAGAAGGAGAGAGATAATGGAGAGGAAATAGCTCGTTTGGGGGCTTTTGGATACGTATATGACACTTTAATATTAAGAAAAAGAAAAAGTTGCAATTCTAGTATATATCCAAGTGTCCATGGCTTTAAATTATTAAAAATACATAAGCACACACACACAAGAAGCTCTCCCACCGTCACTCTAGACCTTCTTAGCTTTCCTTTGGCGAAATTCCCAGCCAATCACATAATTCCTTAGTTGATAGCTACTAAAGGTAGCTCATCCTTGAAGGGAAAAACCCTAAAATACCCTTGATAAAACACCTTCAAACCATGACTCAACTAGGATCCCCATGGCTTAAAAATCTCAAGACTGATAATATAAAAACTAAGGAACATAATTTATGTGAAAAATTGCAAAGAAAACCCCTCAATTGGGTAAATTGTAGAAAAGTCCAAAATGTACAGAAAATTGCATAACTTGCTCAAACTGTGTCCAAATTGGACCAAATTTGAAACTTAAGCTTTTCTTATGATTTCAAAACATATCAAAATGTTATATTAGGGTTATAAGCATTCAATTTTGGTAATTAAGCTCCTTCAACTCATTAAGTAAGTTCAAGGGTCTTACAACTATAAACCCCTAATAAGGATTTTGCCCTGAAATCCTACGCAAAAAGAGATGGGTATTTTCTACACATCTCATTCTCTAGTTCCCATGTGGATTCCTCTATGCCATGATGATTCCACAAAAATTTCACTAGTATTATATCTTTTCTCTTCAGCTTTTTCACCCTTCTATCCATGATCAACACATGACCCTCAACATAGGAGACATCCTCATCTAACTCAACCTCTACTGGTTGGATTGTCTGGTCAGTATCTGGATGGCATTTCCTCAACATAGAGATGTGAAAGACATTATGTAATCTATGTAGCTCTGGTGGTAGCTCCAAATTATATGCTACCTTTCCAATACGAGCTAGGATAGGGTATGGTCCCATAAATCTAGGAGCCAGCTTACCCTTCTTTCCAAACCTCAACACACCTTCCATGGAGAAACCTTAAGATATACTCTATCTCCCACTTGGAACTCAAGTGGTCTGCATCGATTTTCTGCATAAGATTTTTTCCTGTCTTGGGCTGCTTTCAACTGTTGTTGTATCACTTTAATCTTTTATGTAGTCTGTTGTACTAGATCAGGACCCAAAAGTTGATATTCACCTGTCTCATACCAGCAAAGAGGAGACCGACATCGTCTCCTATACAGAGCCTCATAAGGAGCCATATCTATGCTTCTTTGATAGCTATTGTTGTACGCAAACTCTATCAGAGTTACATGTACATCCAAACTACCAAGAAATTGCAGCACACATGCCCTCAAGAGATCCTCTAAAGTCTGAATAGTCCTTTCAGACTGGCCATCGGTCTGTGGATGAAAAGTTGTGCTGAATATCAACTGTGTTCCCATTGCTGAATGCAGACGCTCCCAAAAATGACTTGTAAACTGTGGACCTCTGTCAGAAACTATAGTCACTGGAATGCCATGCAAACATACTATCTCATCAACATATATTTGTGCCAATTTCTCTACTGTAAATGTCATCTTAACTGGCAGAAAATGAGCTAACTTAGTCAATCTGTCTACTATCACCCATATGGAATCATGACCCTTGGCTGTCCTAGGAAGACCAACCACAAAGTCCATAGTAATGTGATCCCATTTCCACTGTGGTATTGGCAAGGGTTGTAATGTCCCTGTAGGCTTCTGGTGCTCAGCCTTCACCTGTTGACAAACTGGACATTTGGTAATGAACTCTGCCACATCACGCTTTAGACCTGGCCACCAATACATGTCCTTCAAATTTTGGTACATCTTAGTACTTCCAGGATGCATTGCATACATGGAGGAGTGAGCCTCCTCAAGTACATCTTCCCCAACCTATCAACATCAGGAATTACTATCCTATTATGGTAACAAACTGTACCATCATCTGCCTTGTGAAAGCCATCATACTTTTCATTGCCAATCCCTGATTGGATATTCTGTATCATAGTATCATTTTGTTGTGCATCATAAATTTTCTGTCTCAAGGTAGGTTTCACTTGTAACTGTGCCAACAATCCTGCCAGCAAGGAAACTTCTAGATGTACATTCATCTGGCAAAGAGATACTATCTTATCTCTCTTATGGCACATTAAGGAATTTAATTGTGAATTATCTATCATTGATGATGAAGATGACTTTCTACTCAATGCATCAGCTACCACATTAGCTTTCCCTGGATGGTAGTCTATTGTGCAATCATAATCCTTAATCATCTCCATCCATCTCCTCTGCCTCATATTCAACTCCTGTTTTGAGAAAATATACTATAGATTCTTGTGGTCAGTGAAGATCTGACACTTTTCTCCATAAAGATAGTGTCTCCAGATCTTTAAGGCATGGACCACTGCTGCAAGCTCCAGATCATGTGTTGGGTAATTCTCCTCATGTTTCTTAAGTTGTCGTGAAGCAAAAGAAATCACATTTTTATCCTGCATCAACACACATCCCAACCCATTCTTTGAAGCATCACAAAAGACAATATAGCCTTTCCCTTGCTTTGGCAGTACTAACACCGATGCACTAGTCAGCTTTTCTTTCAAAAGATGGAAGAAACATTGACACTTTTCATTCCAAGAAAAAGGAACATCCTTCCTGGTTAACCTAGTTAGGGGTAACGCTATAGAACTGAAGTCTTTGATAAACCTCCTATAGTAACCTGCCAAACCTAGGAAACTATGGATCTCTGTCAGTGTCTTTGGTTGTTCCCATTCTAGTACATATTCCACTTTCTTGGGATCAACACAAATGCCTTTTGCAGATATAACATGGCCCAGAAAATACACTTCAAATAACCAGAATTCACACTTGTTAAACTTAGCATATAGTTGATGCTGCCTCAACAATGTCAATGCCCGGTGAAGGTGTTGCTCATGTTGTTGACTATCCTTAGCGTATATCATGATATCATCTATGAACATAACCACACACTGATCAAGATAAGGTCTTAACACCCTATTCATCAGATCCATAAAAGCTGTAGGTGCATTGGTTAGCCCAAACGGCATAACCACAAACTCATAATGACCATAACTAGTCCTAAAAGCTGAGTTGGATATATCATCAGCCTTAATTCTCAATTGATGGTAACCTGACCTTAGGTCTATCTTTGAAAACACAGTGGCACCTCTCAACTGATCAAAAAGATCATCAATCCTCGGCAAAGGATACTTATTCTTTATTGTCACCTTGTTCAACTGTCTATAGTCTATACACAGCCTCATTGACCCATCCTTCTTTTTAACAAACAACATAGGAGCACCCCAAGCGGAAGTGATGGGTCTGATAAAACCCTTCTCTAACAGTTCTTGTAACTATTTCTTTAACTCATGCATCTCTGCTGGTGCCATCCTGTATGCTGACTGTGCTATGGGTTGTGTTCCAGGAACAAGATTGATCTCAAACTCAATCTCTCTAGGAGGGGGAATGCTAGGAAATTCCTTAGGAAAGACATCCTCAAATTCTCACACCACTGGTACATCCTGGATACTAGGACCTACCACCTTGGTATCCACAACATGAGCTAATAAAGCCTCACATCCTTTTCTCATCAGTCGTTCAGCTGTCATGGTTGACATCAAACATGTAGGAAGAATCTTTCTATCACCCTGAAAAACCCACTGTACATCTCCATCATGGAATGTCGCCACCTTAGTACTACAGTCCAAGACTACCTTGTATTTTTCCAAGGTATCCATTCCTAGGATTACATAAAAACCATGCATGTCAAGTGGTAAAATATCCACTTGAATGTTGTGTCCAGAAAAAGAAAGAAACAAGAAGGGAACACTTCTCATAACTCGGCGGAATAAACCAAAGGAGTCTCTAGCCATAGGCTATCAGATCTAAGACTGACAGGTAGATAACAACTATCTATCACTTCTCTGGTGATAAAAGGGTGTGTCACACCCGGGTCTAGTAACACAGATACGAAACAAGAAGCAGACATATCAAAATGAAATAACTCCATCTGACATGTCACAACTCATGGATTGACCACTGCTTCTAGCTGGGTCATGGCATAGAACCTTGTTGTAGCCTGCTGTCGTCCACGTCCTCTGCTTACTTGTCTAGAGGATCCTTCCTGGGATGCCTGACCACGTCCTCTGCCACTACCACCACTAAACTATCGTTGTTGTGGACCTTGTTGACTTTGCATTGGCTGTTGAGTCACCTCCTCATCTTTCATAGGGAAATAAGGTCTTGTATGCCCCACTTTCCCACACTTGTAACATGTTTTGGTGCCCTGATATGGCCTAAATGACCATGTCACTGAAACTGATGAGGTACTGCGGGCTCCAGTCGGTGGAAAATTGTGACTTCTACCCTGACTCGGGGTCCACTGTGATGGTGCATGTGATCTTGGTTAAGTGAAGGTTGACCTTGGTTGTGACAGTGGTGGGAAAAACCTTGTCTTCTTAAAGCTTCCAGATGATTGCCCTTGAAACTGCATAGGTCGCTTCTTAGCATTAGCTTCATGCTTCTCTATGGTAGACCTCTCAATCCTCCTGACAGATTCCACAAAGGTGGAAAACCTTTCCCTGTTCTCCAAGGCTGATGATGTAGTAGTCAACTCCATACTCAGACCCTTATCAAATCTCTGAATCCTTTCCTTGTCTGTTGCTGCCATGTACGGGAAGAACCTCAGAAGTTCCATAAACTTTGATTCATACTCATTGATAGTTATAGCTCCCTGACAAATCTTCTCAAACTGAGAGATTTTCTCATCTAGGTAGGTCTCTGGAAAATATCGACTAACAAATTCCCTTCAAAACTCCTCCCATCCTATCACAACTCCTGGCCTTTTTCTCTTCTTCTATGGCCCACTAGTGGCCATCACTACCCTTCAACAAGTATTTTGCATGCTTAACTTTGTCTTCTTCTGTGATGTTTAGGATTTTGAACACCTTTTCCATCTCAGTCAACCACATGTCAACGTCTACTAGATCAGAAGTACCTACATATTCAATTGCCCCAACACATCCAAGATGTTCAAATATCTTCCCGACACCTTGGGACTCCACATTAGAGGTGACTGCCCTAGCTTGAGGTGTTGGTGCTCTGTCAGCAATATGTGTAATTGTGTCCATCATCTGTCTAAACATAGAACGAAACTCAGGATTGGACATCATTGTTGGGTCTAGATGAGGCATTGCGGGCTTCTCTGGCCCTATTTCTGGCACTCTCTCATCGCGTATCTGCCTCCCTGCACCTCCTCCTGGTGCAACATAGCTACTCTCAACATGTTCTTCATGTCCTCCAGACATATCTGCATAAGCATAAACTATGATCAGATATGTTGGATACATAAGAACAGACTCAAACCTAAGTCATATGTCCCTGTAGACTCAGTAAACCTAGAGATCTAATACCAACTTAACTGTGACACCTCATCACGCTAAACGAGATTACTCCAAACACAAAACACAATCAACTACTAATTAATCAAATAGTCAAAATGTGAAACAATTAAAACCGATTCCAAAATGTAAATAAACTCTAGAACATTTATAAAAGGTCCATCATTCCATTCTCATATACTTTAACAAGCATTTGCATATGGGTCCAAAGACCTCAGTCACATCCTGCATACAAAAGATATTTCACATGTCCGTGCCATATATTGAAAAACATTGGCATAATACCAAAATCTCTTGTGGATACAAATTTATCATCTAGAAAAAACGTCCCATACCAGGATCTGAGAGTACATGGACGACACTAGGACTCTACTACTAACATCTATGACTAACATCTACAACTAACCAACCTTCTGAATCTATTGATCACCAGGTTGGTTCTCTTCAACAACACGACCTCGACCTCGTTGCCCGCGACCACCTAAAAAAATGTGGTGACCCACGGGTGAGACCCAGTCCCAGTAAGAGGTATTACTCTCTCCAACATATATTGATTATACCATTAATTAGCAGTAAATACATTGAGTAGTTAGGATATTGAATAAACAATATGAATAGATTGAACAGTTTAAGCATACTAAGCAGTTAAGCAAATAAGTTGTAACATTAAGTAGAATTGTACAATTGTCGTAAGTCTGCATCATGTAAGAACTATGTAGTATAAAGACAAGATAAGGGTTAAACAACTAATGTGATATGTATTAAACCCTAGCAATTATACTACACAGATGGTATTATATCTTTTATTATTATGCCCTACGGAGTTTGAGTCGTACCACTCAAAGTCCAACTGACCACTGCGAAGTGTTATTCAGTTCCGTATAAGATCTAGGAGTGTCGGTATCCTAAGATCTCTTCCCCTCAGTTAGTACGAGTAAACTGAAGTGACATACCAGTCAAACTGCCAATAGTGACATATAGTCAACTGATAACAACTAGTTCGTACTTGGTGCAAGTTACGCCACTAGAAGACAGGGTATAAAAAAACCCTATAATCTGAGGTACAACCACAGCTGTCCTCAATCACATCAAATATCTGATGCATGACCATAGCCATCCTCCATAACATGCAATTGTGGATGACAAGTATATATCCTCAACTTGCCACCCCCACATACTCAACGGTATGTGCTCCAAGTTTCCCTTGGGAATACTCGTTTCACCATCTAGTAGGTTTTGACACTGAAGATGGCTCTACGCCATAGGGCTCTACATGATTAAAGTTACACTTGATTAAATACTGCCAATTGAATGCATTAAGGCTTTATCATACAAGTGGACATTCAAACCCCAATTATTTTCTAACAAGAGTATATGTATAACAACTTCAAAAGATATAAAACATTTGAGATATAAATCTTAATCACATTACGACATCAATCATTCATTGCAAATTAACAGACCACACTTATCATCATATTATTGCAAGATACCAATATCTTATCACAAGTTCTAGGGTTTTAACCCTTATTGGAACATGAAGAGGATTTCACCTCAATCATAGCTTCAAACATGCCCAAAGTTCTTTAAGACCATCACATTATTCATAGTAAGGTTATCATCATCATTCCATGCCTTAAACAAGGCTGAAAAGATCATTAACACATGTATGTCCATAGATTTTAACATGGCAAGGCACTATGATATTCAAATAATACTACATTTTGGTTTCAACATAAGAAGAGTGTAATTCCTTATCACATTAATCATCTAAGAGGTCTGATTATAACCAATCAACATCATATAATTACATTAAGTTTAGGTATAATAAGATAGATCGCATTGGAGTTATGCATCCACTTATTATAGTGATTTATCAAATATAACTATATAATGGCAAAGGTAAGACTACCAATTAATGGTATTGAACCATTGAGTTATCTTCAATAGGACCCACATATAATAACATGTGATTTATTCTAATCCATTGGATGTTAAAGCATCCAATAATATTCATTGGATCAGGTTCATTGTTCAAGGTTATCAATTGAAGTATAGGTCTAACCATTAGATCAATTGAACCAAGGAACCATTGGTTCAAGGTATAGTCAAATCTACAATTACATTACTAATTCATCATATATGGTAATGACCTGATCCACCATTAATTGTGATCATTAGGTCACCAATGGTTGCTAGATCAGTAATACATTCAATTAACATCATCAAATAATAAGCCAATATCATCATCGATTGATAACATCATTATAATACTTAGTGGATGAAAATTATATGTCTAATTGAGTCAAAACCTGACCTAAGGTGGTGACCATAGGTTGTCACCATAAATTGGACACCCTTGATCACGAACATAAGTTGCCAAGATAGCAACACTATTGGTTGTTGAATAGTATGACAATTAATTATGTGATAGGGAAGGAAATAGCTTGAAAACCCTAATTTGAACCATCATTTGTTTTGTACATAGAACCATAGGTTGTTGCTATCAACCTGTCCCAGATCATGTTACACCTTAAAAAGGATGTACACATGTTTACAGGTTCATATATAACTGGAATAAAATAGGAAACACCACAAAATTCGTAATTCTAAACAAGCATGATTTCTCTATGCTTAGATCATCACATTCAAGCATAATCATGAACCAACAAGCTTCTAGTAAGCAATATAAGTGAAGAATGTTATATAACTCACATGTATAGAGTATTTAAGATACCCAAAAGAAAACATTTCGATCAAATAGGGCAAGGAAACCTTGGATTCAGAACTGAACTTGGCCAATTATGCGATTCTCTCCACAAACAAGCAAAACCCTAGAAAAGAAACAAGAAGGAAGGAGTTTTGAGTTCTAGGGGAGCTTTCATCATGGAAAACCATGGTTCCGACCTGGAGAGATGTAGGAGGAAGAGAAAAAAAGAATTAAATGGAGGAAATTAGGAAAAACTTACACTTTTAGGTCAATATCACTAGGGGGAAGCTTTATAGACCTAAAAAGAGAATCAATTGCAACCCTAGAATTTTTTTCCAAGAGAATCCCCACTTTCTTCTTCCTTGGGCAGCAAAAATCGCAGATGAAAAGAGGGAGTACGAATCTGGGAGAAGGAGAGAGATAATGGAGAGTAAATGGCTCGTTTGGGGGCTTTTGGATAAGTATATGACACTTCAATATTAAGAAAAAGAAAAAGTTGCAATTCTAGTATATATCCAAGTGTCCATGGCTTTAAATTATTAAAAATACATAAGCACACACACAAACAGCTCTCACACCGTCCCTATAGACCTGCTTAGCTTTCCTTTGGTGAAATTCCCAGCCAATCACATAATTCCTTAGTTGATAGCTACTAAAGGTAGCTCATCCATGAAGGGAAAAACCCTAAAATACCCTTAATAAAACACCTTCAAACCATGGCTCAACTAGGAGACCCATGGCTCAAAAATCTCAAGAATGATAATTTAACAAATAAGGAACATAATTTATGTGACAAATTGCAAATAAAACCCCACAATTGGGTAAATTGCAAAAAGGTCCAAAATGTACAGAAAATTGCATAACTTGCTCAAATAGTGTCCAAATTGGACCAAATTTGAAACTTAAGCTTGTCTTATGATATAAAAACATATAAAAATGTTATATTAGGGTTATAAGCATTCAATTATGGTAATTAAGCTCATTAAAATCATTAAGTAAGTTCAAGGGCCTTACAAATGTGGTCTCGATCGAGACAACCTAGATGAGGATGGTAGAGACACTTTGTCCTCTAGTGTCTCGACCATACACATGCAGTGACCTAGGGTTTCAACCTAGACATGTTGATGGAGTGTCTCGACTGAGACAAGGGGGTAACCGACCTAGTAGGTCGTGACACTTTGTTGGATAAACGTGGACAATTCTTCATATGCATATGAGTGGAGGAAAATTTATCTCTTTGAAGGGCATGTGTCCCTTACGGTCTAATAGGTTGACACCTCATAATCTTTTGCTGTCCTCCTCCTTTGGGTATATAACCCCTTCTTATCACAAGAAAGTAAACTTTTTGACCCCACAATCCTTCTTCCACTTTGAAATCATCCTTGGCGCTTTAGGAGAATAGGAGATCAGATCTAGAAGCTTGGGTGGTTGATCCTTTGTGCATGTTGAAGATCTTGTGCTACGATCAAATTTTTGTGGTGATCCTTGGTTAATCTTCTCTTTGGTAAGTGATCTTCTTTTCTAGATCACGTTTCTTTTATGAAACTCCTTCATCTTCTTCCTCCTTCTCAAACATGAGGTTGTGGACTATCCATGGTGATTTCTCATATTTACAAAGATTATATATCATGTGTTGACATGAGAGTACCGGAGTGAGAAGAAGACTTCATCTTCTTTCTTTCTCCTTTGGTTTGACCTAGGTATGTTTTCTTCCTTCTTGAACTCCCTTGTGGCCATGGCTTTCTTCTTCCTTTTAAAGGTGATCCTTTGGTCGAGGTGTTGAAGATTGATTTAAGATCTTAGAGCTTGAGGTCTTGGGAGTTTGTTTCTCTCCAAATCAGACAATTTTATAGTTTTTCCTACCTCTATTATGTACATCTTAAACTTAATCTTATATTACTTTCTAATATGGTTCGTTATACTTGAATAACAAGAAGTTCTGATCTATTATATATGCACATGAATCTTGGTTTTCTCTCTTTAAACATGTCTCTTTTGTCGATCCTCTGTGATCATGTTTACGGTTTGATGAACACCTTTGTATAGGGCATTGTTCACCCTGTTGACGATTGGTATTCTTTGCTGATCATCAGTTCTGACCTTGGTTCAGATCTGTTAGGGAGTTGAGAAGATGGTCAAGACGTCCCTTGGTCTTCTGTTACGATCAACACCCATGCAAGGGGTGGTTTCGACCATGATACCCTATAATCCTAGGGGTGGTCGTTACCTTGTGACGCAACGTTGCTGCATGGACACTAAGTTTGTTATGAAACATTGTGGCCAAGAATGGCTAAACTTGATGGCCAAAGCACCTGTTCAATATGTGTGAGGGTCATAATCAGTTAAAGATAGGGTGGTAGTAGTCATGAAATCATGGGCTAAGGTTATAAAACCTTGTGAAAACAAGTTGACGATCTATTGTGTCACGGTCGTGATACACTAACGGTGTGTGACGGTCGCGACGCCATATGGATGAGGGGTCGAGACATCCTATTTTGGTGTTGTTCGTGATGCCATGCCAGGAATGCATTACTATCAAGACGTCTAGGGTCAAGACCACATCGGAATGTATCAGTCATAACATGGGATGTGATGTCCAAGACTAGGTGCATGGTTGGTCGTAACTATTAGATGTGTACAAGTCGGGATACATGTGTTGTGTCTCAGTCAAGACACCCCATTGTTGGTCAAGTTGACATCTATGTGTTGGGAGGTCGAGACATATGTGTTATAAGAATAGTCAAGACACCAATACATGAGTAAATACATGATCAATATATGGTGTAATGACCTACTTAAGATGTGGTAATAATGAATGGTTAATCATTAACAATAATGGTTCACAATAATACTCTCCAACAATATGGGAGATGATGGGTTAGGGTTTAGTGAAGAAATAAAGTTATGAAACCCTAATTGGTTATAAATAAACCCTAACCCTTATCTTGTGATAACATAATACATGAACTCATCCTACTTAAAGTGATTACTATGTGATAGTCCTTTCTCTCTCTAACTTGTGTAACACTAACTTGCAAGTGAGATGAATATCATACCTATGTGAATGTTATGATGAACCCTATACAGTACATGGTGGTGACTATGGACATTATTGAGTCATTATGTGATATTGAATGTGCATGAAATGTGTGTATGGGTCTAATGATCTGATTAGTGCTATGAACACATCTTGAGGTAAAATTCTTTTGAGATGTGGTTGAGGAATCGATATCCCATAGTAATGTGACATTGTTGATAATCTTGTGAAAGGTGATATTACAAGTTCCATGTGATGATGAGATAAGTTCTCACTTAACATGTTTTATATCTTCTGAGATTGCATCCTACCTTAATTTTGTAGAATTTGTTTAGGTTTAATACGCTGTAACTTGATTGATGCATTAAAAGATATCTAGTTGGAATGTCTAATCAAGTGAAACCCTAATCATGTAGTTGTCATGTACCATAGATCCATCTTTTGTGTCAGTATCTAGCTAGATGGTGAAAAAAGTAACTCCTAGAGGAAACTCAGAGCGCATATTGTTGAATATGTGGAGTACCAGTGGAGATAACTACCTGTATCCTTAAATTGTCTATATAATGGTATGCTGTTTATTATAGAACGACCATGTGTGAGAATGTTTTCTAGTGTTGTGCCATGTACCAAGGCAGACTAGTTATTTTACTGGACCATAACATTGACTATGAGTTGTTGCTCTACAGGACTGTAGCCTTGACTACAAGTTGTTGACTTTGCAATTTGACTATATGTCACTACATTGCAGACTCAAACTGATTGAGTAGTGTTGATGATGATCATGGAGTCTCGCTCTTCCATTGATCTTGTATGGTTCTGATTTCAACTTAACAGTGGTCGGTTGGATTTGAGTGGTACCCCTGAAATCCTAAGGGCATAATAAAAGTGATAATATAGTCGATTAGTATATTTACTTAGGGTCAAATACGAGTCACATTGGATGACCCCATGCCTGATTTCTTATACTATTTAGTTTATAACAATTATACATATTCTTCATATTGCTTATAAAAGTGTAAATTGTTATGCTATTCAATTGTAACTACTTAAACTACACAAATTGTAATATCTTCTCCATTTACTATTCTTTTATATTGATGTTCTTATAATAGACGTTGGCGAAGAGTTATAACTCTCACTGAGATATTTGGTCTCACTTTGTGGGTTCCACAACTTTTTATGTGGTTGTAGACAAGGAGGTCAAGGTCATGGTGCAGGTGCTAAGAAACAAGGAGAATACTGACTGATAGAGGTTGGAGTTACTGCTAGAGTTTTGTAGTGGAGTCCTATGTGTTGTCTCTTTACTCCCAAGACTTTGGAGAAATTTTGTTGTTTTGTATATCGGCACGTAGATTTTTTCTTTGTGCCATGAGTGTGTAGAAATGACATATACATATAAACATGTTGTGATATGTAACAATTGTGGCTTGATAGCCTTCAAATGTGATATGTAAACATCTTTTAGCACATATGGAATACAATGGCTTGAGTTGAAGGCTTGTTTATAAAATACTTCCACTTGAAATATTGAACTACAAATAGTTTTGATATACCCTATATTGTGGTATTATTATTAATAGTGATAATTCCACACTTTGTTTTGAACAATTGTGCTTTGTGTGGTGATGGTCGTCACATCCCCGTACATATAGTATTGCCAAATCATCAAGGCATAGACCTTGGTTGCAAGTTCCATATCACGATTTGGATAATTCAACTCATTGGGCTTAAGATGTGTGGAAGAAAAGGCGACATGCTTGTTCTTCTCTAGTATGCATACTAAGACCATCTTTGATCCATCAGTGAAGATGATAATTCCTTCATTACCTGAGGGTATGGTCAAGAAGGGGATAAATGATAAGCTTCTCCTTTGACACCTGGAATCATTCTTCACACATATCAGACCAAAATAACTTCTCATACTTCCTTGTGAACTTGGTCAATGTTAAAGTAGTCTTTGAGAAATCATTAATGAATCATCCATAATACTTGAGTCTCAGGGAATCTTGGAGGCGTTCTTCAGGACTGACCATTCTCGAATGGCCGCTACCTTGGCAGGGTCCACCAAAATGGTTCCTCCATATATAATGTGCCCGAGGAGCATTAATCGGTCTATCCAAAACTCGTACTTCAAGAATTTCCCATAAATGTGTGCTTTCTCAGGACTTGGCTAGGTGTTCAAGGTGTTGTTCTAGGTCATGGCCTAAACTATGGTATCATCTGTGAACATTATGATAAAGGTATCAAGGAAGGGATAAAACACATTGTTCATGAGGTTCATGAACATTTGTGGCATTAGATAACCCAAATGGCACAACCATAAACTAATAGTGTCCTTCGAAGGTTCAAAAAGTAGTTTTTGGGATATCCTCACTCTTAACTTGCAACTAGTGGTAACCAGATCTTAGATCGGTCTTTGAAAAGACTCAAGCAGTTTTGAGTTGGTCAAACATGTCTTCTATATGGGGTAGAGGATATTTTCTCTTAGTGGTAGTCTGATTTATCATTCTATAGTCTAGGAATATGCGGAGTGATCCATCCTTCTTATTGACAAAGAGGATGGGATCCCCCCACGGGGAAGTATTGGTTCAGATGAAGCCCTTGTCCAAAAGTTCATGCAGTTGCTTTTTCAACTCAAGCAACTTGGCAAGAGCCATCCTGTAAGGTGTCCTAGAAACTGGGCTTGTCTTAGGAGATATCTCTATCGATAAGTCCACTTCTCTCCTCAGCGATATGCTGGACAATTTGTCTAGGAATACATCAACATAGTCCCTAACTACCTCTATTTCCTCTAAGGGTCGCACCTTCGATTTGGCTTAGTAACTACAACTAGGAACACTAAACAACTTTGTCTACCATCCACTGTACTTTCACAGCTAACACCTACAAGCTATTGGTAGCATCCTTCCTACCTCTAACGGTAAAAGGTGGGTGACATGGTCTCTCGATTCTTATTCTCTTTTCCCTATAGTACATTTTTGCATTATAAGTACAAAGTCAATCCATACTAATTATTACATCAAAGTCATTCATATTGAGGAGGATAAAATCCATAGGGAGTTCATTACTCATATATTTAATAGGTTTGACCAGTTTACTCAAGAGATATGAAAAGATTTTCCACTAGGAGTGGTGAACATACCATAAATTCTTGAAGTCCAAACAAAATGTAGTTGTAAGATTTCTCAAAATGAAAGTATTAGTAGAATCAAAGTCAAACAAAGCTTTACATATTGTCCATGATATCAAGCATTCCTTCAATGTATTCACTATTATTAGACTACTATGAATTTCATATTAAAGGATAGGAAAATAGCTCTAGGGGTGGTTACCCTGTATTATATGGTTGGCATTAGCCTGATCTTCTCCATTATCAATGGCGAATACTCGGGCCTCTCACCTTTCTCGGGTAGGTGAGGCTACTCCATGAAGTACTGTAGCTACTAGTTGGGTCATCACTGGTTGGGCCACCACTGAGCCTAGACCTCTTGGTCTAGGGAGGGGATAGTTGTCTTGAAAGTGTCCCACTTGTGAGCAATAAAAGCACACATTTTTGTCGAAATAGAACTTTCCCAGATGTGTCCTCCCACAGTTGTAGCACTGTGGGGGTGTTCCATGTTGGAGATTCTCATTTTGATGTTTTCTCTTTCCTCCATTCCTATCTTTACCATGGAGATGGCCATGGGATTTTATATTATCATTTTTCAGGACATAACTGCCTTACAATGAAATTGAGACACCCCTTAGGCATATTTTGAGTAGGCATAATAGTCTTCTCCATGTCTAAGGAGAAGTTGAGGTCCTCAGTAAAGTTTGTAGGTCTACTTTACATCACAAAAGGATTTATTAAAAGGTTCAAGTGCTCCACAAAGTGTTGAATTCTTTTTACTTCTCCTTGTTGCTATAGGTGCGTATGAATCTTGTTGAGAAGATAGTATGAAATTCTTTCCAAGCCATCAGTGCTTCAGTCAGATCTCAAACCATGATATGATTTTTCCACCACATCTAAGGTACTTCCTAAAGATGGTGAGTGGTGAAGAGGACCTTCTTATTTGGATGCACCTCCAAAGTGCAAAAGACATTTTCCACTCGAGGAGCCAAGTGTCCACTTTGTCAAACACCTCAATTTTATCTTCATCCATGAGCATTTCGATATTCATCTTGACAAAGTCCATTATGGTGGCTACAAGATGAGGGTAAACAGGTAGAGGTTCACCATTCTTGTCTTGGGTGACATTCTTGAGGGCAAGGGATGTAATGGCCTTAGTCAGCTTCTTCTGTTCTTCCATCCAAAGAGCATCAAGAGTGTGGATTACCACTTGTCTCCCTGTTGGTCTGGACTTAATTTCATGGTCAGGGTCTTCCTTAGGTTTGTCTTCCATCATATGTTCAACTTTAGCATAAGGACCATCTTCAGGGTTTGGCATGTCGAAATGGATAGCCTCCTACTCAGGGCCTTTCTCTGTGGAGGCCTCACCTTCCCTCTTCCTTTACATGGAGGAATCACCCTCGGTGGACCTCCTCATCTTCTCTGAGGAGAGTCTCATCTTATGAGAGGACCTCGACCATGAGTATTCATTGGGGATGCCAATATCCTTGATGCGGGCCACGTTTCACATAAGTTGACTTTATTAATCTCAACTTCATATTTAGGAGATTTAAAACATCATAAAATTATGTCCATGACATCTATTTACATGCATTTTATTATTTGGCAGAGGATGCATTAATCTATGATATCTATAACCCTAGGTCTCAGAAGGGGTAGAGGAAGAAATTATAGGTTCCTAGGGTTTTGGTGAGTAAAGCAAGGGGTAGAGAAGGAATGAATTTCGATGAGAAGAAATCCTAGAGGTATTTTGTTTTCATTAAAATCCTCTACATTGTCTAGGAAGGATGCACGGTTCTGGGAGTCCTCATAAGATGACTAGAGGTGTGGATCATGATCCCTTCTAGACATTGTTGCCTTCAGAAAATACTCTAATAATTCCCTTGGTCTCTACAAAATTATAAAAATTTAATAAATATTAAAAGTTAAATGGTAAAATTTCATAAACTTTTCATGAACTGGCACCCATGTGGTAAAAGTGATGTTGTAAGACTGAGAGGTCATGAGTTTGAACCCCCTAGGAATGATATTAATGGATCTCCAATTTAGAAAATAAGGTTAATTGGTAAACCATGCTTTGATACTAAATGTAACGACACCCTTCCCCTGTTATCCCCTATTCAAAAGGACGGACAGGGAAAAGGACATTACCGTATTAAGAGGATTGGGGTTTATCAAATAACTAGAAACAATTTTAAAATTTCACTAAATAGAAATGAAAAACACTAGAGGGGGTGAATAGGGTTTTATAATAATTTTTAAAATAATTCAACCAACAAACAACCACAAGGATGTTGAAGAAGGAGACAAGGGTTTAGAGTGGTTCCACCCTTAGAAAAAACTAAGGGAGTCAGTCCACTACCCAATTGTTTCCAATTGGGATTTTAAAAGTATTTGAATTTTATTACCTTCTCAAGGATGTTACAAAAAATTACAAATACCTTCCCAAACCCTTTGGACAACCTTCACCCAAAGTCATCTCACCAACCTTGAAGCAACCTTCACTTGAAGTAACTTCAAGCTCCCCCTTGAAGTAGCCTTCCTCCTTGAAGTATCTTCCCATTGAGACCTTCTAGAAGTAGTCTAAAGTCCTCCTTCTCCACCTGAGAAGAATTGCACCCTCTCTACTCCGCAGCCTCCAACCTAGGAGTAGCAAGGAGAGTACAATGCAATAAGAAAGAACAAGAAAGGAAATTTCAATTACCACGTAAGCACAAGGCTTGAATCCTATATCAAGTGTTTTGATCTCCTATCCAATGTGTATGAAAGTGGAAGTATAGTGGGTAGGAGATTCGAGCCTATTGGACACGAAATGCCAGCAATGGAAATGATTAGCAAGTGTTGAAGTTGCTCAATTGCTCACAAGAATTGATTCTCAATTGCTAGTATGTGTACTCAACTGAGTTTAGGTGTCCTAAGGCATGTCCTATTTATAGGAATGGCCTAATAGTGCTTAGCGACGTTCTAGACACTTTCTAGGGGGTTCTTAGTGCTCAACTAGCCATTAGATATCCACTAATTGCATTTGTAACGACTAGTTAATTAATTCTAAAAAGTGCAGAAAGACACCTTCTCGGTCGAGAAGTTTGTCGACCGAGTGTCTCTCAGTCAAGGAATTTGTCGAATGAGGGTAATTCTGGAGCAACGTTCAATTCAACTCCCAACCACTTTTTCCCACTAAGCCTAACGGCTATAGAACTAAGTCTAACCTCTATAGAACCTGCTCGAGACATAGTCTTGGTCGAAGTAAAGTTTGACTGAGCCTTTCTCTGTGATGGCTTTTAGCAGGTTTTGCAAAGATGTTCGTTCTTTGGACTTGGGAGTTTCTCGGTCGAGAAAATGTTCGACCGACAGTATCTCAGTCGAGAAGTGTGTCGACCGATACAAACTCTATTTCAAAACTTTAACTCATATGCTAAGTGTAAGAAATGAATGTGCAATTGTGATGCTCACTTACGGATGACTTAAGTGTTGTGTGTGGATAGGGAAGATCTAAACACTTGATTTACATGATATCTAAGTACTTGTACATTATATATTTGTACAAGTTTACATTTGATTACAATCATGAAAATAAAGCAATTCAAGCATGTAGATCTTCCAAAACTTTGTCATCCACCTTGTTCCTAAAATACTCAAGTAGCACGTTAGATCCACAAGAATGAAATGTTTGTTATTTTAAAAACAAAGGGATTTTGATGATGTCCATTTAGCCAACAATATCCCCCTTTTTGAAGATGACAAACATTTCTAAATATAACTCAAATAAGATTAAATAATATTGAGTTGAGTTTCATACCTAAAATTTACCTTGTGTATACCCTCTCTTGTTTATGGAATGTGTGCTTATTATCCCCAAAAAGGTGTGGAACATAAAATCCAACTTTTTAGGGAATATAGCAACATTTGATGTGAAGCCAAGAGAGTATGTATGAAACTCATTGATTTGAGTATTTAAGAATTATATTATTTCTCCCCCTTTGTCATTTCAAAAAGATAACCGTTAAAAACATTTGTTAAGACTCCCCCTTAATTGGTTCTCCCCTTTCAAAAAGATAACCGTTAAACATGCTAAAAGATGTCCATTTACAACGAAAATGTAAGGATTGGAGAAACCAACCAATTTTAAGAAGCACAAATGTCAAAGAAAACATCTTCTAAGGGAGTGATAAGTAATTTCTTCCTTATGATATTAAATTTATCTAATGGAAGTGGTTTTGTGAAAATATCAGCCAATTGATCTTCCTTATCAACATGATGAAGGGATATATGTTTTTTAGAAATATGATCCCTTAGAAAATGATGACAGATTTCAATATGTTTGGCACGTCTGTGTAAGATAGGATTATGTGCCAAGTTTATAGCACTTGTCTTGTAACAAAAGATAGGTGTAGATGAAAATATAAAACCATAATCATTTAAAACTTGTTGCATATAAAGCACTTGAGGACAACAAGACCCGGTTTCCATATATTCAGCTTCAGTGGTAGAAAGGGCAACCATATTTTATTTCTTGCTAAACCATGATACTAAATCTCTTCCTAATAAGAAACAACTTCTGCTTGTGCTTTTTCGATCAAGTCGACAACCAGCGTAATCGACATCGGTATAAGCTTTGAAATCCAAAGATTGTCTTTTAGGATACCATAAACCATAGTTTGCGGTACCGACTAAGTATCTTAGAATCCTTTTGACAACTTGAAAATGAGTTTGCATGGGTTTAGATTGAAATCTAGCACAAAGTCCAATGGAAAACATGATATCTAGTCTAGAAGTGGTTAAGTAAAGAAAACTACCAATCATGGCCCTATATAAGGAATCATCAATGGGTTCCCCATTTTCATCCTTGTCAATTTTAGTAGAAGTAGCCATTGGTGTCGTAGCATGTTTGCAATGTTCCATTCTGAGATGTTTTAAAAGTTCATTTGTATACTTCTCTTGCTTATAAAAATCCCAGCAGGCATTTGCTTTATTTGAAAATGAAGAAAGAAAGTCAATTTTCCCATGAGACTCATTTCAAATTCCTTTTGCATAATATCACTAAATTGTTTACATAAAGATTCATTTGATTCACCAAAGATAATATCATCAACATAAATTTGAACAACTAGAAAGTCGGATTCATATGTTTTGAAAAATAAAGTAGAACCTGAATTTCCAATTAAAAAACTATTATCAAAGAGATAATTTTTGAGTCTTTCATACCAATTTCTAGGTACTTATTTTAAACCATAAAGTGCTTTCTTAAGTTTGTAAACATGATCATCTTTACCAGAAATTTCAAAACCAAGTGGTTGGGAAACATATACTTCCTCTTGTATTATTCCATTTTGAAATGCACTTTTTACATCCATTTGGAATAGTTTAATGTTTTTGTGGGCAGCTATAGCTAGTAGCATTCTAATGGCTTCAAGTCTTGCCACCGGAGCATAAGTTTCATCAAAGTCTATTCCCTCTTGTTGATTATGCCCTTGTGATACCAACCTAGATTTATTTCTTGCTACTTCCCCGACTTCATTTAACTTATTTTGAAAAACCCACTTAGTTCCAATAATGGTTTTATCTTGAGGTTTAGGAACTAAGTCCCATACATCATTCTTAGTGAATTAGTTTAATTCTTCTTGCATTTCCATTATTCAATAATCATCTTTTAGAGCTCCAGTCACTTTCTTAGGTTCAATTATAGATACAAATGCCATATTTGCAACCTCTCTAAAAGTTGATCAAATTTTTATTCCAATGATTAGTTCTTGAGGATGATCCTTAATGAGTCTAGGGATGGGTTGTTGTGTATCAATTTGTTGATCATATTCAGCATTTTGATCATCTTTAGTTCATATGGTTAGATTTTCAATTTGATGAGTAATATCAACTATGTTATCACTTTGTTTTTGTTCTTCATGAAAAGTAATGTGGATGGATTCTTCAACTTTTCTAGAGATGGTATTGTAAACTCTAAATGCTTTGCTAGAAGTTGAATATCCTAAGAAAAAGGCTTTTTGTGATTTAGAGTCAAACTGTTCTCTTTCATCTTTTGTGTTTAAGATATAGCAAGTTGAGCTAAATGTATGAAAATAATCAACCCTTGGTTTCTTATTATAAATAAGTTCATCTGGTGTTTTCTTCAAATAAGAGTGTACAGTTACTCTATTTAGCACATAGCAAGCTATGTTTACTGCTTCAACCCAAAATGTTTTAGATGTATTATGTTCAAGCATCGTATTCCTAGCCATTTCTTGTAGGGACCTATTCTTTCTTTCAACTATGCCATTTTGTTGCGGAGTACGTGAAGCTAAAAAATTGTGAGTGTATCCTTGAGATGTGTAGAATTCTTCAAATATATGATTCTCAAATTCTCCACCGTGATCACTTCTAATTATGCATATTTTATTTTGTAATTGATTTTCAATCTTTGAGCAAAATTGTATGAACACTTGAATGGTATCATCTTTATTTGCAAGGAAATGAACACATGTATATCTACTATAATCATGAACAATAACAAAGCAATATCTTTTTCCACCAATAGATTGTGTCCTCATAGGTCCAAATAAATCCATATGAATAAGTTCTAGTGATCTACTGGTGCTAAGCATGTTTTTGGGTTTAAAACAAGTTTTAGTTTGTTTACCCAAAGTACATGGTTCACAATTTTCAGATTAATCAAAAGATAGCTTAGGCAAACCACGTACAAGATCATATTTAAATAGCTTTTTGATAACATGTGAACTAGCATAACCTAATTTTCTATGCCATAATTGGAGAGAATTATATTTTGCAAGTAAACATTTTCCCACTATAGATTGCATAGAGTTAGATCTAAGAATATATAGATTTCCAATTCTTTTTCCTTCATACACAACATTTGTAGTGTTCTCTATTAGTAACTTGCAACAATTTTTATTGAATAAAACAACATATTTAGTATCACATAGTTGACTGACACTTATTAAATTATGGTGCAGACCATCAACAAGTAAAACATTTTTTATTTCAAGGTTTGTACCAATATTACCTATTCCAACAATTTTACCTTTGCCATTGTCTCCAAAAGTGATTGTTCCACTTTTCTTTTCTTCAAAGGTTTGAAAAGCATCCTTATTTCCGGTCATGTGTTTGGAGAATCCACTGTCAACCACCCAATCCTACAATAAAATATGGATTTTGGTACCCATGTGATGGTCCATTATGGTTAGGTACATTTAATAATAAACTGAACATGATTACATAATTTAAGCTTATCAAAACTTCATTCGATTGACAAATACTTCGACCGATCTTGTCTCGGTAAAAAATTTCTCGACCGGGATTGTTACTATTTTAACTGCAGATTTCAGATTTGATACATGAATTCCTTCAGTCGAATAATTTCTCGACCGAGAGATGTCTCAGCCGAACTATTTTTCGACTGAGGTAGTTGAGATGAGACATTAAGATATACAAATGAAGTGTTTGGTCAAATCTTAACTTAATCATATTAATTTTGCTAAGTTTGGGGTCTTGGAACCCATACTAACTTAACATCCTTTTTCTTGTAAGGACATGATAAGGAATAATGTCCAAGACGCAAGCAATAGTGACAACAAATAGAATCAATTTCATTTCTATTTCTAGGATTTTGAGTTGTGTTTTTAGATACAAACATGATCTTGGTCTTGGGTGTTTGAGTTCTCCTAGGTTTGGGTTGATAAGAGTTTTCTTTTGGAACATATCCTAAACCTCTTCTTCCACTATAACCAGAAGAGTTCTTTAGGATCTTATCAAGAATACCATTATTTCTCAAGCTACTAACTTCTTTTTGTAACTTAGCAATCTCATCCACTTTCTTTTTGATATCTAACTTTACTTGATCTAGATCAGATGATAAAGTATCTCTTTCTTTAACAACAACATCATTATCTAGATGAGTACATAAGATAGTTGAGTATGAAAATTATTTAGTTTTGCAAGAAATTCAACCTTTTCTTGAGAAAGAAGATCATAGTTTGTTTCTAAAGTAAGCAACTCCATATTGCAATCATTTAAAGATGATTTCAAAGTAAGGTTTTTAGAAATAATTTTTTCCTTTTTAAAAGAAACATTATTTAATTTAGCATATAAATCCTCATTAGTTCTAGTAACCTTCTTTAGTTTCTTTTTGCAGTCAACATATTTGTCATGAGTATCTTGAAGACTAACAATTAGATCTTCTTTTGGCAAATCAAGAAGGCTTACCTCTTGAGAATCATCACTATCATCTTCTTTGGCCATGAGACACTCCACATTCTCTTCTCCACTCTCACTATCACTTGACTCATCCCATGCAGCTTTGTATGTTTTTTCTGTCTTCTTCTTGGATGAGCTTTTCTTCCCTTTCTTTGCTTTAGGACATTCATTCTTAAGATGTCCCTTCTTTCCACATTAAAAACACCTAGGAGAGGAAGAAGAAGAATAACCAATAACTTTTTTAGATTTAAGTCTTCTATATTTCTTACCATTTACAATTAGAGCTTCTTCTCCTTCATCTCCATCACTTGTCTCATCACTTTCTTGAGTGATGACCTTTGTAGCCTTGAAAACCATGTCCTTCTTTCTTCCTTGTTGAAGTACATGCTCTCATATTTCTTCCTCGTTGCCAATGAGTTGCTCCATCCTTATTCGGGTGAGGTCATTAGCTTCTTCAATTGTGGTCACCTTAGGCTTGTACTTAGGAGGAAGAGACCTAAGAATTTTTTACACTTGATCTTCTTCACTAATGGATTTACCTAATGCATTCAAACCATTAATAATAGAAGAAAACTTTTCATACATTTCACTAATAGACTCATTTGGTTCCATACGAAACTGTTCAAACTTTTGTTTAAGCATGCCAATTTTGGAATTTTTACTTGAACAGTTCCTTCATAAGTAATAGAGAGTCTATGCCATATCTCATATGCAGTTTCACAATTTGAAATTCTATTGAACTCACCTACGGAAATTGAACAATAAAGGATACTTACAACTTTTGCATTTAATTGAGCTAATCTCACTGTGTTTGCATCCCATGTAGCATATTCAGTTTGAGGAAGATCACAGGAATTTGACACCATTATCCAGAGATCCCAGCTGATTCCTTGAAAATCGAATTGCATTCTCCTTTTCCAATAGGTGTAGTTGGTGCAATCAAATGGTGGAGGCTGAGCCACAAGTGTTCCTTCCAAGTTGAGGTTGTTGAGTACCCCATCACCCATTTTCTTCAAGACTTTTGTTAAAGTTCCTTGAAGCCTGCTCTGATACCAATTGGAAAACACTAGAGTGGGGTGAATAGGGTTTTATAATATTTTTTAAAATAATTCAACCAACAAACAACCACAAGGATGTTGAAGAAGGAGACAAGGGTTTAGAGTGGTTCCACCCTTAGCAAAGTCTAAGGGAGTCATTCAAATACTAAATTGTTTCCAATTGGGATTTTGAAAGTATTTGAATTTTATTACCTTCTCAAGGATGTTACACAAAATTACAAATACCTTCCCAAGCCCTTTGGACAACCTTCACCCGAAGTCATCTCACCAACCTTGAAGAAGCCTTCACTAGAAGTAACTTTAAGCTCCCCCTTGAAGTAGCCTTCCTCCTTAAAGTAGCTTCCCGTTGAGACATTCTAGAAGTAGTCCAAAGTCCTTCTCCACCTAAGAAGATTTCACCCTCTCCACTCCGTAGCCTCCAACCTAGGAGTAGCAAGGAGAGTACAATGCAATAAGAAAGAACAAGAAAGGAAAAAGGAAATTTCAATTACCACTTAAGAACAAGGCTTGAATCCTATATCAAGCGTTTTGATCTCCTATACAATGTGTATGAAAGTGTAAGTATAGTGGGTAGGAGATTCTAGCCTATAGGACACGAAATGCCAGCAATGGAAATGATTAACAAGTGTTGAAGTTTCTCAATTGCTCACAAGAATTGATTCTCAATTGCAAGTATGTCTACTCAAGTGAGTTTAGGTGTCCTAAGGCATGTCCTATTTATAGTAATAGCCTACTAGTGCTTAGGGACGTTCTAGACACTTTTTAGGGGGTTCTTAGTGCTCAACTAGCCATTAGATATCCACTAATTGCATTTGTAACGGCTAGTTAATTAATTCTGAAAAGTGCAGACATACACCTTCTTGGTCGAGAAGTTTTTCGACTGAGTGTCTCTCGGTCGAGGAATTTGTTGACCGAGGGTAAGTCTAGAGCAACGTTCAACTCAACTCCCAACCACTTTTTCCCACTAAGTGTAACGGCTATAGAACTAAGTCTAATGATTATAGAACCTGCTCGAGACATAGTCTCGGTGGAAGTAAAGTTTGACCGAGCCTTTCTCTGTGATGACTTTTAGCAGGTTTTGCAAAGATGTTCATTATTTAAACTTGGGAGTTTCTCAGTCGAGAAAATGTTCGAGCGAGAGTATCTCGGTCGAGAAGTGTGTTGACCGAGACAAACTCTGTTTCAAAACTTTAACTCATATGCTAAGTGTAAGAAATGAATGTGCAATTGTGATGCTCACTTAGGGATGACGTATCTAAGTGTTGTGTGTGGATAAGGATGATCTAAATGTTTTATTTACATGATATCTAAGTACTTGTACATTATATATTTGTACAAGTTTACATTTGATTACAATCATGAAAATAAAGCAATTTAAGTATGTAGTTCTTCTAAAACTTTGTCATCCACCATGTTCCTGAAATACTCAAGTAGCACATTAGATCCACAAGAATGAAATGTTTGTCATTTTCAAAACAAATGGATTTTGATGATGTCCATTTAGCCAACAAGAAAGAGTTTAGTAACAAGAGAAAAAGATAAACTCTCCACACAAAACTTACTTGATATGGATTTCTAATGTTTGCAACATGAAATAAAGACTATCTATCTAAATCCTTCATTATTACTTTATCTCCTATGGTTCCTTCTTCTCTGGATGTCCATTTTTCTCATCATACTTTAATAATGATAGTCGTTTAACTAGAAATGTCATGAAACAAAGCACATTCAATATAACACAACATACATCTATGTGGGGGAAACACAATATTCACGTGTAGGTGTAACAACATATTTGACCAATTATTGTCAAATAATCACAATTTACATTTTCATCATAAATACTCAACCCCTATTTACTCAACCTTAGATACCCTATCTTAGTGTTATGTCCCTACAATGGACTCAGGACACCTTCCCAATCTGGGGCTTGGTTCTATGTTGGTCTTCTCTATCTAAGGCTTGACCTCATATGACCTTCCCAATATGGGGCTTGGTATTCTTATGACCTTCCCAATTTGGGGTTTGGTCCTCGTCATCTCAATGACTTTCTCTCTATTATTCTTTCTATTTTTAGACTTCTAGAGTTGGTATGAAGGGTTTGAGCAAGTTATTCATATATCATCTGATACTCATAGGAGTAGTATAGATTGTAGGAAAATAAGTAAGCATCAATTATTTAATTTGAAATCTATTTGGAAGACAATGAGAAACCACGAAAGTCGATTAAAAAGAGTAGTCATAGGCCTAACCACATACATTTCTCAAGGGAAATCAAAATTCCAAACAATAAATGTAGATTGAGAGCAAGAAAGCAATAAACCTAAAATTAGTGCATAATACCCAAGTGTTACTACTTTATCCAAAATCTACCATTATGACTGACTTGGGGTCCTTAAGGTTTTTGGGTCAAATTAGGATTTCATTAGGGTTTTGGCCTCCCAAACCCTAACTATAACTTTTAATGCCTTTTTGGTTTATAAACCCTAATTTATCATCATATGCATTGTTAACTCAATAAAACCCTAATTCGTCAATTTATGATTTATGAATATCAAATTAGATCCAAGATACCCTTTTATCCAAAATGACCAGTCTTTGACGGTTAAAATAAATTATACATGTTACGATCATTAAAACCTAGAAGTTAGTGTTGTTATACATTAATCACAATAAATATAAAAACTTTAGGTACTTTTAGAGTTAGAGACAAAACTAGATATTGGAACTATTTTTATTGCATTCCTCACATTTTGTGATCATTTTTTGTATATAATATGTTATATTGCACACTCCTATGATTAGTTACATATTTTCCAAAGTAATACTAGTGGACCGGTATACAACACCACGTTGGCAAACAGTCAACTTATCAAAAAGGGTCGTGGAGTCAGAGCTGAGCCAATGGGCTAACACCATCTTGGCAACCCCATGACTGCGTGGCAGTGCATAAAACACAGAGAAAAAGAAGGCAAGGCCCAAGTACCTCTCAATAGTAGGACAAAGAGAGGATTTCCTAGGTAGGTCATCTCCTTCCTTTGTCCTTAGGCTCGTGAGTAGAATAGATGTGTCCGACTCAACTACAGTGTTGACTCTCGTTGTTAGGGTCTAGGTGTAATGACCACATTTGTGCTTAATTGGTAAACTAGGGTTTACTTGAATGATTACATGCTTGATTAGATTGAACATCATTTAGACTTGATTAATGATAGTAGATCAATTGTGATGTTTCAAACCTAAGAAGAAACTCGAACTATGATTTTAGTTTGAAGAATTAGGGTTTGAGAAATGTAAACCCTAATCGGCCAAAATTAGGGTTTTAATAGTACATGAATATGGAATTTGATCAGGATAACAGTGTGGTAAATGATTTTTCATATTTTCTACAATTTTTTTATTTCAATGAATTTTGTATATAATATGGATAACTTAATCAATCATATTGGAGAAAAATTTCAGAATATTTGAGTGTTCTTTGAATGTGGTCGAACTGTTATCAGCAGTGTATAGTTGGTCGAACTTAATCAATCATATGGATAACTTAATCAATCATATTGGAGAAAAACCTTAAAAAGTATAGTTGGTCGAACTATACTTTGACAAAAATGTGACAGAGTACTTTTCAGCAGTGTAGTGTTTTATTTTAATTATTTATTGGTAACACCAAATTATATGAAATTTTAACTGGAGATCTTAATCTCAATAATAAACAACATGTAAAATTTTCATAATTTTTGGATGCGTTTAGACCTTATCAGTAGACGAATTACAATAATACTTTTATGATAGAAAATTCAGCTGAAATAAGAGAAAGTATAGTGAGGGGTCAATGTGCAGTTGACCCAACCAACTCAATTGCTCTATATGGTCAACCTAACACACAAGGAGCTCTCATAATTCGTGATTCAATCCAAAGAAACGAAATCCTATAGAGAGAGAGAGGGAGAGTTAGGGTTTGAGAGGAGAAAGTTATGGAGATGCTGACCTAGGGTTTTGCGGTCCGAGGAATGATGAAATCATGTAAGTTTAGCTTCTTTGGATATAGTTTCATGGTGAATATTCTCTCACATGTCAAGATTCCGTCCCTCCTCTAATTTGATCTGAAATGGTATTAAAACTTCCCCTTTTCTCACTCTTTCTTCATAATCCCTCATTTCTAGGGTTTCCAAGTTCAAAGGAAGAAGAATCAGGTGAATTGCTAGGGATTTGATATGAGATCGAGATTGTTAGGGATGAGCTGCATTTTTAAGGTTTTTTCACACCTTAGGGTGAGTTGGAACTTCCTTTAAATAGTATATTGCATGAAAATTGGTTTAATCATCCATAATCTTTAATTGCTTAGTATGCGACTACAAACCCTGAATTGTGTATTTGATCTAAGTTGTTGCAAAATGATATGAAATGGATTCTTCCTTTGTTTGTTTGAATTTTAGATGATAAATTCATGTTATAAATGTATAAAATACATATTAATGAGAATTCCCTAAATATTCACAAAGTTTATAAGTGTAAACTAAAATATAGGGAATTTGTCTATGACTGAAATTGCTGTATAATTAAATAGAGAAATTTGTTTATTTGGATCCCCTTGGTTATGAATGATTGTTTATCTGAATGTGTAGTAGATATATGTCAGATACTATTTTGGATATCATGAGATGTGAATAGTGTTTGGTTGATATCTTCGTAAAGAAGGTGAAGCCCTATATGTGTGGAAAGTTGGAAATTTGTGAATAAATATGGTGAAATTCATTTGAAGTGTTTTTCTTGGCATCATAGACTCTATTTATGCAATGTTATTCTTGATTCATAATATCTCAATGAATGGCATGGTAAACACTAATTTGGCTCAATTCGAGGATTTCATACATATGGTGATTGTATATGACTTGTTTAAAGCAATTTGTATTTAGTGGATGTTTATGACATATTAAATCCTTATGAGAGCCACGTGATAAGTGAATGAGGTAAATGAAACCCTAAGGATAGGGTGTTCAATGAATTAAGCATTTTGATTACCATGTTCTTAGTATGAGAAACACAACCTAGGATTTGGGTCGATGTGCACATTTTCCAAGAAAGTGCAAATAATTTATGGGTGCAAATGACAATTACTCATATGCCAAGTAATTAGCTCTTATTAGTATATTAAGAGTTTTATTGCATGATTCTAGTGTATCAATGCTAAATGGACATGAATTATGTTTATTTAAGTATTTCAGTCTAGCCTGCATGTATAGTATGTTGATTTCTCAGTATATTATAGTGTTTGAATATACTGCTCTTCTAAGTTTAGAATGATGTACTTGTTGTATTATAAACTTCAATTAAATAGATGCGGTACAAGAGAGATATCAGAGTCAAGTATAAGTAAGAGAAAGGTACAATGTAGAAAGAGCTTTCCAAGAATAATAAAATAATAGAAATAGGTGCCCTGAACACCGTAGATTCCCTACGGATGTCTGCACTGTAGGGAGGAAACGATCCACCCTGGTAGCGACTAGTATACGGGGATCGGATCGCACCCACAGAGTGTGCGAGGAGATGAAGCCCATGAGGAAGTTTCCTAAAAGAAGATAGGTTACCCAACATGAACCGGAGATCCTGGTGGTAACCTAGAGGTACCCACAGAGCGTACCAAGATGAGACCCACAGAGCATCTCAGACACTCTGCATGTATACTCAGCCTAGAAGGAGAGGTCCAGTTAAAGGCCAGTTGTTTAGCCACCTTAGTCAGATGTGACGGTTCGAGTCAAGAAGACTCAAATTCAGTTCTAGGCTTAGCTTCCTGGGTTTTAAGCTAAGTCTTGTACGGTGAGATCATAGTTCGCTATGAGTCTTCATATGTAGAGTACATTGCATATGATTAGGGCATAAGCTAAAATATGTTCATATAGGTTTAAAGAGTTTCTTATAAGTAAGAAAGGCTAAGTAAGATTCGATTACAATTTCCCAGTAATTATTCTTTGTATGTTTCTGAATTATTAGTTCTTGTTGAAATTAGTAAAGCATTATCATATATTGATTTACTCTTGTTGATATCTAGAGTATCCTACCATATTTATGATTGTCAGTGATCAATCTCTTTAAAGCTTACTACTGTTATAATTGATATTAGTTGCTCAAAAGTATATCTATAATTATATCAGTGCTTTAGACTGTTTCTTTGAAGTACTCATTCACTGAGCGAGTAAGATCACCCCTCTACTCATAATTTTTAGGGAAACCACATGGACTTGAAGAAGGTCATTGCATCAGAGTAGATATGCCATAAGAGTTAAGTCTGAGTATAGTTAAGTTCATTCGGTCCCTGTCACTCTAGGTCCTAGTATAGATGTGAGAGTGTTGTAAGTAATGTTTTGTATCTTTGTTTCCTTAATAAGAGAGAATGTATCTGATTATCATGTCGTATGTACCTGAGAATGAATGTATGGATGTGTATCATTTATGTTGAGATCATATTAATGAAATTAATGTTTAGATTTCCTTGTAAAGTTAGTTTATGTGGTTCAATGCGAGAAAACAAAGAGTTTGAAAAAGAAGAAAAAGTTAAGTGTGATCTTTGTATTACGTTAAATCCTCAATTTATGCCCTAATCTCATGATTAATGGTAATTGTGAGATCGGGGTGTAACAACTTGGTATCATAGCTTAGGCTGAGTTGTCAGGGACCATTAAGTTAGTAAGTTAGAGTCAAACGTGTGGCAGATAGGAGATGTTATGATGTTAGCTCTGGGGATTTGAGTATTTGGATATCCTAGCCCGGTATCTAAGTACTTGCATCAACCAGTATCAAGCTACTCTGTCTATTCTTTCATGTATATCCTGGCTAGGTATACAGTGGAAGGATGGTCTAGAGAGGAACCCTAGAAATATTAGGGTTAGAAACAAGATAAGTAACATGAATTAAGAGCATAAATATAAAATGATATAGAACTTTCATTTCATATTGTTGTTTTATTGGATATGAATAGAAGACCACTTATATGTTTGAATTCAGATGTTCAATATTTTGAAATATATATGGATCTTTCATATTTGTTCTACACTATGCAGTTGTAGAATATATTGATTACATTCTTTGTATCAATTAGACTAGAAATGATCTTTGAATGAGCTTTCCTAAGTGGATAAGTTTTATTTCACACATTTGAGATGAATAGGAGTTGAGTAATCCTGAGTAGCTCTTGGCATCAGGACTGAGGTTCGGCCTAGTCCGGCTGGCATGATGCATTACTAGGATCTAATGACTCCTATTAGTAACATAACAAGAGTAAATTCTGGATAGATTAGTTCCAAATTCTATTATGAATGTATATACTCTAAGATTTTGAAGTATAAGGGAAAGACTGGGATAACTAAGAATCAGTTGGAACTGATATCCGAGATCCAACTTTGGGGCCTCATATGAGAAACCCTTAATTGGGAATAAAGGAAAACAACATAAGGTTCAGATTAAGTTTAATTATTGGTATTTTATGAACTCTAAATATGAAATATGGAAAAGATATGAGAAAAGTGTGTAAGGGGCCAAGATAGTAAGAATCAATCATGTGGAATGGAATATATAACCAAGTACAATGTTTTTATGTACTCTAAAGCAAAGGGAAAATAGAAGAAAATAGCTAAGTATATAATAAGTACATTGAAGTGAAGAGTCTTCAGAAGAGTTAAAGTGAAGAGAACTAGATGAGCATGTAAATAAAAAAACTAGGATAAGAAACTTAGTTGAAACAAAGAGAAATGTTGGAAATAATGAGCTTGATTCAGGAATGAGGGTTATGATATAATTGAGAGCATGGAATTTATACCTTTATTAATAAGTTTAATACATTCATCCTTACTGCCTTTGGATTTTCAATCTCTATAGAACAACAAACTAGTTTCTAAAAGAAGAACAAAAGTGTAGCTAAATAAATGAATAAGTCATACAAAGGTACACTATATTCAGGAAGGAAAAACTTGATTGAAAGAGAAACTATGTTTCACCCATGCATGAGCCGTTTGATTTAAAATGAAGGATATGTAATGTATTAAACATGAGGTGAAACTAGTAGAGAGATTATTGATTTAGAATTTCAACTTCACATTACTAGAAGGATAAAAAGGAATATATGCAACATGGTATACATGATCATACACATAAAAGAAGCAACATGATCATAAGAGAAAACTAAAATTTAAAGATGACATGTGGAATAGTAGTATATGGTAAGGGGATTATGGAAAGTAAGGAAGGGTTTGAAACATAATGGAGTAATATAGATTATAAAAGAAAGAGGTTGCGAGATTCAAGAAAGTGCTAATTAGTCAAGTATCCTAGTTGATAATTAATTAAACCTACATATGAGAAATGTATTAATGAATATTTGAAGATAAGAATTCTAAGTCTCAAAATCAACTTGTGAGATCCAAAGTGAATTTCAAATTAAGAGAGTAAAGTCACATCACAATAACGTCATGCTACTGGTAAGGACTAAACCCTAGAATGTTTAGAGTTGTAGTAGTTCAAGGGATGTCACTAGTGATTAGACCTTGAATACTAGCATCTCTATAAAACAAGATCATGGGATTTTCACTATGAGAAGTAAACTAGCACTGATAGTAATCCAGGGTTTAAAGATAGCTAATCTAAAAGGTAGATAAACAATATGGAAATGATTCAGAGTAAAGAGTAAGATATAAATTTGAAATGTAGCAAGTGTGTTTTGAACAAAAGGAGAAATATAATATGAGTGAAGTGCGATATGAGATAAATTCTTGTAGTGATAGAAAGAATGATGAATAATCTATTTGTACCTTGTATGTTTCAATTTTAGGAATGTTTAATCTACATGATTAAAATGAGAAGGATAAGTAGCAAAAAGGAAGTAGCAGTGAATGAGGAGAGAGATAAGAGAAAATAATGGCTTTTAGTAATATGTGAATTTGTTTTTAGAAGTATAATTTGTTGAAGGTATATTAAGGGATGTAAATTGGTTCTACGTGTGATTTCAATGTACATGTACAAGCAATATGTTAATATAAGGTGTCTGATAGTTGTAGTCATTCATAGCAGTAATCCATCTTAGTATTATGCAATTGTGGTATGGTAATATGGGTTGAATAATGATGGAACAAATGAAGGGTTATCCTAAATAAGGTAGTCTTACATATTCACTCATATGAATAGAAGGGATGATAACCATATTGTATTGATATGTAACCCTAATGAGGTATAGCTAGTTATACCTAGCTTTTTTTTTAGGAAAGACGAGGGGTAACTTTTATTCAACCTGCCCACCTCTTGCAGGGGTTACGTCTCGGACAAATACACTGTTATTCAAGAATTTAAAAGTGGTAGAACTTCTACCATTACATGGGTGAATGTGGAAGGATTGACCCACATGGTCGAGTGGATTGGTCGTATATATACGACCATCCGTGAAGTTTTTGAGGTGGAATTTTGCAAGCCGATCAGCCAACAGTGTGTGCTCCCTTGGTAACTGTATGATATTCAAATCCCCAAAATCATCCACATCTTTGTTGATGTCCTCCAGCCATGGCTGAAACGCTGGGTAGTCTCCTTTATTTCCTTGAATAGCCAGAACAACTTTTGTACTATCTATGATGATAGTTACCGGTTCATGCTTGCTTAGGGTAAGGGTTGTCAAGGCTAGATGAATGGCTTTTATCTCTCCTTCAGTAACTGAGCAAGCCTGAACTGAGTTCACTATGCCCTCTATCCATTGACCTTCCTTGTTAATCCTAACAGCTGCAACTGCTGTTGTGTTCGATTCGAAAGTGGCATCTGCCAGAATAAAAGTGACATGTGTAGGTTCTCTTTGCCGTTTGCTTTTGACGCTTGCTTCTTCGTAGCTGCAAGAGCTGTTTTGTGGCAAATTAACTTAATTTGGTTGAGTTGTTGAGCTCTGGTCATGATTTCTTTGTTGAATATGTATGCGTTCCTGGCTCGTCATATGATCCAACACGCTATCGAGAATTTTGCCACTTCATAAGTGTTGCCACTTAGGTGCTTGTTGAGACAAATTTGCACCTGCATATTCTGCTGATTTCCTAGTACAACAAAATTATTAAGGTTGGCCCATACCTCTTGTGCTGTTGGGCATAACCAAAGTGCATTTGCAATAGTTTCTTCTTCAGCACCGTAGCGAGGGCAGCTCTCACAGTCCGTAAACTTGCGTTGTTTCTTGTGTGAATTTGTCATGATTGCCTTGTGGGCAGTAAGCCACATGAAGGTTCTGACCTTGCTTGGTACTTTTAGATGCCAGATAGTTTCCCATAGTTTATTGATAGGAAGTTTGCAATCTCCATGGATGAGGCAGTAAGCAGAACTCGTGGTGTACCTTCCACTCTCGTCATGTTCCCATCTCCATAGATTGGGACCTTTAGTATAGTTTGGTACTGGGAGCTTTTCCATATCTTGCGTACACAATCTACAGAAAGGTAGTTCAACAGGAACTCAGTGTCCCATGCCCCTTGGAAGTTGCACAGGCTTGCTACTTGCAGTTCTTGTATTTCTTCTTCTACTGGTTTGATACAGAGTGAAGCAAGGTCATTGTAGCCAGGTACTCAACTATCCTGCCACACTGATGTAGAGAGGCCATTGTTAAGCTGTTTGATGCAATTGGACTTAATGAACTGTATGCCAGCGTTGAGGGATCTCCAGAAGGTGGTGGCTCGCCCTGTTTTGCTTCTATGTGAATTCTTGTACTTCCGTTTGAGCCCAACTATCCAAGCAGCATCATGATTGTTTAGATATTTCCATGTATTCTTCCACAGTAACACTTTGTTCCAATTTGCCATCGATTTGATGCCCAGACCTCTGTTGTCCATGTTTCTGGTAATCTTGTACCACGATACTAGAGAAGATGGGTTTGGTTTGTGACCTCCCCCCCAAATGAATCTGCGCATTATGTTGTCTAGTTTTGTGCAGAGCGATATCGGAATCTTTGCTATCTACATAACGTGTGTGGGAAGCGAAGCTAGGACCGCTTTAACTAGGCATATACGGCCCGCCAGGGTAAGCGTTTTAGCTGCCCAACCATTAATCCTACTCTCCATGTTGCTATCCAGGTAAGAGTATGTGTCTTTATTGATTCTTTGGTGAATAAGGGGAACCCTAGGTACCTCCCTAGGTTAGTAGTTTCTTGTATACCGCTGATCCGGAAAATAGTCGCCCTTATGGATCAGTTGACAGAAGATGCAAAGAAATTTTTTGACTTCTCTATGGAGATCTGTTGTCCAGATGCCTCTTCAAAGAGCTTGAAACAGTTGTGGATAATGTTCATATGTTCCGTGGTAGCCCGTGCGAAGATGACGATGTCATCAGCGAAGCAGATATGTGATACTTCTGATCCTTGTTGTGAAATTTTGATAGGTTTCCACTGTTTCTCTGCGGTGTATTTGTGAATGATTTGTGATAGCCTCTCCATACATAGAAAAAAGAGATACGGGGAGAGGGGGTCACCTTGCCTCAAACCCCTGGATGTTTTGAATTCAGGGAGAGGTTCCCCATTTAGAAGAACTCTAGTGTTCCCTGCACAAAGTGAATTATGGATGTAGTTTTTGATATGGACTGGCCATGCCATGCTGTTTAGAGTGTGTTTGACAAAATCCCAGGACATATTGTCATAAGCCTTTGATAGGTCCACCTTTATAGCCATGTATGGAGCGCTGGTTCTTCTTCTCTGATTATGGATAACTTCCTGGACAAGAATAATGTTGTCTGAGATACTTCGTCCTAGTATGAAGCTGGTTTGCTCGGCCGAGATCCAGTGAGACATATGTCTCTTGACTCTTCCCACAATGACTTTGGATGCCAACTTCAGGAAAACATTATTAAGTGAAATAGGTCTTAGCTGGTTACAATTTATGGGTTGTTTTATTTTCGGTATAAGGAAAATGCTCGCGTCCCCGTCCCGATCAGATATAGGTTCCCCATTTAACATGCTTCTTATCATTTTGAGGGTCGACTGTTTAATGATCTTCCATTTGGCTTTGATTAAATGCATCTCTATGCCATCCGGCCCCACTACTTTGAAAGGATTTGAGTCTTTGACAATTTTCTAGACCTCATATTCAGGAGGCGTGGCTCCCAGCGCTCAAAGTTGATTGTTGGTGAGTCTTTTGAATTTGCTAGGTACCTTATCCATATCAGAGATAGCAGGCATTGATGTCACTGTGAAGATGCATTTGAAATGGTTGTACACTAGATGTTGAAGCTCTCTGGGTTCTGAGATCCATTGCCCTTGCTCATCCTAGAGGCTATGGATTGTATTACTTCTTTATCTGTTGCTTACATAGGCATGGTAAATTTTAGAATTTTATCTCCTTCTGTCAACCAGTTTATATGACTTCTTTGCCTCCAATCCTCCTCTTCCCTAATGAGGACTGACTCAAGGTCTGCCTCCAAGCTTTGGCACATGTAGTCATCTTCCTCGTTATAGTTATGTTCTAACTTGTGTTGGATTTTAGCAATCTTGGACATAAGCTGGTTCTTTTGCTTCCCATGGTTCCGTCTAGTCGTAAGCTCCCAGGATAGTATAGGATTCTTTACAAGATGTAGGGAAGTTTGAAACGGCAGACTTGAATCCCAATTTTTCCAGAGAACATTCTGAAAGGTTGGATTTGATTGCCAAGATGCTTTGGCCATAAATCTTCTGATGTTGTTAGGATTTTTGGTATTTAGAATAGCTATGGGTTATGGTCGGAGCCAAATCTGGGTAACGTTTCATAGGTGAACAACGGATGCTATTGGATCCAAGATGCATTAGCTAGAGCTCTATCCAGTCTTTCATATAGTAGACCCTTTTTATAGGTGAATTTGAAGCCCGTACTGCCAATGTCGCTCAAACCAGCTTGGATAATGGCGTTGTTGAACCTTGTGGCCTCATTAAGGTTGACACTCTTTCCTCCCATCTTTTTGTTGGGGTTGAGCATGCAGTTGAAATCTCCCATGGTGATCGAAGGAAGGTTGATGTTAGCTTGGCTGAGTTCTATGAGATGTTTCCAAAGAGCCGGTCTACCTACCGGGCTTGGTGATGCATATATGAATGTCAGGAGCATACTGTTGTTCACACAGAAATGGATAAATTGTTAATGACTTTGTATAATGCATAGGTCACAATATTCTTCATTCCAATGAACCCATATGCCACCGGAGAAGCCTAGTGCTTCAACTCTATAGGAGCTTGAAAAACCAATGTCCTGGATGGCTTTAAGAGCTGTGTCACCAGAAATTCAAGGTTCCAAGATTGCTGCAATCTGGATTTTGTGCTTGATTACTGCGTGTTTGAGGAAGTGTCTGGCCTTCTGCTTGCCGTCACCTCTGATGTTCCAGACGATTGTAGTTAACATTAAACACATGATAGTAAAAGGTCTTATACACCTGGGGAGCCATTGTTCCCCTCACCCCCTTCTTGAGCTCTTTTGGATCTACAATGGGTACTGAACTAATGATTCTTTGGTGGGTACACTGGGCTTACAGTTGACTTCTTCTCTTTTGCCTTCCGACCAGACATCACCGATTGCTCTAAAGTGTCTTCACTGTTTGTGTTGCTTGCATTCTGGTCTGCACGAGTTGAGTGGACGGTATCCTCTGCTCTTGACAGCACGTTGATGTCGGCATGGTCACCTGCAAGTCTGTCTCTGATCACCTCATCGCCTATAGGTATCACTACTGTGTGCATTGAGCTGGTAGTAACTGAAATGTTCTATGACTTATCTTCTATCATAGTTGTAGCTGGGGCTGTGTTAGTCTTTTCTCTTATAGGAGCATCAGGATCCTCACTCCTTTTTTGCTTCTTCCTCCAAATCTTTGGTCCCTGACTTTCTTCATTCGTGCGTGGCTGCACAATAATTCCGTCTTCAGAAGAGGGGATGCCAGACCCTTGTTCTTTTCTTCTTTCTCTAGGACCTGATATTTATTACCCTACGGTGCCCCTTTAGCAGCGTTTTTCTTGGGCACATCTTTATTCTTCCGTGGACGACGTGCAAGCACATTCTTGCCATAATAGGTTTGCCATTTTTCCTCCTGCTCCATCCAGCTGACCCTCACATTGTCTTCGTTGTTAGGTTCTTTAGGGTTTTCCGGTGGTTCGTTTGAGCCTCTACAGATGTCTGCTTCGTGGCCCAGTTTGCCACACTTCAAACACATGTTTGGTAGGGACTCGTACTCCACCTTGTATTCTCAACCATTAATCAGTATAGCCGGGTGAATCGGTTTTGATGTAGATATCTCGACAGCTAGCCTTGCAAATCTACTCCTGGTGTGGTTTGTTGAGTGATCATCTGCTCTGACTAGTTGGCCCACTGCCTGCCCGATTTGGTAGAACATTTCCTTATTGTAATAGTGAATCGGCAGGCCTATAACTCTGATCCATGTGACTTGTGATCTGGAAGGAGCTTTGATGGTTCGAAATAGCTATCCCATGGCCATACCATGAGGCAGCTACCAAACAGAGACCATGGACCCTTGGTTAGGGTGTTTTCTTGGTCTAATCTGCTATAAAACTGCACAACATAATACTGTTATGAAAGTTCGTAAAGTTCGAATCTTCTGGCTGGTTTCCACAGGAGCTTCAACCGTTCTTCCATGGTTAGGAAACCTACATGCCGATCTATGAGCTTGAAGATGACCATGTATTTGAAGGGTTTGCTCATTATCTCCTCTGCTTCAGGGGCGGCGAAGATCACAGGGAAACCCTTGTCATAAACAATCTCAATATCGTAAGGATTGATCGTCTCCTCTGGTTCATCGTCGATAAAGTAGGGGTCCGTCTCTCTGCCCCCTCCTCCTCCTCCTCCAGTGATGGCTTGTTTGAAGGATTTAGTTTTGGGTCCTGGAGCCCCACTAGATGAGCACGGGTTCCCATCGACAGTTCATGCATCCTTGTCAATACTAGATTGCTAGTCCGTTTCCATCGCCGATGCCGTCCCCTCCAGCTCTTTGCTACCATGCATCCCCTTATAGTTTAAGGAAATCCCAACTTTTTGAAGATCGGCATGGGTCCCCGCCTTCCCTGGAGGGGTAGAAGTGCTTCTTTGGGTCCTGGAGCGTGTTCCTCCACCGTCATCTTCTAGGTTTAGCCTTTGTTCGCCCTGAGCGCCGCCGCCCCCCGCTCGCCCCTCACAATCCATTATGCTTTTTATACCTAGCTTTAATATAACTAAGTGATGGTAATTGGGTATGAATAGTCCTTGAATGACTAATACAATCATGGAGTACTTTGTTACTGTTGTTGAAACCCTAGTATGCTATAACCTGATGGTTACACCTTTAATTATGTGTGGGTTCATACTTGAGAATAATATGGAATGTGATGGTAATGCTTCATCTTATGCATCCATGATGCAATGGGGATGCCATGAGTAGTATTGTACAATTGCTATTGAATCTAGTCTTTCAACTCATGACTGCTTTGCTATTTGAGCAGCACAATAGTTATATTCAAAAGAACATGGTGAACTCTCTTTTGTGACATAGAGGTAATACATAACAATAGTACATATTGAGCCGTACGAATTGAGATAGTTGGATCAGATTATCAATGTTGAGGTAACACCTCAAGAGTATAAAAAAATATTGAAATGGTTGTTTCTCTCTCTCTCTCTCTCTCTCTGATATGATTGATTGTGGAATAAAGAATTTGTTTGTTATCATTGATAATTGTTTTAACATGTTGTGATTAGAAAAGAAATAAAGGACTTAACGTTGAAAACTACATTCAAGTACAAAATACAAGAATGTAATGACATGTAAGATTTTAGAAGCTTGAAATAAAATTTGAATATACTTTGTTTGCGTATTTATATTTTGGGGACGAAACTTTTTAAGGGTGTGAGAATTGTAATGACCACATTTGTGCTTAATTGGTAAACTAGGGTTTACCTGAATGATTACATGCTTGATTAGATTGAACATCATTTAGACTTGATTAATGATAGTAGATCAATTGTGATGTTTCAAACCTAAGAAGAAACTCAAACTATGATTTTAGTTTGAAGAATTAGGGTTTGAGAAATGTAAACCCTAATCGGCCAAAATTAGGGTTTTGATAGTACATGAATATGGAATTTGATCAGGATAGCAGTGCTCTAAATGGTTTTTCATATTTTCTACAAATTTTGGATATAATATGGATAACTCAATCATGAATATTGTAGAAATATTTCAGAATATTTGAGTGTTCTTTGAATGTGGTTCGTGGTCGAACTATACTTCGACCAAAATGCTGATAGAGTGCTTTTCAGCAGCGTAATGTTTTATTTTTAGTTATTTATTGGTAACTCCAAATTATCTAAAATTTTAACTGGAGATCTTAAACTAAATAATAAACAACATGTAAATTTTAATAATTTGTGGATGTGTTTAGACCTTATCAGTAGACGAATTACAGTAATATTTTTATGACAAAAAATTCAGCTAAAATAAGAGAAAAGTATAGTAAGGGGTGAATGTGCAATTGAACCAAGCATCTCAATTGCTCTATATGGTCAACCTAACACACAAGGAGATCTCATAATTCGTGATTCAATCCATAGAAACGAAATCCTAGAGAGAGAGGGAGAGTTAGGGTTTGAGAGGAGAAAGTGATGGAGATGCTGACTTAGGGTTTTGCAGTCCGAGGAATGATGAAATCATGTAAGTTTAGCTTATTTGGATATAGTTTCATGGTGAATCTTCTCTCACATATTTCATCCCTCCTTTGATTTGATCCGAAATGGTATCAAAACTTCCCCTTTTCTCACTCTTTCTTCATAATCCTTCATTTCTAGGGTTTCTGAGTTAAAAGGAAGAAGAATCGGGTGAATTGCTAGGGATTTGATATGAGATCAAGATTTTTAGGGATGAGCTGCATTTTTAAGGTGTTTTCACACCTTAGGGTGAGTGGGAACTTCCTTTAAATAGTATATTGCACGAAAATTGGTTAAATCATCCATAATCTTTAATTGCTTAGTATGCGACTACAAACCCTGAATTGTCTGTTTGATCTAAGTTGTTGCAAAAAGATATGAAATGGATTCTTCCTCTATTTGTTTGAATTTCATATGATAAATTCATATTATAAATGTATACAATACATCCTAATGAGAATTCCCTAAGTATTCACAAAGGTTATAAGAGTAAAGTAAAATATAGGGAATTTGTCTGTGACTGAAATTGTTGTATAATTAAATAGAGAAATTTGTTTATCTGGATCCCCTAGGTTATGAATGATTGTTTATCTAAATGCGTAGCACATATATGTCAGATACTATTTTGGATTTCATGAGATGTGAATAGTGTTTGCTTGATATCTTCGTAAAGAGGGTGAAGCCCTATATGTGTGGAAAGTTGGAAATTTGTGAATAAATATGGTGAGATTCATTTGAAGTGTTTTTCTTGGCATCATAGACTCTATTTATGAAATGTTATTCTTGATTCATAATATCTCAATGAATAGCATGGAAAACCCTAATTTTTCTCAATTCGAGGATTTTATACATATGCTGGTTGTATATGAGTTGTTTAAAGCAATCTGTATTTAGTGGATATTTATGACATATTAAATCCTTATGAGAGCCATGTGATAACTGAATGAGGTAAACGAAACCCTAAGGATAGGGTGTTCAATGAATTAAGCATTTTGATTACCATGTTCTCAGTATGAGATGCACAACCCAGGATATGGGTCAAGTGCAAATAATTTATGGGTGCAAATGACGATTACTCGTATGCCAAGTAATTAGCTCTTATCAGTATATTAAGAGTTTTATTGCATGATTCTAGTGTATAAGTGCCAAATTGACATGCATTATGTTTACTTAAGTATTTCAGTTTGCCTGCATGTATAGTATGTTGATTTCTCAGTATATTATAGTGTTTGAATATACTGCTCAGCTAAGTTTAGAATGATGTACTTGTTGTATTATAAACTTCAATTAAATAGACATGGTACCATAGAGATATCAGAGTCAAGTATAAGTAAGAGAAAGGTACAATGTAGAAAGAGCTTTCCAAGAATAATAAAATAATAGACATAGGTGCCCTGAACACCGTAGATTCCCTACGGATGTCTGCACTATAGGGAGGAAACGATCCACCCTGGAAACAACTAGTATACGGGGATCAAATCGCACCCACAGAGCGTGCGGGGAGACGAAGCCCTTGAGGAAGTCTCCTAAAAGAAGATAGGTTACCCAACATGAATCGAAGATCCCGGTGGTAACCCAGAGGTACCCACAGAGTGTACCAAGATGAGGCCCACATAGCGTCTCAGACCCTCGTCCTGTATACTCAGCCTAGAAGGAGAGGTCTAGTTAAAGGCCAGATGTTTAGCCACCTTAGTCAGATGTGACAGTTTGATTAAAGCAGACCCGGATTCAATTCTAGGCTTAGCTTCCTGAGTTTTAAGTTAAGTCTTGTACGGTGAGATCATAGTTCTCTATGAGTCTTCATATGGAGAGTACACTACATATGATCAGGGCATAAGCTCAAATATGTTCATATAGGTTTTTAAGAGTTTCTTATAAGTAAGAAAGGCTGAGAAAGATTCAAGTACAATTTCCTAGCAATTATTATTTGTATGTTTCTAAATTATTAGTTCTCGTTGAAATTAATCAAGCATGCTCATATATTGATTTACTCTTGTTGATATCTAGAGTATCCTGCCATATTTATGATTGTCAATGATCAATCTCTTTAAAGCTTACTGCTGTTATAATTGATATCATTTTCTCAAAAGTATATATGTAATTATATCAGTGCTTTAGACTGTTTCTTTGAAGTACTCATTCACTGAGCGAGTAGGCTCACCCCTCTACTCAAAATTTTTAGGGAAACCACGTGGACTTGAAGAAGGTCATTACATCAGAGTAGATCTGCCACAAGAGTTAAGTCTGAGTATAATTAAGTTCAGTCGGTCCCTGTCACTCTAGGTCCTAGTATAGATGTGAGAGTGTTGTAAGTAATGTTTTGTATCTTTGTTTCCCTAATAACAGAGAATGTATCTGATTATCATGTCGTATGTACCTGAGAATGAATGTATGGATGTGTATCATTTATGTTGAGATTATATTAAAGAAATCAATGTTTAGATTCCCTTGTAAAGTTAGTTTATGTGGTTCAATGCGAGAAAACAAAGAGTTTGAAAAAGAAGAAAAAGTTAAGGGTGGTCTTTGTATTATGTTAAATCATCAATTTATGCCCTAATCTCATGATTAATGGTAATTGTGAGATCGGGGTGTAATACTAGGTCCGGTAAGTGAGGGCATGGTCTTCTTTGTGAAGCCTTGCTGAACTTGGTGATGACCTCTGATTGCTCGGTGGGGGTGAGAAAGGGAAGGTCAAAGTGAAGGTTTACTCACTAGAGAAGATGGTACGGTGGGGGTTGAAGAAGGGGTTTATCTAGGGAAATGGGAGCAAGATAAATCTCTCACAGGTTTGAGGGTCTCGTGGTGGAATTGGGGAGACAGTACAAGGATTTACATAGGCTTGTCCTCTCAAGATGCTTGACTCATGGATTTGATATACATAGAATTGGGGAAGCTCTCATTTATCCTCAAGGGAGGACCATCTATAGATGGTTGTACTCAGAATGGTCTCCCGAACTCAAAGTGAAAGAAATATAGAGCAGAGGTAGTTGAGAGAGAGATGATTCATCACAAGAATCTAAAATATACTATTCATGATTTTTCCTTGTCTATCACGAGCTTGTAGACAATCCTGCCATTGTCAGATTCTGATCAAAGGACTGAGAGTCTATGTTATGTGTACATTCTAGGCTCAAGGTTTCCCAAAAAGAAAAGGACTGTGACATTTATTTAGATTCTTCCTATAAACCAACAATATAGGGAAAAGTATTTAATTCATTTCTCTCTCTCCTTTTATCCTTTTAATCTCAAATTTTAAGTAAAAGTATTTAATGTCATTATCTAAAAGTGGACGAGATTGGATACCACAATACCAATGTTAAAGATACTTCTCTTAATCTCCAAGTCTCCCTCTTTATCTTATTATTAAGGCATTAAATCTATTATTCTCTCTTACTAAATTTTCCATATCATTTGTTTTGATTACTTTTCTCATTAGAAATAATGTGGAACGAAACCAATCTATTAGTAACCTTCAATGCCAATTTTCTAGACAATTCCACACAATTCCTTATCTATATTGTTAATTACCCATTACCTTTTGTATTTCATTTAATACAGGATTTTCCTTTTCCCTTTTTACCTATATTCAATATTAAACTACTGAAATCAATAAAAACCATAAAATTCACAACAAAGGTAAATTTGCAAAACAAACCATGTTTCTAAAACAAAGCACACCAAGTTTCCACTATACCCTTATTATTCATATAATTGTATTTTAATTATATATATATATATACATGTGAAAAACTATGTTATAACAAAGATGATGCACTATTTTAGTCTCTTGACAGTGAGCAGTCTGAGATTTTTATAGATGTGTGGAACCCTATTTGGAGGATGGGGGCAAACTCTATTTGTCAGAGTTCAAGAGGGGATGTGAATCTAACTTTCCGCAAGTGGTTAGGATAATCCTAACTGGATTCCTCAAGGATTTACATCCTTCCCCTCAAATGAAATTTTTCATCATGGAAAATAGAACACTAAAGAACAATACTAACCAAAAAGGTGTGGGTACTTGTCCTTCATATATGACTCAAGATCCCATGTAGCCTATTCATCTCTATGATGTTGCCAGGCCACCTTCACCATATGAACAATATGTCTTCTCATTTGGTGAGCTCATTGATCCACTGTGTGTATAGGTCTTTCTTCATACGTCAAGTCAGGAAGGATTTTGATACATGAATGCCAATAACATGGGATGGGTCACATATATATATCCTCAACATCAAACCATGAGCCACGTCATAGATATTCAAATAAGTTAGTTGTAGGGCAAGCTTTTATGTAGAGTGTGACACCTCGACCACACCAAAACGTGATTACTAAAAAAAAGTACAAAATTAATATTACACATCCAGATAACCAAGAAACATGATAAATTAAAACCAATTTCTTATAACATCCTCAAGCAGAACAAAATTTCATCAAGGTCCACAAGTTGTGCCACCTGTATTACATATCACTATACAATGGCCATCTTGCCACAAACATGTTACTTGGGATAACATGTTATATATATATATATATATATATATATATATATATATATATATATATATATATATAAGCCATACATGTACAACCATGGCATACTGTTGAAATTCTCATATCAATGTACATCATATATAAAACAACCCCAATGATCTGAGAGTACAGGGATGACACATATGACTCTACTACAAAACACTAGCAACATATCCATCCTTTAACAACTATTGATCTCCTTGCTTCTCTTCCTCAACTATACGATCTCTACCGCATCATGCACGACCACCTAAAAGATGTGGAAACCAACAGGTTGACACTAACATTCTAGAAAGAGATATAACTCTCTGACCAATAATGATTATTAATACAACAAGGATATAATAGCAGATTGAAAATTTTGAGCATATTCAGCTAAATGATATAAGTAGAACTGATAAAACAAATTAGGCAGTTTAAGTAGATACAACTGATGAGTAGATTATCATATATTCTTATAAGGAATATGAAGAACATGTACAACTATTATTAACTAAATAATATAAGAAACAAGGCAAAGGGGCCATCCAATGTGAAGCATATCTAACCCTAAGAAAATATACTACAAGGTTGTATCACATCTTTTATTATTCCCTATGGAGATGAGGTATACCTCTCATGCTCCAACTAACCACTACTAAGTCAAAATTAGTTCCATACAAGTTCTAGCAGTGCCAGACTCCTATGATATCCCACACCCTTGGTCAGTTTGAGTCTGCCACAGTGACATATATATAGAGTCAACTACAAATTAGTTTAGTCCGTCTTGGTATATAGGCACGACACTAGTGAGACACGACCAAAGTCATTCTCCTACTAGGGTATGATTGCAAACAACCCTAAAAACATATCATATGAGATACAACCTCAACTATTCTCCTACAAGGGTATGACCGCAATCATCCTCCAAAATATGTGATTGTGGATGCAAAGATATACCCTTCACTTGCACCCCCACATATTCAACATTATGCGCTCTGAGTTTCCTACAGGAATTACCCGTTACACCATCCAGGAAGTAATGACGTTGAAGATGGATCTATGAGTCAGGGTAACCTACATGATTAGGGTTTCACTTGATTAGTTATGCCAATTGGGTGCCTTTTAGTACATCAATCAAGTTACAACGTATAAACCCTAAACAAATTTTACAAAAATAAGGGTAGATTACAACTCTAGAAGATATAAAATGTATGAGGTATAAATGTGTCACATCATCACATTATATCACTGCCAATACAAGGCCATCAACATTATCACATCACTCGGGGATAACACTTCCTCATCTCATCACTAGAGGTTATCACTATAAACTAGGCACCAAGCCTCTACCAGGTCATAAGACCCAAATATATAGTTGTTTCACATCATTATTATCTCAACATGCCTCATAAAGGATCATAATAATCATTGTGTGTCATATTAGGGATATCATCTCAACCAAAAACTATGATGTTCATTCAACCTACAACATTAGGATTATAAAAATAGGAGAGAGAATACTTCATTAGATGTTAATCATTCAAGAAACAAAGCATTATCACCATATGTTCAAGATTAGGGTTAAGGTTTCAACAATGTAACTAGTTATGGTTTCCAAAACAACATATAACATCAACCCTAGATATCATTACTTCCCACATCCTTGGAGCACTTTCAGTCCACCATTATCATCACTAGATAATAACACATAGCAACTATATGTCCAAGGATCACCATCTACTAAAGAAAATCATGCCATCATAGTCACCGAAGAGAACACTAGATCTTCAACAACCAAAGAGAAACTCAAACATACCTAGGTAGAAGAGGAACCATGTCATGCGACCGAAGAACATCAAGTACAACTCATCGACTGAAGATCAAGGGGTCATCTATGTGACCACTCCAAGGAAAATCATCTCATCGACCAAGCACCATCATTAAGCCTTAGACCACTTGAATCATAACATGAAGAATATCATAGAGAGAAAACCACTCATCCAAACAAAACCAAAATAGGTGGTTACCAACATAAAACTGAAACCTTAAAGAATGAAATACACCAAGGGAAAATGACATCAATACCCTAAGATTTGATCATCAAAGAATAGATATAACCAAAACATGATCACAAGGGAATAACTCACGTTCCAAATCATCACATGCATCCCAAATCATCCATCACCAAGAGAGATAAAATAGAACAAAATGTGGAGAACCCATTGCTAAACATGTGCATGTGAAGCTAGCACTTCCACCATCCATCAGATTCAAACATGAGAATTAGGGTTTAGGAAAAAGAGCTAAACTATGCAAGAATAATTCATAATCTTAAACCCTAAAACATGATAGCATCATCTAGAAACTTATGATCATATTTTAGTGACTAATCGGTAATATCCAAGAAAGATAAAGGTGCAAAAATAGTGGACGAGAGATTTATATTACTCACATTGAGGTGAAGATCAACTCCCAACCTACAAAGCTCCAAGAGAGAGAAGAAACCATAACTTTGATCAACCCCACGACCAAGCAATAACACCTCAAGATAAGAAAATGTCAAAGGATTCTCAAAATAGAGAGGGTAAAGCCTTAGATCAAAAAAGAAAAAAGGAGGGAATCTTCATCTCACACATGTACTACTATGGAAAACCATAGATTCAACCTCCAAAGGAGATGATTTACTCTAAAATACCACCATGAAGAACCATGGGTTAGACCAAGAGAAGAAGGAAGGGTAGGGGGTCAAGAAAAATGAGATCAAGAATTTTAGGTCACTTACCAAGCACAAGGATCACCAAAAGATCAACAAGAAGAGGAACTCCAACCCTAGATCACCACATGCAAGATGATCAACCATCAAAGCTCCAAGGTCAAGATCCTCTTCACCACCAAGCACCCAAGGGTTGATATCTAAGAAAGAAGATAGTAAGGAAGGATGTAAAAGGTTCATATGCATGAAAAGAGGGAGGCATATACACTCAAGGGTAGAAGAGAGACGAAAGAGATTGGGTGTCCAATTAAACAAGGCACTTGTCCATCAAAAAACAACCATGCAACCACTAAAACCATGCATGCAAGAAGAGTCATGAAAACCAAGGTGGTTCAGTGACCACACTTAGTCCTAGAAGACCATCTGTCTAAGGGAAACATGGCCTACAAGGCTCATCGGTCAAAGACCAAAACACATGCACATTCTTGGTCTCTCATTAACCCAAGAGAGTTCCCAACATATTCGATCGAAAGGGGATCAAGGCACACCCACAAAATCATTGACTGTAGAGATTCAAGCCAAGAAAACACAAGAGGGGTCAGTGACAAACTAAGAACTCAAACCGTCAACTCTAGACTAGGGTATCCAAGCAAACTCAAGAATCATCAACACATAAGTTGTCACCACTTCTCTCCTCATCAACTAAGGTGTAATAAGGCACCCCTAAGCATCATTATCTCTCTCAAGATGACATAACATTGGAGGCAAGTCCAACATGTGACAAGTTGCAAGATAAACCGTCAACATGGGTAAATTGCAATTAGGTCGAAAACAAGCACACATATAACATAACTAGCTCAAAGATCATGCAAATTGGGCCAAATTGAAAATATAAGCATGTCACATGGCTAGATTAAGGTATAAGCATATTATCAAGAAAAAGCAAGAAAGATCAAGCACTCAGATAGGTTAGGGGTCTTACGTAGAGTCTCCATATCATTCTAAGATCTCAAAAGGTCCAATGTACCTTGGAGTAAGCTTTCCTTTCTTACCCAAACGTAGTACTCCCTTGGTCAGAGAAGTCCCTCGAAAAACATGGTATCCAACCTCAAAGATCAACTCCCATCTTCTTTTGTTTGCATAGCTCTTTTTTCTACTATGGATAATCTTTAGCTTTTCTCTAATCAATTCAACCTTACCAAAACATTCTTGAATAATGGTAGGTCCTATTAACTTTCTTTTTCCCACATCACTCCAATACATTGGCAATCTACATGGTCTCTGATATATAGCTTCATATGGTGCCACACCAATACTTGAGTGATAGATATTATTGTAAAAAACTCCACCAACGGTAAATGTTCCTCCAAGAGCCCTCCAAGGGTATACTACAAGCTCTCAACCTATCCTCGAGTGTTTGAATTGTCCTCTCTGATTGACCATTAGTTTGAGGATGAAAGGATCTGGTGAATTTTAGTTTTGTTCCCAAAGCTTTTTTGTAGGCTTTTCCAAAAATTAGAGGTAAAAAGTGATTATCTATCAAAAACTATATATTTTGGAACCATATGAAGCCTCAAAATTTCGTCAATGTACATATTGGCTAAACTATCAATAGAATTTCTGACTTTCATAGAAAGAAAATGTGCAGTGTTTGTCAACCTATCCCCAAGAAACAATATGCAGTCATTTTGCTTCTTTGTCTTAGGCAACCCACAACAAAATCTATGTCTATAAAATCCCATTTCCATTCTGGTATCTCAAGTGGTTGTAGTAACCTTGTAGTTCTTTGATGTTCAATCTTTACAAATTGGCAAACCAAGCATTTGGAAATAGAATCAACTATGTTGCTTTTCATTCTTGGCCACCAGAAACTTCATTGAAGGTCTTTGAACATCTTTGTTCTTCCTAGTTGAATAGAGAACTTTGCCATATGAGAATTTTTCATTACTTTCTCTCTCATATAGGAAGTATTAGGCACCCAAAGGCATGTCATAAATATTATACTCCCATATAACCCTATAGAAAACTGAGATCCTTCTTCCTCAACTGCCTTCATCATCTTCTCTCTTTCTGCATCTTTAATCATCTTTATTAGCTCAGGTTGTGTTATCAAACATACCATAGCAATCTTTTTTGGGCCTTTGACAAATGGTTTCACTGAGTAACATGTTCTAGTAGCTTCCATTCCTAAATCATTCGATTATCCATTGTACAAGTCTGTTTCCTGCTAAGAGCATCTGCCACAACGATGGATTTTCCTAGATAATAACTAATGGAAAAATAATAATACTTCAAGTATTCCAACCAATTAAATTGTCTCATATTCAAATCTTTCTTAGAAACTATATATTTCAATCTTTTGAGATCGGATAATACTTGAAATTTCTCCCCATAAAGATAATGATGCTATATCTTAAGAGCACACACCACATCAACCAACTCCAAATCATGTGTAGGGAAATTCTTCTCAAGATTTTTTACCTGTCGAAAGGTATATGATACTACCTTACCATGCTACACCAAAACACAACCTAAACCAGTACTAGGGGCATCAATATAAATTTCAAAACCTCCACATCCACGAGGAAGGGTAAGCACTTGTGTTGAAGTTAGTCTTTTCTTTAACTCTAGAAAACTATATTACACTTTTGCATCCATAATAACTTAATACCCTTCTTTGTCAGGTTTAGTCAGTCGAAGGGCTATACTGGAGAAGTTCTCAATTAACCTCCTAGAGTAGTCAATGCTTCCTAGAAAACCCCTAATCTCTATCGCTATCTTGGGCTTGTTCAATCCATCTCAAATTCAATTTTTGTAGGGTCCATGATATGTTGCCTTTAGAAATCACATGTCCTAAGAATATATCTTTGTCGAGCCATATGACACACCGCCACACTAAATAGTATTACCCAAAACAAAGTTTTCCGTCAACTACTAATTAACCACATAACTAGAAAAAATGGGTAAATTAAAATGGATTTAAGCATTGCAAACATGTCTAGAAACTTTTACATATAAGTTCAGCAACCTGCATACAAAAGTATACCATATCATGTATTTAAATATCTAGCCAGTTTCTAAAGCCACATTAGTATACAAAATATGTGATCCACATATACAAGTCATATACAAACATTGATATACTGCCCAAACTCGAGTTTCTATATACATATCATCTACAAGACATCTCTTACCCAGACCTGAGAGTACATGGATGACTCTAGAACACTACTAACTTCTAGCCAACTTTCTGCTCCTACTGCTCTCCAAGTTTCTCCTCTTCAACCCCTCAAACGTGACCTTGTCACTGACGACCACCTAAAAATATGTGGTGACCCACAAGGTGACCCATGTCCCAGCAAGAGATATAACTGTCAACAACGAATATTGATTACAATAGGTTATATAATACACATATTAAAACAATTAAGAAGACTAAATAGGAATAATAGGAATAATAAGATAAATAACTAAAGTAGGTTAATCATGATAAGTATAGATAGGCATAGAAACCTACATGACTAGAAGGTAGTATAACAACACACTTGATTATCAAGACATCTAAAGAGCATGAAGAACTAGTATCATTTAAGTAGTTGCATAATATAAAAACTAAGATGTATAAGAGACAAGGCAAGGGTTAACATTCAATGTGAATCATGTTTAGTCCTAAGAAAATATACTACATGAATGGATTACACCTTTTATTAAGCCCCAGGGAGAGTGAGGTGTACCACTCAGACTCCAACTGACCATTACTTGGTCGAAATCAGTTTCGTACAAGATATGTGAGTACTGGCATCCGAATATCTCACTCCCTCAATCCATTCAAGTGAAAATGTAGTTACATAATAGTCAAGATGCCTATAGTGACTTATAGTCAAGCCGTTAACACTAGCCCAACCTAGGTATAAAGGTCATGACACTCAAAATCAAGGCATACAAAACACTATCATCTGAGGTACAATCGCAGTTGTCCTCAATCACATCACATATAAAAGTATCAACTATTTTCAAACTGAGGCATGACCACAACCACCATCCTTAACCTTGGGGATCATGATGTCAAGGATGTACACTCTATGCACCAGCACATACTCAATGGTTATGTATGTGACTCTGAGCATCTCTTAGGAGTACTCATTTCCCCATCTAGCAAGTCCTAACGCTGAATGGTTCTACAACACATGACACTACATGATGAGGGTTTCACTTGATTAGTTATGTCATTTGGGTGATCTAAGGCTGCATCAAACTAGTGGACATAAAAAAACTTAATTCATTTCTAGCAAGGATTGATGTACAAAAACTCTAGATGATTTAAAATATACGAGATATAATTCTTATTAGATCATCATGCAATAACAACCCTTGTCACATTATGAAGAGGATTACACCTCCATTAGGGCTCAAGGCATGCCCAAAGGTCATCAAGAAATTCCCAAAATAAACTACAAGAACATAATTATCCTACCACACCTTATAACAAAGTTCAACAGACCATCACCCTACTTGTGGTATACAGGTTTAGCATAATATTTCACTAATAAGCTGATTGTAATGACCATCAATTCACATTCATACGAGGGCAAGGTTAAGACTACCAAGTTATGGGCATTGAACCCTCAGTTTAACATCATCAAAATCAAACCATAAAACCATGGGCTTCATCTCAAACCATCAGATGTTGGAAGATCAAGCCCTAACTATAGAATCATGGTTCACATAGAAGGCCCTTGAATGTAGGATAGATAAGACCATAGGTTGCAAAACAAGAAAAACCTTGAACCATTCAACTAGGGAAACCATCAAGTTAATACCTAAAAGAATCACCACATAAAACCTAGTCAAGCCATTGGTTATGGTGTTCAAGATTACCATCCAATGTGGTATATAAGACCACCATCAGTTGTGACACCTAGGGTCTCCATTAGTTGTAAGCCATCACATCATGTGTCAAAAGAACCATTGACCTACAGGTCACAATAACCCTTGAGTGTTGAACCAGAAAAACCATTGGTTGATGAACCAGGATAGCCATCAATTGTCACACTCTAGGACACCATTAGTTATTGTCAATAGATGAAAAAAACTGATCCAAAAACCAAGGGAAATCCATCATGGATTGAACCAAAAGAATCATCATTTGAACCACCACATGTAAGCACAAAAGACCATCGAATGTGGGAATGCTAACCATCATTTGTGGAGGGAAAACATGACCATCGATTGTGTACTCATGATAGAACACATAATAGAACTTAAATCATGACCATTGGTTGGCACAAGAAAGCCAAGCAAAACAAAAATAAGGACCAAACCATCGATTTACGAAGGAAGAAGAAGAAATAGCTCATAAACCCTAGCTATGACCATCGTTTAGAGAGAAAAGACCATTTTTTGACTACATGAAAGCAAGGTATAAAGCTTCCTATACCAAATGAGGGTCGTTCATAAGGTTTAAGATACATCCAAGAAGAAAATCCAACCAAGAACTAGCACTTAATCTCAAACCCTATTCAAAGATACTACCTTTCTACTTAGAACTCCCTTTTAGAGCAATATCTACCACATGCAAGCCATAAGTAAGAAATAAACATGGAAAATTTTATGTAAATTGGCTCTAGGTTGAAGAATAAACTCCAAAGAGCAAGGCCGATAGAGAAAAATATGGAGAAGCCCTAGCTTCAGCACTCCACATGGCCAAGCTAGCTCCTTCTCCAAGCAAGGAAGAAAACCCTAAGTCAAGGAAGAAAAAAAGAGGTGTTCTTTAAGCTCTAGCACAAGATCCACCGTGGAACACCACATGCAAAAACAAGAAGAAGAAAAAGTAAGGTAGGATAGCAAAGAAATGAAGGAAAGGGTATATATCTCACACATATAGGCTAAGAAACCAAGCAAGGAAGCACTAAAGGACCTATACTAGGGTAGATCTAAACCCTTGGTGCATATGCGAGGAGATCAACCACCTTCTTCTACCTTGAGAACCCTCTTCTCCACCTAGACAAGGATGGATGATCTATAGACCACAAGTAAGAAGGAAGGGAGTCCAAAGGTTTCGTTTGCATAGAAACGGGGAGGTTTATAAAGCTATGGGTGAGAGAGAAGAGAAGGCTAAGGTGTCCTACCATGTTTCCAAGTGTCCATGTCCATATGACATAATGTCCATGAAAGAAGAAGATTCATCAATTGTGGGAGTATGTAGGGACATTAGATCATGGATACTAAGGGTGTCCATCAAGTTTCAACACATGGTGATCTTCATTTGTTGAAACCCTAGGTCACAAGGGTGGAAACCATCATTCATGTACCTTCTCAAGGTAGACCACCAATCGAAGGAGCTCAAGAGAGGGAATCATCAACCCCCACACATTTAAGAACCACCATATAATATGAACACCCAAGGAGAACCATCATATGTCACCCATCAAGGAGTACCATCGAGTTCTGGCCTCCAAGGTAGCTCATCCATGAGAGCAAACCCCAATTCAACCCTAGGCAGATGTCACCACCTAAACCAAGGTACAACAAGGTACCTCAAGAAAAAAGTAACTCCAAAATGATATGAAAACATGTGAGGAACAAAAAGCATGTGACAAATTTCAAGTAAAGCCATAGATATGGGTAAATTTTTGAAAAGTCCAAAACAAGCATAAAATTGCATAACTTGCTCAAACAGTGTCCAAACTGGACCAAACATGAAAGTTAAGCTTTTCACAGGATATCAAAGCACATATCGGGTTATATTAAGGTTTTAAAAATCAAATTATGAGAAGAAAGTATGTTGAACTATTAATCAAGGTCTGGGGTATTACAACCATAAACCTCTAATAAGGATTTCACCCCCAAAATCCTACACGAACAAAGACATGTGCTTCCTACGCATCTCATCCTCTAACTCTTTAACATGTATGACTAGATATACAATCATATGATGATTATGATGGCATATTACGTGAAGGATTTGATTAATAATAATAAAGGCAAGCTTCCAATTCATTACATTTCACTCAATTATGATATAATGAGGAAATATAATGAATGTATAGAAAATGACAATTACTCAATGACATATGTCTTCAAGTACATGACATGAACAATGAGATCATACATATGTTAAGAGTATGTACATTCTTAATATGTCCCTAGTAAGATGTTACTATAGAATGAAGATAGAGAGAAGTGACACATAAGACTATAGTGTGTGTTGGTTGATGATAGAATCTCATCAGTTATGATATATGATATCAAACCAAACACATAGATACTTTTTAGGGAACAATATATCAGATAGACCAACCTTGATAGTGAAACATGAAAACCATACTTGGTGGTCATACTCATCTCTGATAGTGAAGGTGGTCATTGTGGTTGTTAGACTTGAAGTCACTACTCATCCCATGTTGTTTGGGGTGCTTCGACATCATCCACAATGATCCTGAATAAGTGTTGTCATAAAGGTGATGATTGGGTGCACTATGACACATGGAGATGATTCTGAGTGATGTAGATGAGATTTGTCCCTTCTACTAGAGTTTGATATCTTGGCCACTTGATAAGAGAGACTGAGAAAAGCATGTGCATGCACATGTGAATCAATGTATAATATTGATGTCATATATTTCTCAGGCGGTCTTCTCTTGGAACAAGGAACATGGATTGAACATTAATAGAATGATGATTCCATGCCTCGAGTTCATTTTGGATACTAGAGACAAAGGAATTAGACAATCACAGTAACACCTTTCACAGATTGTAGGTTGAAGTTGTTCTCCAACTTTCCATTCACTTGGGTAGCATTGATGTGTGACTAGGCACCACTTTGTGCTTGTGATGTCATAAACTAGTTATGGAAATTCACTACCAATGTGATATGGGACCTATAGGGTCACACACAAAGGAATTCACCAACAAGAGGAGTTTAATCATGAATGATAATTGAATTGATTACTAAACTGCTTAGGTATTAAATTTGAACAACAAATCAACTGATCAGACTCCTATAAGTAGAGGGGTACTGGAGGCTTTTCAGACACATCAATTGCCTCTGATAATTGTTTTTCTTCTCAGTTTTTCATAATCGAGAGAACCCGAGCAAGTCCTACCTGATAAAGGGAGGGATAGCAAGGGAGAACGATTATGAGAGAATAAGTTGGTGACTAGTACACCAACGGGAGGGACATAACCTTCCTGATTGAATGATAGGAATTCTCGATGGTCCGTGTGGACTACCATAAAGGCATGAATAGTTTTCCCTCTAGGAGGACAATATCAACCTGCAGTCCATGGTCAAGCTACTAAAAATGTCATTCGAGTCTATTGTCCATGGTGAAGACCAGGAGATGTTGCATATGTGTCCTAATGCAACTAAGAGTGTTTCACTACTGCAACAAGATACAGTCATTGGACTTTCTCCAGGACCAGGTATGAACAAGTTAAACCACTATTGCCATTACATTGTCATTGAAGCAATATTGTTGTTCTAGGAATATAGATAGATAATTTTTTGTTTCTATTGCCTACTCTATGCCCATATTTCCTTACACTGGTGTCAGAGATGCATCAATTTACTATATTTTGGGATAATTGATATAATCATATTTTTGGTTTTCATCATTTATTTAATACATACGATGCAAATACTTAAACTGCTACCGACGAGTAGTAGCTCAGGTGGTCGTATCACGGGGCCCCTCATGAAGGGTCCTGAGTTCGAATCTCCCTAGCGGTGCTATTTGGAATTGTTTCTCCTATAGCGCAATCGACCTCTACGCGACTTAATGGGATATGCTCCTTATGGGATGGGGCTGAGCTCCCCAAGTTGGGTTGGCGCAAGCCTTACGAGTATCCTGGATTACCAAAAAAAACTTAACCTGCTTAATGTGTATACCTGATCAAAGACCACATATAATTCTAAACTCTCTCTCTCTCTCTCTCTCTCTCTCTCTATATATATATATATATATATATATATATATATATATCTGTGTGTGTGTGTGTCTATGATATGATATACATGCAATTTACACATGTCACCCAAAGAGTAAGTTTTGATGGTCGATGTGTAGTGTGGTTATGGCCAATAACCCTAATTATCTGTGCATGGTGGTTGTGTGTTTATTTTAGTTTAAATCTCACCTTTTCTCCCATCGTATGTAACTCATACCATGTAATATGTTTAATAGCAATAGGATAGTTTCTTTTCTTGAAACTACGAAGAAGACATGCCCAAAAGGTGGAAAACCAAGGAGGACCAGTTGATTGAAGGCCCAACTGATCAATTCGAGGACCCAAAACATGGTGGACCAGAGTCTAGACAATTGGGGAGACGACCAACCGACTGTCTAGGAGGTGAGCCAATTGGTTTAAGGGCTGAACCAATCAACCTAGATTGGAAAGCACAAATCTACACCAACAACAGGTTTTTGCATGTGATGTAGACCCTAGGTTGTGGTAATTCCTTATGTCTCCAAGAAATTACATTAGAATAGACATAACCATCACTTCTTATTTTATATTGCATGTTTATGTTGTGGGATATAAAATGTATATGATACATTGATATATGTGGTGATTGGATATAATATATGTATATATACAAACTACCTCAAATAAAATATTAAGTCTTAGATGCTTTCCATTAGTGGAACACATTAAAAGCTTGATTGAATAAGAATAGGAACCCCAAGGGTGGTGCATTGTGTATCTCATGGAAGTGTGATTGTAATAATGTGGGCCTGCCAAGCGGGGTGCATTATTATCGTGTCTGGTTTTGGATCGGGCTGAGTTGAGTGACCCTATTGAGATTAAGCAGCATGGGCATACAAATGATCATGGAAAAGAGTTGTGCATATCATCTATCCAAGAATTGCATAAGATACAATTGACAAACATTGTCTATCTTAATAATTGACTATGGATGTTGACGTGGGTCGGATAATAATTGAATTATTTTGGATCTTGGCTCACTAGAAGATTATACGCTGCAATCTTACAAATTGATATGTGAGTGCTATCAATTTGAGTAAAATAGTGAGAGTGTAGGTAATTAAAAACCTAATCAACATCATCAAATTTTAATCAAATCAAATAAAAATTGAATTTTGACAAAATTGCAAATTCTTTTATAGAATGAAATGGCAACACAAAACAACAACTTTACTCTCCAATTAGTCCTTGGCAAGGACATGTTAAATGATAGTAACTTCCATGACTGATTTAGGTTAATAAGAATAGTTCTCACATAGGAGTGCAAGCTCTATGTCTTAGAGACACCAGAGCCAGATGAACCCCTTCCCAATGCACCTAAGGCTGACATGGATGCTTACAAGAAGCATATTGAAGATGTCATTGATGTCAAATGTATGATGCTATGATCCATGAACTATAAGTTGTAATGGCAACATGAGAATATGGATGCTATTGAGATAGTCACACATCTGAAGAACATGTTCCAAGATTAGGCAAGACATGAGAGATTTGATGTCCCTTAGGTGTTGTTCAAATGTAACATCACAAAAGGAGATCTAGTTTGTCCTCATGTGGTAAAGCTCATGGGATATGTAGAGAGCTTGGTTAGACTACCATCCCCCTTGTGTCCATAGTTGGTCACTGATGTGATTTTGCAATCTCTTCTAGAAGCATACAGTGGTTTGTCATGAACTACAACATGAATGACTTTCACAAGCCGTTGATAAAGTTATTAGGCATGTTGATAGAAATAGAGGAAAATATGAAGAAAGACAAGCCCAAGTTTGTGATGATGATCATCATGACAAAGGGGAAGTCTAAAGGCAAAGGCAAAACTAAGAATAGTTATAAATCTAGCTAGATGCCCAAGTCTTCAGATCTCAAGGTAAAGGGAGGAGTTAAGAAGGGAAACAATTGTCACCACTGTCACCGGCCTGGACATTGGAAAAGGAATTGCCATCTCTTTCAAGAGGAATTAAAGAATAAGAAGGAAGGGATAGAGGCCTCTACTACAAGTATCTATATTATAAGATAATTTTAAATTAATTCTTCATCTTGGTATGTGATACCGCATGTAGATCTAACATATGTTGATGTACAGGAACTGATAAGAATTAAATCCTTTATGAAAAGGCAAGAGTGGACTATGTGAAGCAAGAGTTGTTGTAGCTTTAGTCTACATTTAAAGTTTATCTTAGCTCATTAGGCATGTAATAGAGTTATTTGAACTGCTATTTCATAATGCCAAAGTAGAAACATTTTACTTTATGCATCTTGTATGACAAGGATGATAAATCAATAAAGAGTTGTTAATGCTTCTATTTCAAAGATGTGATGCTGTATGGAAATGCCCCAACATCTTGTGATCTTTATTTGAAAGATTATAAAGATTAATGTTAATAGTGTAAATACCAAAATATTATATTTGATAACTCAAATAATATTTAGCATTATCATCTTGGGCACATATATAAGAAATGTATATATAGAATCCATATTATTTTATCTAGACTCTTTTGGTTACTAAACTAATAAGAGACATGCAAATCTTTATTATGAGAAATATGACAAAATATCTTACACTAGATATAGTGGGAGGATAAGAGCTCAATTAGAAATTATACGTGTTGATGTATGAAGAACTTATAAAATAAATGCTAGAGAGTGTTGTTTGTACTTCATTATATTCATTGATATTCTCAGTGGGTATAGGGTTTTTATCTGGTGAAATACAAACATAAATATCATGAAGTGTTCAAGGAGATCACAATAAAGTATAACTTTGATATAATTATTAAGAAACTTTGATATGATAAAATGTTGAAATACTTTATAATCAAGAGTTTGAGGTACTTTTGGAAACACAATGATAGTGTATCAAAACCCAAATCCACCCAAAACATTATGATGTGTCAGTGAGAAGGAATCACATCATTATTAGTCATGACATGATTATCATTTAAACTAATCTTCTAACTTCCTTTGGAACCATGTCCTATACTAAAATGAAGTACCGTCTAAAATGGTTTAAAAGACATCATATGAGACATGATATGGGAATGTACCAATATGTCTTAAGGATTGAAACTTCTACAAAAAAGTAGTTTCTTGAATACACAAACCATAATTGTTGACTAATACCTTCAACCCTAATCCAACAACAAAATGTTTGTTTCTAGGATAACTGAGTTCCAAAAGAATTAGTGAGAGTAAAAGTAGAACTTGAAAGGTTTGAGATCAATAAGAAGGTACAATGAGAACAAATGGGAATGACAATTTGTTTTGGTATCTCAAGTTTATCATGTAACATAGAACCTCACAAGTTCTAGTAAGAACATATTTGAGATTGAAAGATTGTGAATCTTGTAACTTAGATAGGTTATGAGTTGGTCATAAGATGATAATCCAACAAAACATACTAGAAATTGTGGAGGACCAGAATCTGAGCAATGTCTTGGTAGCCATTAAGGAGTCCATGTACACTAACAAGGTATGACCTTGGTAGGACCACCTAAAGGGGTAAGACCCATAAGGTGTAGTTGGCTTTTTGTTTGAAAGACTGACATGGATAAATTGAAGGAATATATTGGTTATAAAGGTTTTCCAAATAAGTTTAAAGTGTCTAAACATGATGAAATTCCTTTCACCAATTGTCATGCCTGCTATTATAGCATGAATTGACTATAAGATTTTGCATAATTAAGATTAAAAACAAATTCCTCAAATGAATACAAGAGAGGATGTGAATGTGAAATAGCCTAAAGGTTTTATAACTTCATTAATGCAAATAAAGTCTATAAGCTGCAAAGATCAATCTTAAGATTGAAATAATCATCTCAGAGATGAGATTTTTATATAAGAAAGATAAGTCAAATGGTTTTTCTTGATTCAATATAAAAGATGAAATATGTGATTACAATAGATTTAGTGGGAGCATATAAGAATATTCCACATAATGATGGGGAATCACATTTCAATATTGTGAGTATTGAGACCCGGCATGGAAGACTCCTTCATCAATGAAGGATTGAGTGAAACATCCTATGTGATAGGAATTAAGACCTATGGAGATAGTTCTTGAAAGTTTCATGAACCAAATAAATATACAAACATTATCATGATGCTGAAAGGATTCAATATGAAAGGATTCAATGAGAGAGAATATATCCATGTCTCTCATGAACCCTGTGTTCTGATTCTTGTGAAGAATGGAAGCATATGAGTAAGATGTCATGCACACTATAAATTGGATCTATCATGCATGGTATATGATGTAATCATTCCATAATCTTTCTATGTGTTGGACATGACAGGATGATAATAGTTTGATTCCAATGAACATCCTTGGAATATATTTGGATATCCATTAGTACTTGAGAAGCACTAAATATTAGTGGCTAGATTATGGCAACAAGGAAGAGTTGGGTGTAAAGGGTTACATCAATGCAAGCTTACAAAATGATAGAAAGTGGTCACAATAAAATTTGTTTAATTTTAACAAAAGAGTTGTAAGTAGGAAGAGCTCTGAACTACAGACCAATAATTCAATTCTACAGTAGAAGCCGTGTATCCTTGTGTTATGAACACACAAGAGGGTGCTATATGGATGAACTTAAAGATGTTCCAACCATTAATGACAAAATAGAAATAGTGTGACAACAATGGAGCTACCGATTAGGCAAAGAATATCAGATAGCATATCAATGAAATTTCATCTCACAATGAGGATATGAGAAACATGTAATTTATAGACTAAAAGCAAAGTATTGCTAACCCACTAGATTAGAACTAGCACAGTAGAAACCTGATGGACATGTTTAGACCACTAAGAATATAATTCGTGGGTGATTTTCTCTAAGTGCAAGTGGGAGTTTGTTGGTATGCATGCCAAGAGAGACAATCATATGATGTTTGTGATGGCATATTACATACAAGATTTGATTAACAATAATAAAGGGAAGATTTGATTTCATTTTGTTTCACTCAGTTATGAGATAATGAGGAAACATAATTAATGTATGGAGAATGAAAATTACTCCATGATGTATGTCTTCAAGTATGAGACTTGAACAATAAGATCATACAAATGTTAAGAGTATGTACATTCTTATTATGTCCCTAATTGAATGTTACTATGGAAGGCAGATAGACAACAATGACAATTGAGACTAGAGTGTGTGTTGGTTGATGATAGAATCTCATCAATCATGATATGTGATATCAAACCAAGCACAAAGATACTTGTTAAGGAACAATGTATCAGAGAGACCCACCTTGAGAGTGACATATGGAAAACATACTTTGTGGTCATAGTCATCTCTCATAGTGAAGGTGGTGTTGTGGTTCTTAGACCTAAAGTCATTACACTCATCACATGTCATTTTGTGTGATTTGACATCATCCACCTGATCCTAAATAAGGGTTTCCATAAAGGTGATGATTGGGTGCATTGTGACACATGGGATGATTGTGAGTGATGTAGATGAGATTTTTCCCTCCTACTAGAGTTTGAAATCCTGGCCACTTGATAAGTAAGACTAAGAAAAGCATGTGCATGCACATGTGAATCAATATATGATATTAAGGCACATACATATCAAGCATTTTTCTCTTGGATCAAGGAACATGGATTGAACATTTATAGGATGATGATTCCATGGCTCAAGTTCATTCCGCACATCAGAGACAAAGGAATTAGACAATCACTACAACACCTTACATAGATTGTAGGTTGCAGTTGTTTTCTAACTTTCCATTCACTTGGGTAGCACAAATGTGTCACTAGGCACCGCTCTGTGCTTCTGATGTCATAAACTAATTTAGGAAATTCACTTCCAATGTGATAAGTGACCTATAGGATCACACACATAGGAATTCACCTAAAAGACGAGTTTAATAATGAATAATAATTGAATTGATTAGTAAAGTTTTTACATATTCAATTTGAGCAATAAAACAACTAAATGGACTCCCAACCGATCGACTCATGTGATGAAATGACTAGTTGGAGTGTTAAGTTGATTAGAAGTCAAATTGGCAAAGTTCCCCTTAACTGGGGTGCAAACTGACCGATTCACTTAGTAAACCTACCGACTTGGGTTATGAGATGACTGGCTCGTACGGCGAGACACCCGACTTTTGGAAAATTTTGATTGCATCAAGGATTAGTGATGTCAACATGTTGTGTATTAATTGGATTTGAATTGTCAATTCATATGTGATTGGGAAACATGGCAAAATGACTAGTTTACTGACGAACAAATCAGCTTTCTTGTGAATTGATTGTCTCGCTTGGCGAACTGACCGGTTCGCCGGTCACAAGTTGTGAATTTTTGTATATTCCAGTCCCTTCCACTCCCACACAAATTGGGAACCCTAAACCTAACCCCTCCTATAGATATAGCAGTATCGGGGGCTTCACAGGTACATCAATTGCCTTCGACAGTTGTTTGTCTTATCTAGTTTAGTAACTGAGAGAACATGAGCAAGTCCTACCCAATAAAGGGAGGGATAGAAAGGGAGAAAAATTGTGGGAGGGCAAGTTGGTGACAAGTACACTAACGGGAGAGGCAATACTTCCTATCTAAATGACATGAAATCTAGGTGGATTTTGTGGACTACCATAGAGGCATAGATACTTTTCCCGCTAGGAGGACAACATCATCTTTTAGTATGTGGTGGAGCTGTTATAGACACCATCTGAGTCTTTTGTCTGTGGTGCAAACCAATAACTAATGTAGATGAGTCCCAATGCAACTAGGAGTGTTGCACTACTACAATGATTTATAGTCATTGGACTTACTCCAGGACTAGGTATGCACTCATTAAACCATCATGTTCATCACATAGTTGTTGTCATGATCCTTCTATTCTGGGAATATGGATAGATAAAATTTTGTTTTTGATGCCCTCTCTATGCCCATATTTCCCTACAAAGCTCCCAAGTGGCCTTTGCCACACTACGGTGATGCCACAAAATCTTCTCTAAGACTATATCCTTCTTCTTTAACTTCTTCACTCTCCTATCTAGGATCAACATAGGACATACGTCCTACAAAACATCCTCATCCAACTCTACTTCCACTAGCTGTAACACCTACTCTGTATCTGGATTACACTTCCTCAGAATATAAACATGAAAGATGGGGTGCAACCTGTGCAACGCTGGCAGTAACTTGAGCTTGTATGCCACCTTCCCAACATCTGCCATGATAGGGTATGACCCATATATCTAGGAGCCAACTTACCCTTCTTACCATACCTCAACACACCTTTCTAAGGGGAAATCTTAGGATATACAAGGCCTCCTACTTGGAACTCCAATGGTCGGTGACAATTGTCAGCATACGACTTCTATCTATCCTGGGATGCATTCAACTATTTTTGTATCACTTTGATCTTGTTTGTAGTCTGCTGTACTAGCTCAGGACCCAAAAGTTGATATTGACCTATCTAATACCAAGAAAGCAGTGACCAAAACTGCCTCCCATATAAAGCCTCATACGATGCCACATATATACTCATCTAATAATTGTTGTTGTAGGAGAACTCAAACTCAGATGGACATCACAACTACCAAGAAACTGCAAAACACAAGATTTCAAGAGATCCTCCAAAAATATGAATGGTCCTCTCTGACTGGACATCTGTCTGAGGGTGGAAATTTGTACTAAGCCTTAGTTGTGTCCCCATAGCAACATGTAAACATTCCTAAAACTGACTGGTGAAATGTGAACCTATCAGATACTATGGTAACTAGAATAACATGTAAATAGACTATCTCATTAACATATATTTGTGCCAACTTCTCTACTGTATGCGTCATCTTGACTGGAAGCAAGTGAGATGACTTGGTCAACCTATCAACTATCACCCATATAGAATCATGCATTTGTCTATCCTAGGAAGGCCAACCACAAAGTCCATGGTGATATGATCCCACTTACATTGTGATATTGCAATGGATGTAACATCCCAGTAGGATTCTAATGCTCAGCCTTGACCTACTAATAGACTGGACACTTAGCAACAAACTCTACCACATCACACTTCAGACCAAGACACCAATACAGATCCTTTAGGTTATGCTACATCTCAGTATTGCCTAGTTACATTGCATACATTGAGGAATAAGCCTCCTCAAGAACCATCTTCCTCAAGTTGTTAGCATATGGAACCACCACCCTGTTATGAAAGGAAATTGGCTCATCATCTATCTCATGGAAGCCATCAAACTTCTTACTACCAAATGTTGACTTGATATTTTGCATCACATTATCATCTCTCTGTGGATCCTTGATCTACTACATCAAGGAAAGCTTTACCTACAACTGTGCCAACACGCCTACCACAAAGAAACCTCCAACTTCATGTTAATCTATCAAAGTGACACCAACATGTCTTGCTTATGACATGCCTAAGCATGTAATTGTGCCTTATCAACAAATGATGAAAAAGAAGACTTTCTAATCAACGCATCAGCCACCACGTTCTCCATCTATGGATGGTACTCTATTATACAATCGTAGTCCTTGATAAAATCCATCCATCTCATTTTTCACATTTTCAGCTCTGGCTTCGAGAACATATACTGAAGATTGTTGTAGTCGGTGAAGAACGGGAACTTCTCTACATACATATAGTTCCTCTAAATCTTCAAGGCATGTACAATAAGTGTGAGCTCTAAATCATGTGTTGGGTAGTTCTCCTCGTGTGTCTAAGTTGTCATGAAGCAAAGGAAATCACGTTCTTATCTTGCATCAATACGCATCCAAAGTCATTCCACAAAGCATCACAAAAGATGATATAACATTTCCCTTTCTCTAGCAACACTAATACTGGAGAAAAGATCAAATTCTCATTCAATACCTAGAAATAGTGATGACACTTTTTATCCCATTCAAAAGGAACACCCTTCCTGGTCAACTTTGTTAGGGATAGCACAACAAAACTAAAATTCTTAATGAATCTCCTGTAGTAGCCTGCCAAACCTAGGAAACTCCAGACTTCTGTCACTGTCTTTGGTTGTTCCTGCTACAACACTGAATGTACCTTCTTTGGATACAAACAAACACCTTTTGCAAATATGATGTGACCCCAAAAAGATACTTCTATCAGCCATAACTCACACTTGTTGAACTTAGCATACAACCCATGCTACTTCAACAACGTCAAAGCATGGCAAAGGTGTTGCATGTGCTGCTGTCTATCTTTGGAGTATATCATGATATCATCTATAAACACTACCACAAACTAATCCATATCTGGTTTGAACACCCTATTCATCATGTCAATGAAATTTATTGGTGCACTGGTCAACCCAAATAATATAACCACAAACTCATAATTATCATACCTAGTCTAAAAAGTTGACTTGAGTATGTCATCTGCCTTGATCCTCAGTTGTTGATATTCTAACCTCAGATCTATCTTGGAGAACATTGTAGCACCTCTCAACTGGTCAAACAGATCATCCATCCTCGGAAATAGATACTTGTTCTTCATCATGACCTTTTTCAACTGTCAGTATTCTATGTACAACCTCATGGAACAGTTCTTCTTCTTCACGAACAATAGGGGTGCACCCCAAAGGGAAGTGTTTGGTCTGATGAAACCCTTATCTAGAAACTCTTGCAATTGCTTCCTCAACTTCTACATATTTACTCGTACCATTGTGCTATGGGCTGAGTTCTAGGAACAATATTGATGTAGAACACAAGGAAACTCCTTGGGAAAGACATCCTCAAACTCACACACTACAGACACCTCTTGGATACTAGGACTCCTCAACTTGGTATCTACAACATGTGCGAAGAAAGCCTCACACCCTTGTCTCATCAAACTCTTTGTTGTCACGGCCTACACAAAACACATAGGAAGAATATTCATTTCACCTTGGAAGATGCAAGAAACATCTGCATCATGGAATGTTGCCTCTTAGAACTGCAATCCAAAACAACCTTGTACTTCTCCCAGGTATCCATACCTTAGATCACACTGAATTCTTGCATATAAAGAGGTATAAGGTCTAGTTGAATGTTGCATCCCAAAAAAGAAAGAATGCACAATGGACACACCTCTCACAATTCAGTGGAACCAACTAAAGGGGATTCTAGTAAAAAGCTATCAGATCTACTACAAATAGATAGATTACAATTACTTATCAACTCTCTGGTGATAAAAGGGTGTGTCACACTTGGGTCAACCAAAAATTATACAAAAAAAGATGGAGATAAGTCAGAATGAAAAAGTTCCATCTCACCTATCCTGACCCGTGGATTGACCACTCCCTCTAGCTGACTCATAGCATAGAATCTAGCCCTCACCTATTGTTGTCCACGACCCCTTCCAACTGGTCCAGAAGCACCTACCAATGATGCCTGACCACGTCCTCTATCTCTACCACTACTATTTTTTCATTGTTGCAAATCTTGCTACTTTGCCTCAACATCTATGTCACTTCATCATTCCCCATAGCGCAAGACCACTTTATATGTCCAACTTGCTCACACATGTAAAAAGTCCTAGTATCATAATGTGGCCTAAATAACCCTATCACTAACATGAATGTTGTGTTGTGAACTCCTGTAGGAAGAAAACTACAAACTCATCCCTTGCTTGAAGACCATTGTAACTGCACTCTAGTTCTTGGCTCAGAAATAGCTAAAATTTGTGTTACTGTTGGTATTGTCCCAAAGAAAACCTTGAAATTGAGTTGGTCTCCTCTTAGTGTTGGCTTCATGATTCTCGCTAAAAGACCTCTCAATCCTCTGTATTCACTCCACAAAGGTGGAGAACCCTCCATGTTCTCCAAAGCACTATCCATCATAGACAACTTTGAGATCAAACCCTTCTCAAACCTTCATATCCTCTCCTTCTCCATTGCTTCCATTTCGAGAAAAAACCTCAACAGCTCCATAAATTTCACCTCGTACTCATAATGGTCCTCAATCCCTGGCAAAACTTCTTAAATTGTACTATCTTCTCATCCATCATCATACAAACTCCCACCAAAACTCCTCCCAACCTATCACAACTCCATGTCTCTTCTCCTCCTCTATAGCCTACCAGTGGCTAGAGCTTCCCTTTAGTAGGTAAACCACATGCTTCACCTTGTCCTCTTTTGGGATATTGAGGATCTTGAAAGCCTTCTCAAGATTTATCAACCACATCTCAATGTCTGCCAGGCCTGGCATACCCACATACTCGACTGCTCCAACACGTCTCACCCTCTCAAATGTCTTCATAGAATCCTAAGATTCCACATTAGGGACATCTTACCTAGCTTGTGGTATGGACACTTCATCCTCTAAATGAGTAATCGTGTCTACAAGTTGTCCACACATGGATTGGAACGTTGGTCTGGTCATGGTTTCTGGGTCAAAATGAGGCATAGCAGGCTACTCTAGCGCCATCTCAAGAACATTACTACCATGGACCGGTCTCCTACCTCCACCTCTTGTCACAACAAAGCTACTTTGTGCATATTCTTTGCGTTCTTTATACGTATCTGCTTAACCATAAGCTATGATCAGATATATTGCAAAATGTAAGAACAGACACAAACCTAAGTCCTATGTCTTTTTGGAATTAGTGAACCTAGAGCTTTGATACCAACCTATCATGTGACACATTGACACACTAAATGAAATTAACCCAATCAAAATGTGAAATCAACTACTAATTAACCACATACCTAGAAAAATTAAAACCGATTTGAACATTACAAACATTTCTAGAAACTTTTTCATATAAGTTTGACAACCTGCATACAAGCATATATCATATCAGGTATTTACATATCTAACCAGTGGCTAAAGCCACAACTATATACAAAATATGTGATCCACATACACAAGTCATATACAAACATCGATATACTACCAAAACTCAAGGCATTGTATACATATCACTTACAAGACATCCCCTGCCCAGTCCTAAGAGTACAGGAACAACTGTAGGACACTAATAACTACTAGCCAACCTTCTACTCCTAGTGCTCTCCAAGCTGCTCCTCTTCAACACCTCAAACCTGACCACGTCACTGAGGATCACCTAAAAATATGTGGTGGCCCATGTGGTGAGACCCATGTCCCAATGAGAGATATAACTCGCAACAATGAATATTGATTACATTAGGTTATATAATAAGAAGATTAAACAAATCAAGCAGACTAAATAGGAATAACATGCTAAACAAGTAAAGAAAGTTAAGCATGATTAGTATAGATAGTCATATCAACCTACATGACTAGCAGGTAGTATAACAACAAGCCTAATAAACAAGATATCTAAAGAACATTTAGAACTAAGGTCATCTAAGCAGTTGCAAAATATAACAATTGAGTAGTATAAGAGACAAGGCAAGGGTTAACATCTAATGTGAATCATGTTTAACACTAAACAAATATGCTACATGTATGGATTATGTCTTTTATAAGCCCAAGGGAGAGTGAGGTATACCACTCATACTCAAACTAATCATTTCATGGTCGCAATCAGTTCCATACAAGATCTAAGATTGAGAGTGTTCTAAGAACTCACCCCCTCAATCAATGTGAGTGATAATGCAATGAAATAATAGTCAAGCTACCTACAGTCACATATATGAGTGATAATGTAGTAACATAACAGTCAAGTTTCCTATAATGACAGATAGTCAAGATGCTAACACTAGCCCATCCTTGGTATAAAGGCCACATTGCTCAAAACCAGAATATACAAAACCATATCATCAAGGAAAAAACAACAGTTGTCCTCAATCACATCACATATATATCAGTATCAATTGTTTCAAACTGAGGCATGACCACAAACACCCTCCATAACCTTGGTATCAGGATGTCAAGGATGTACACATCCTGCACCTCCACATACTCAACAATCATTTATGCAACTCTAAGCATCCTTTAGGAGTACTCATTTTCCCATCCAGCAAATCCTGACACTGAGTGGTTCTACGGCTCAGTGAACTACATGATCAAGGTTTCACTTGATTATTTATGTCAATTGGTTGAATTAAGACTTCATCAAATAAGTGGACATACAAATCCTAATTTATTTGTAGCAAAAATTGATGTACAACAACTCTAGAAGATAATGTATGTGATATAATTCTTATCACATCATCATAGGATAATAATCTCTGTCACATCAAGAATAGGAGTATACCTCAACTAGCACTCAAGGCATACCCAAAGGTCATTTAGACCATTCTCAAAATCACCCACAAGAACATTAGTATCCTTCCAAACCTTATAAGAAGGTTCAATAGACCATGACCTACTTGTGGTACAAATGTTTGGCATAATATTGCACTAAGAAGCTTATCGTGGTGACCCATAATTTACATTCATACGAGGGAAAAGGTAGTAATACCAAGTTATTGTAATTGAACTATTAGTTTAACATCATAAAAACCAAACCATCAAACCATGAGATTCATTCAAAAACCCATCAGATGTTGGAACATAAAACACTAACCATTAAATCATGGTCTACATCCAAGACCATGAGATGTAGGATAGATAAGACCATAGGTTGAAAACAAGAAAAACCTTAAACAATTCAACTAGGGAAACCATCAAGTTCAGAACTAAAATAATTACCACACAAGACCTAGTCAAGCCATTAATTGTGGTGTCCATATTATCATCAATTTTGGCATCCAAGACCACCATCAGTTGTAAAGCATCAGATCAGGAGTTAGTTGAACCATTGACCAATAGGTCAAAAGAGCCATCAAGTGTTGAACCAGAACAACCATTGGTTGATGACCTAGGCTAGCCATCAGTTGTGAGACTCAAGGTCACCATCAGTTGTTGTCAAAACACGGATAAACTGATCCAAAAACCAAGGGAAAGACATAATTTGTTGAACCAAAAGAGCCATCACTACTACAGAATATGCCTTTGGTGTCGGTTGTTTAACCCATTGTAGCGACGGTTTTCAAGCGACGCCTATGTGGGAACTGCTAAAGGTCGAACTCTTCAGCATCGATTTTCTAACCGATGCCTATATGATCTATAGGCGTCGGTTATATATAGTTGGCCGATGTCTATAGGGTTCGCGCCACAAAAAAGGGCACCACCTAGGACACTTTCTGCGTCAGTTAACAACTGAACAACTGACGCCATACTCCCAGATGACACGGCCGTGCTTCACTGCACGACCGTGTTTAGTACTATAGGTGTTGGTTTTATACGAATAAGTGATGCCTTTTCCACCACGGCCGTGTTTTCCTGCACGGTCGGGTTGTTTGTCATATTAGGCGTCGGTTTTTATCCAAGAACCGACATTGTAGGCCTTTGATGACGGTGTTCTATAAATAACTGACGCCTATATTTTTAATTTTTTTTTCTTATCGGTTTGCAGGCCTGCTGTAGCTGGTCAGCAGGATGAGAACCTACAGTTCAGTTTTCTGAACTGCAGGTTTACGACATCCATTGATATCATCCTACAAACAGGCCACAAACCTGCAAAATCAACAAATATTTTTTCACACAAGTAGATACATTCAGACATCAATTCAGTTCTCACATTCACACATGTAGAAACATTCAAATACATGTATAAACATTCAGACATGTATAAACATTCAGAAATATTCATTTACAAAATATCATTCAGCATCGCTATCAGCATCCCAATTATATCTTACAATCGCCACTGCTTGTATGGCTTTTGCCTATTCTTCTCTTACTTCATTTAATGCTTCCATCGTATATTGAGCATGTACATTTTTTAAGCATTTACCTATAGTGTGGTCAATTTTAAACACCTACAAAGAGAATGATGTATATATATAAGTAATAATATAAAAATAAGATTGATATATTTCATACTAACTAATGAGACTATATATAATACCTCATGTATGGTATTAATATCCAATGCGGCATTTCGGATAATCATCTGCATAAATCACATCACATAGTATGTGCATGCCCATCCGTTGTCTTGTGTAGTGCACTATAAATTGAAACATACAAAATATTAAAAAATACAACTAAGCACAGTTCACATAAATAGTATATACATTGGAGTCGGGAACTTAATTTTACTTTCTCCCAAATTATTGGTTGGTTCTTTCTCCTTGAGACATTTCCTCCAGCATTTTTGAATGCATCTAAACCCCTACATGTTAATGTAACATAGTAAATTGCATAATTAAACAGTAATGTAACAACAGATGTTAACGAATATAAAAATGAAAATTTTCTCACCAGAATAATGACATTCTCATTATGTGTCCAATTTTAGTGTTCAATGTACTTCCCACAGGATCTAGATAATAAACAGTGAATGTCCCGGAGACAATAACTAGTAACTCCCAATGTCTACCGCTAGAGGTAAAAAAGTTAAAAATTAATAACTCAAAATGCACAATAAAATGAAATTTTCTTAAGTCCAAATTATAAATAAAGTAAACTTACTTGACATTGAATGGAGCTATTATTATCGTCTTCTTTTGCTGACCGAAAATTGTAAAAGCATCTATACAGTATTGTTGAACACTATCAGGGTCTTTAGCTACCATACTAATCAATGATGGAATAAAAAATCCCACATGATCAAATGCAAATTGTTTGCATTGATCTTCAACTAAGTAGCTGCAAAACATGTATTACGTATGCATTAATATATAAGAAACCAGATCACCGGATCTTATACAAGGTATATGGATGTATAAACCAGATCTCACCTTATCCATGTCTCTATCATTGATGTATTCAGCCAATCATACATAAATAGCTCAATGATATATTGTATAAATAAAGAGTTATCGTATGATTAACCTGCATAATATGCTTCTAAAGAAACAATTATAGGGCAATGTATATTATGTGCCCGTAGCCAACATGCCATTCCCCTACAAGCAGGACCTAACGGATATTTTAGGTCAATTGGAACCCAACTTGGTAAAGCAGGAAGTGGAGGTGGAGGCCTAGGTGCTCCGGGTGTCTTCTTTTTAACCTGTATATATAATTTCAGATCAGTTGGCCTCATATATACACATTAACAATCTAAAGTAATGCAAATTTATCTTACAATTTCAGTAGTGTATATGACATCTGCTTTGGGCCACAATATCACCCCGCCTTCTGCCTCACCAAGTGTATCAATATCCAGGTGGGCATATGGCAATGCAGCTTCCCTCCAATCGGGTAATACACATATCGGGCTCACACGAATGTAGCCCTGCGACATTGGAGTCCCATGAAATGTTGCCCCAGGAAGGGACGGGTAAGCCTGTGCCTCTGCAACAACATAGTCTTGCATTCTTAAGCGGCATGGCTTCAATGCCTACAAATTTACGTAAAGAATAGTATACATATATACATATCATCTTGAAAACATATCATCTTGGAAAGACTAACTACAATGTCATAAACAATACTTACAATAGACGTGTTAGGCAGTGGGTCTATAGGATTACTTGTAGTCTATACATCAGGAGATGAGTGGGTCACCATAGGCTGATTGGAAGCCTGAGAAGCCTGCCACCGCATCAATTCTTCCTTGACCTTCTCAGCAACTATATCATTGACCTTCTTGGCAACTATATCCTCGACTCTCTTATTCTCCTATACATGGATCAAAGAAACATTAGCTTCTTATTATTGAATTCCCTTTTGCAATAACATTCTAAAAAAAGAATAGGTTACCTCTTCTTGTGAAAGTCCTGCTCTGGGTTTGCGCTGGGATGGCCCAAAGAATGCTTTGATGCCCACACCAGCGCCTGCACCCCTAACATGTCCAAGATGCTCTGGGTTACCCAAAGAAACTGTCAATTCATCCCTTGTGCCCTGAGGGATGAATGTGCCTTGTTTCCTTTGCTCGTGCAGCTCCCGCTAATCACCATCAACAGAAATTGGTAAGTTAACACCACATATAATAAATATTCAAATGATTGCTCTAAGAGTTGTATTTTACCATTTTTGTAGCCGCCTCAGGAGATACATGCTTCTTTATTTCACCCTTCTTGTTTTGCCTCCCAGCTATCCAGATATCATGGCGAGGCATGGGTGTGGCAGACTCCTAAGTAGCAGCAGACTCTTGAGTAGCAACAGACTCTGCCTGTAGTCTTTGGTGAATGCTTGAATAGCCCTTTGGACCCATAGTGTGGTCATGCACATTCAGTACACGCCTTGCTTTTTGCGCCTCACTGAGGGCCTAGTTAGTATGCACATTAAGGATTTGGTTAGTAGCACTAAATGTTAATCTTGAATAGGTGAATACAATGTATATTAATTAAATTGGGAGTGACGCCTAATACCTTGAATTCTTCAGATTTTCTTGAAGCAACAAAATTATTCCAATCTTCTTTGTCCAAGAAGTTCCACTGTTCAAGGGCTGACTTCTTCTTCTTATCACCATATTTTATGTATTCTCTATTGAGATTTGTCCTATAGTTCCTAATCATCTTTCCAGCGCGTTGCATCATGCTTTTACGATACAGCTTCTCATCCAATGCAAATAGATTCTGTAAAATAGAATTGTTATTAAATAGTATCCAAAAATAGAATTGCAAATAATACAATTTGTAATCTACAAAATAGAATTGCAAATAATAATAACTAACGCATAAATCCTTCCATATCAAGTCTTTCTTCGCCTGAGGACCTTTATGCCAATTATCATACTTAACACCACAATGGCTTCGAGTGACAACCCCAAGATAGTTTACAAAATTATTGCGGTTCACTCCAATTGCATTTCCTCCATTATCAAACTCCACAACCAATTTGGATCCACTGCCACTTAGCGTTATTAACTTGTTCAACAGAATGATGCCCCTTTTCTTGTAAACTTTTTGGTGATGCGCATCAAGTTCCTACAGTTCTTTAGTGGGTACATGTGCATCGTCAACCTAAAATTTGACAAAAATAAACACTCTGAATTAGCCCAATATAGAAATATGGGATATATGACATAACTAGAAGATAATGAATTTTATAGAAAAACAGGATATGTTTTTAGAACTTACATTGGTATCCTCGCCATGCTCATCATGGACAACATGCTCATCATGGACTTCATGCTCATCATGGACATCATGCTCATCATGGTTAGCCATCTGAAAATGTCATTAAAAAGGCAAACATTTAGCATTTGTATTAACTAGAAAAAGGCAAACATTTAGCATTTGTATTAACTAGAAAAAGGCAAACATTTAGCATTTGTATTAACTAGAAAAAGGCAAACATTTAGCATTTGTATTAACTAGAAAAAGGAAAACATTTAGCATTTGTATTAACTAGAAGATAATGAAAAATCAAATCTGAAAATGATATTGATATTAAAAAAGCAAACATTTAGATTCAATAAAAAAATATAAACATACATGCCTCTAAAATTGTGATCTTTTATCAATTAACAATCCTTCATTGTGATCTCCGCACACATATAAGTCATCATTAGCTTCAATATTTTGTGGAGTTGGCAACCCAACTGAGAATGGACCAGAGTCATCATACTTATCATAGTACTCTTCTTCATCTATAGGATCTTCAATGAACTATCTTTTACCATGAAGAACAACCGACCATTTATCATTTGCAGGATCATCGATATAGAATATTTGTTTCGCCTGTGATGCCAATATGAATGGTTCACCCTTCTCACCAATCTTTTCAAAGTTCACCAAAGTGAAACCCAATTCATCCACTATAACTCCTTTGGTGTTATCAACCCAATTACATTTAAAGAGCAGAATTTTGAAATGTATGTAGTCAAACTCCCATATGTCTTCAATGACACCGTAATATGACATTTTAGCTTCACGTGGACTCTTATCCTTTGCACTTGCAAAATACATAGTCGACGCTTGAAGAGTGACCCCACTGTTTTGGACGACACTCTTATCATCTTGGCGCTTTGTGTAATATGTGAACCCATTAATGTCAAACCCTTCATAAGACATAACATTCGGTTTTGGTTTAAAGGCGAGCCATTTGATAGTTTCTGTAATATCATTTGGTGTTTGAGATAGTTGATGTAAGACTTTATCTTCAAACCACTTAGTAAAAGTCTTATTATGCTCTCTAGCAAGCCACATTGAACTTGCTCGAGGATGTTGTCTCTTGATGAGATTGGTATGTTCCTCGATATAAACACTCACTTCATCCATGTTGTGTAAAATATACAAGTGAGCTTGTTCTAACTGCTCACGGCTGATTACTTTCACCCATGATCCCAAAATTCCTTTGCCCTCCTCAATATTCTTGTCATTAATAGGAGTGTTATTACCACTTAGAAAGTCATTGCAAAAATCCATAACCTCTCTCGCCACATAACCTTCAATAATACTCCCTTTAGGCCGATAACGGTTTCGAACATCACCTTTAAAAATGCTCATGTATCGTTCAAAGGGATACATCCAATGCAAGAAAATTGGTCCCAACATTTTCACTTCCCTAGTCAAGTGGACAACAAGATGTACCATGATATCAAAGAACAAAGGAGGGAAATACATCTCAAGTTGACATAGGGTAACAACCACTTCTCTTTGCAAATTATCGAGAGTATCAGGGTCAATAACTTTGCTGCATAAACTGTTGAAAAAGAAACAAAGTCTGGTGATTGCAAACCTTACAAGCTTCAGCAATATAGATCAAATTGCCACGGGCAATATTTGTTGCATTAGAGTGTGACAATCATGAGATTTAAGACCTATCAACCTCAGATCTTTCATTGATACCAATCTATGGATGTTGGATGAGTAACCATGTGGCCTCTTAACATTTACAAACATTCACAAAAAGCTTTCTTCTCCTTTCTAGACAATGTGTAACAAGCAGGAGGTAATTATGTTCTTTTATTACCCATTTCACGTAATTCTATTAATTCTCACCTTATTCCCATTTCACGTAGGTCCAGTCTGGATTTTATCCCATCTTTAGTCTTACCTGGTATATTTAACAGAATACCAATGATGCTATCACAGACATTTTTCTCAACGTGCATTACATCGATACAATGCCTGACTGTCAAAGAACTCCAATAAGGAAGATCCCAAAATATTGACTTCTTCTTGAATGAAGAATTGTCACTCCGTGTGGCCATACTACATTGTGATTTCTTACCAAATTCATTGACAATGTCTTTTACTCTTTCATAAAAAACATCCCCTGGTATAGGTTTAGGTGCACTCCGTTCATCATTCCATCCATTGAATGCTTTGTGCTTCCTACGATACTGATGGAATTTTGAAAGAAACCTTCGATGACCAAGATATATAGTCTTGCCGCCATGTTTTAGTCTTATTGAATCAGTGTTTTCTTCACATATAGGACACGCTTTAGCTCCTTTGACACTATATCCATACAAATTCCCATATGCTAGAAAGTCATTAATAGTGCAAAACAACACAGCGTGCAAATGAAATGTCTCTCTTCCGGAAGCATCATAGGTCATCACACCTTCAGCCCAAAGTTTCTTTAAGTCATCAATCATAGGTTCAAGATAAACATCGATATAATTTCCGGGTTGTTTAGGGCCCGATATCAACAACAACAACATAACGTACTTATTTTTCATACACAGCCATGGAGGAAGATTATATATAACAAGCATGACTGGCCAAGTGCTATGTTGGCTGCTCAATGTCCCGTACGGATTCATCCCATCTGTACAAAGCCCAAATCTTATTTCAACATGCATCAAAATTTACTAAATTAAGCAAAACATTACGATTAGAAGTACAAATATATGACAAATATATGTAAGAAAAAGATTTGTTCATATCCTAGGATTTACATAAAGCATTACATAAAAAATTGTTCATATCCTTACCAACAGCAAGCACGGTCGTGGTTGTGTTGGCCTACCACAACCGTGCTGGATAGCACGTCTGTGGTAGGCCATCACCGCCAGGGCCGTGCTTGCTGTTGGTAAGGAGCTAGGGAGAAGGAAGCAAAGAGGCTAGGCTACCTGGAGCTAGCGTGGATAAGAGCGGCGGCAAGCAGCGGCAACAGTGGCGGCGAGCAGGAGAAGAAGCAGAGGGGCGGGCGGCGGGCAGAAGCAACCGACGGCCAGAGAAGCAGCAGGCGCCGGCCGGAGAAGCAGTAGGAAAAGAAGCAGCGGTGGCGGGCGGTGGGCAGTGGTGCCGGCGAGTAGAAGAGCACCAGAGCAGCGGCGGCGAGCAGCAGCAACTGATGTCGGGTGATTTTGGGAGAGCGGCGGCGAGCAGCAGCACGAAAGAGAAATATCGTGATGAAACAGGAAGAAAGGGGGAAGAGTCAGGTGATTGGTTCTATTAAGTTGGTCGACGGCGTCGGTAATCTACAAAACTGACGCCTATTACTATTTAGCGTCGGTTGACAGTAAAAAACCGACGTCCAACTACACAATCTTTACCCAAAATTATTTGGCGGGAACCATTATCAGCGTCGGTTATCAAAGGATAACTGACACTGAAAGTGAGACTTTTTACGCAAATTTTCATCTTAAATAGGCGTCGGTGAATAGTTAAAAAACCGACGCTGTAGGTGACGCAAAATTTTTCGCTCGAAAATTGGATTTCGCGGGTGATTTTAGGCGTCGATTTGTTATACCCAGTCGACGTTGAATACAAAGCGGTACCCGTGTCTGGATGATCTTCAAATATAGACGTCGGTTTTCCTAAATAACTGACATTGAATAGTATAGGCGTTGGTTTTCCTAAATAACCGACTCCCAGAAAAATGACACTGAATGATGTTTTTGTAGTAGTGCATCATTTGAAAACCACATGTAAGCACAAAAGACCATCGAATGTGGGAACAGTAACCATTGTTTGTTGAGGGGAAAACATGACCATCAGTTGTTTGATCGTGATAGAACCCAAAACAAAACTTAAACCATGACCATATATTGGTACAATAAAATCTACGAAAAGCAACAATAAGCACCAAACCATCAAGTTGCAAAGGAAGATGGGAAAACAACACATAAATGTGAGGTATGAGCATCGTTTAGAGAGAAAAAACCGTCATTTGACCACACATAATCAAGGTCTAAAGCTTCCTATACTAAAGGAAGGTCATGTACAAGGTTTAATCTAAATCCAAAAAGATAAACCATCCAATAACTAGCACCTAACCTCAAACCCTAGGAAAAAATACTACCTTTCTACTTAGAACTCCCTTTTAGAGAAAGATCTAGCATATGTAAGATATAAGTAAGAAATAAATAAGGAGAAAGTTATATAACTCACCTCTAGGTTGAATAAGATGCTCTAAACAATAATGTAACTAAAGAGGAATAGTAAGAAGCCTTAGATTGAGAACTCCACATGACTGATCTAGATCCTTCTTCAAGGAAGGAAGCAAACCCTCATTCAAGAAAGCAAGAAAGAGGTGTTCTTTAAGCTCTAGCACAAGCTGCACCATGGAACACCATGTATACAGCCAAGAAGAAGAAAGGAGAAGATAGGACAACAAAGAAAATGAAGTAAAGGGGAAAATCTCACATACCTAGTCTAAGAAACCAAACAAGGATTCACAAAATGGCCTCTACTATGATAGTAATGAACCCTAGGTGCACATGCAAGGAGATTGACCACCTTCTTCTACCTTTGGCACATTCTGTTGTTATGTATGCCCAGAGAGCCAATCATATGATGACTCTAATGGCATGAATCTAAATACTTTGAATAATAATAAAATGCAAGCTTCCAGTTTATTATGTTTAATTTAGTTATGAGATAATGATGTAACATAATAAATGTCTAGAAAATGATATTACTCAACATCATTTATCTTCAAGTACGTGACATGGAAGAATGAGATCATACTGATGTTAAGAGTATATACACTCTCATTATGTCCCTGATCACTTGTTATTGTGGATGGTAGATAGACAACAATAACACATAAGATTAGAGAGTGAGTTGGTTTATGTTAAAATTCCAATAGTCATGATATGGTGATATCAAACCAAGAACACATATACATGTTGTGGAACAGTGTATCACACAGACCCACCGTGAGACTGACACATGGAAGCCATTACCATGGAAGTCATTCTCAGCTCTCACAGTTATGGTGGTGATTGTGATTCTTAGACCTGAAGTAACTACACTCATCACATGTCATTCAGTATGCTTTGACATCATCAAACTTAATCTTGAAAATGGGTTATATTTAGGTGATGATTGGGTTACTGTGACACATGGGGATAAATATGAATGATAGAAATGAGTTTTGTCCCTCCTACAGGAGTATGATATCCTAGGCCTCTTGATTAGCGACACAGAGAAATACATGGAAATGAACATATGAGTAGATATGTGATATTGAGCTTACATATATCTCATAGAGTCTGCTCTGTTTCAAGAAACAAGATTGAATGTTGAAAAGGGTGACTACTGCATGCCTTGAGTTCAATCTAGATATCAGTGACAAAGGAACTATACAAACATTGTAACATCATAAATAGATTGTAGGTTGAAGTTGTTCTCCAACTTTCCATTTACTTGGGTAGCATTGATGTGTGACTAGACACCACTCATTGCTTGTGATGTCATAAGTTGTTATGGATATTCACTACCAATGTAATATGGGACGTATAGGGTCACACACATAGGAGCTCATCTTGGAGAAGAGTTAAATCTTGAATGATGATTGAATTGTCTAAAGTGTTTAGGAATTCAGTTCAAGCAACAAATCAGCTAACTAAAATGCCAACTAATCGACTCACTCAGTGAGATGGCCGTTTGGAGTGCCAAATGATTGGCTCAAGTATTGAGACAATCGTTTGAAGTATCAAGCTAATTGGAACTGAATTGGATAATATTATGCATGAAGCAGGAACCGGTCGATCATCTCATTGGGAGAACTAGTTGGCTCAGGTAGAGAGAAACGACTAGTTCACTAGGTGAACCAATCATCTTAGTTGGGCCAGTGGAAGGTTCTTGAAACTTTCCACAGTTTGTGAGAAAGATTGATCATTTTGATTGCTCAATTCTATTCACATAAGGAATTACTGGTTAACATTAATTGAAAGCAAATTTCCAAATCCATATGTGATTGGGATACCATGAAATGACCCTCTTGCTGAGTGAGATGATCATCTCGAGTGCCAGTCGACCATCTCAGTTGCCAATTGATTAGATCGAGGCTCACAGGTTCTAAATATTCAACATCTTCTGGTCCTTTCCACTCCCACATAGACTGGGAACCCTGACCCAAACACTTCCTATAAATAGAGGGGTACTGGGGGCTTCCTAGAATACAACACAAACACTTAAGAATTAGTTGTTCTGACAATTGTTGTCCTCTCTAGTTGTGATGTCCCCCAATTTCTATATACTTTCCATAGTGACATTCATAGATATGTGTGTACTCATATCTATAGATGTCAAAAGGGAAAATATAAGAAATTAAGATAGTCAACTAAAAACAGAGATTGAGCCAAGATCAAATCCACATCATCATATAATGCCACACGAACATTCATTCATAAGGATAAATAAAGTCATTACATATGGAGAGGAAATATTGTTCTAGAGAAAGATAACTTTATTACATAGGATCTCAATCATCCTCAACATCAACTAGAAAAAGAAATAAACAAACATCTAGAAAGAAATGAGATAAGAGGAATAGATCTATCTAATATATCCTCCATGCTTATTATTTGTGCCTTCATGTACTTTGAGCATGCATTTCACTTTGTTGTCAATTGTTCCTTGTACCTAGAAAATACGAGAAAGAAAAACATCAACAAAGTTGGTACGTGGTAAAAGTTATACTAATAAGGTTGCATAAAGGAAAATATTTGAAAAAGAAGGAAAGAGAGATAAAACTATTTCTTAAGGTGAAAATCAAGTAAACATCCTTTCATTACATTCATTTTGATGCGGTTGTACTACACCTATTGCACTTGACTTACATCTAGTATGGGCAATAGACTATCATCATACATCTAGCATGGGCCAAGGAATCATACATCCATGTTAGGCAACATACATCCACACCAGGCTATGTGCTCTAGTAGGTACAACCCATCATAATCATTTATGTTGTCTTAAATTTGGCGAAGTATAACTCATACTAGTTCAACCAAGAAATCATATCCAAATATGAGAATTCAAGATATTACATAGCATAGGCAACCAGAAATCTAGTCTTATACTTATAAGACCACATACCTACTTGTTCAAATCAGATATCCAAAGATTTAGAATCAATCAAGAATTTAGTCACCCTGCAAAGAAAGCAAGGGTACAACATTACTATTGGTCCATGTGACCAAGACTAAGATATGTCCTTAGTTATTGTTCCTTTAATGTTATCTAATTCAGATCAGGGTTTTTCCATATTTTAGTTGGGTTTAGAGATATTATCAGGTCTGATCTATCATTACTTCGTTTGTTTAAAAGATAGTATGTAATTAATCAATTAGAAGATTTCCAAAAACTAGAGTTTCTAAGATGGTTGGAATAAAGGGGAAAGTAACCCTAAAAGTATTAGTCATTCATGACATCAGGGTTCGTTCAAGGGTTTAGGACCAATCCTGGTCACTAAACATCATCTAATAAAACTAGATTAGATAAAAAGATGTATATCCAATTACATGTAGAGAGAGAAAAATAGATTTAGGGTTTCTTCTAATCATTTCATCATTTATCTACTTAAATTAGTGTTTCGATTTATATTGGAAACAGGGTTACATCTAAGCTTAAAAACATTTTGGAAGGTCAGATATCATTAAGGAAAACTATTATCAATAATTAATTATAATTAAGGAGGTCGTTAAGGCTTTAAGCAACTATTTTTGAAATAGGAGATGGATCTATGTCCTGATATCATTTTATTTGGATAGAGAATATTTTTCTGATAAAAATGGTATATAGGTTAGATATTTTCTACTAATCCTAGAATTTTCTATGATTTTCTTAAGATAAACCATTTCTTGGAAAAAAGAGAAATAAAAGAAAAGTTTACCCCAATCAACGGCCGACTGGATCGACGACTCTCGTTGATTCCAGGAATTGTAAGGAAACATGTGGATTATTGAATTGGAGTGCTGACCCGCAACTCCTCTGGCTATGTGGCAAAAGCCTACTGGTCCGACTTGGTTTTTGTTGGCAACCTTCCCTCCCTTGCTCTGTTTCTTCTCTCTCGCTGCTAGCCAAGCAGCTCGATCAACTCCGACGAGCTCCTGCTAGCTCCTGGGTGGTGCTGCCATGAGGAAGAAGGTGCCTTCACCTTCGCAAGTCTGCCCCGATCAGAGGGGTGAGGGTTTCTGACTGTGGCTCCCTCTAGATCTCAGCGCCACTGCAGGATAGGCGAGGTCACTGGCGTGAGAGAGGTTGCGGGTGGAGAGGGGTTCTGGGAGCCTGCCCTCTAGTCGCGCACACTCGCGGTGGGTTGGCAAGAGTGTTGGAGGGGTAGGATTTGAGCAAGGAGCGTTGTCATGGCATCATGGTGAAGAGAGCAGAGGTTGAAGAAGGTGGGTTGGGGAAGCAGTGCTCGGGGTGTCGGTGCTTGCAATTGAGGCTGCGGAAAGGTTAAAGGGGGAATGGTGGCGCTAGTGGAGGGGTTAAATAGGTCCTTGAGGATGGGGGCAGTGAAGCCCTAAATGATGCCACCAGAGTGAGTGAGTTGAGGTCAGAATGTTGGTTTGGCACAACGGCACGTGGAACTCGGTCAAGACTAGTATGGTCAGCCATGAAATTGCAAGATGAAGATATCTACGTGAACATATATTCAAAAAGGTGGATGAGATGGAGCCTGGCTGAGGCTCGGGTTTCTTCCTGTCTCCCCGCCCTTTGCGGGAGGTAGGAGACGAAGTCTCCCCCACTAGATCACTGATCAATGGCCAGAAAAAACCTGGCCTGAACCATGGTCCACGCCCAAGCTCTACAGGGCTACGTGACACATTTAAATAACAAGGAAAATTCAGAACATAGGTCATAGGGTTCAAATAATATGGAATATGCACCAAATTAAATTGGTCATATCTCCCAATTGGTTGATCCGATTGCCACAAAATTTTAGGGGTAGTTTTATAAGGTTATCATGAAGCTTTGGTATAAGTTTGATATCCAAATTCCAAAATTTGATATGTTCATTTACTAAATACACTCACACATGTATTTTATCATCATAGCATATTAGGGTTTACATTTTCTTCGCAATTTGTGACTCATCTTTGTTCAATAGAGTGAGGAAATTTTATGAGGGTATATTGGTCAATAAAATTTGATAATAAACTTTTAAGAGAGATAAAATATTATAAAAGCTCACTTTGTCACTTTCTCCCCTCCTTTTAAGAATTTTGTCCTCAAAATTGAAGCAGCCTGAAAGAGATGTGGATATTTCCGCTCAACTTCGGACTTGAGTTCCCATGTGGCATCAGTTTGATCATGGTGGCTCCAGAGAACTTTCACCATATCTATATGCCAATTACTGAAAAGCTCCTTTGTCTTGAAATCAAGAATTCTGACTGCTGACTCAGCATACGTCAGATCATCTTTTAGCTCAAGAGGCTCATGATTCAGAATGTGACTGGGGTCCTTTACGTAAGGCTTCAGATTAGATACATGAAATACATTATGCATGGCACTATATTGAGGTGGAAAATCAAGATGATAGGCACATTCTCCAACCCTTTCAAGGATCTTGAGGTGCCCACATAACGAGGACTGAGCTTTCCCTTATTCTTGGCCAAAGCTCAAATAGGTCGGATCTTCAGAAAGACATGATCACCTTCCTTGAACTGACATTCCTATCGGTGAGCATTTGCATATGATTTCTACCTATCCTGTGCTCACTTCATTATTTGCCTGATTAGTGCGACTTTATCTACATACAAGTGCATCTCCTTAGATTTCATCAAGGTGTGTTCTCCGACGTCATCCCAATCTAATGGAGATCTGCACGGTCAGCCATAGAGAGCTTCGTATGGTGGCATCCCAATACTCGCCTGATAGATATTATTATAGGAGAACTCAACTAAAGGCAGGTAATGGTCCCACGAGCCTTCCCAGTCAAGTACACAAGCTTGTAGAAGATCCTCCAGAATCTACACTATTCGTTCTGACTGTCCATCTGTCTGCAGATGATAAGCTGTACTGAAGTTCAACTTGGTGCCCAATTATTCTTGAACTTGTTTCCATAGCTTTGAGGTGAACTTTGGGTCCCGGTCTGAGACAATGGATGTTGGAACTCCATGAAGACATACAATCTCCCGTATATAAAGGTCGGCCAACTCAGAAACTTTCACAGTAGTCTTCATAGGTAGAAAATGAGCTGACTTAGTGAGACGATCCATGATGACCCATGCAACGTCGTACCCCTTCCTGGTCCTGGGTAATCCCACTACAAAGTCCATAGTGATATGTTCCCATTTCCATTCTGAGATCTCAAGGGGTCGCAGTAGACCACCAGGTCTTTGATGCTCAACCTTGATCATCTGGCATGTCAGGCATCTGGACACAAAATATGCAATGTCATGCTTCATGCTTCTCCACCAGAACTGACATTGTAGGTCTTTGTACATCTTCGTCGTGCCAGGATGAACTGTGTACTTGGACCCATGTGCCTCACTAAGAATTGTTGTCTTTATAGCTGACTGCTTAGGGACCCACATATGGTTCTTATATCGAAGACCACCATCAAGACCCATAGACAGATGTGTATGAGGTTTAGCTAGGAGAGAGGAGAGCTCTACAAGCTCGAGACTAGCTTTCTGTGCCTCTAGAAGTTCAGAATGCATGTTGGATGTGATAGAGATGTTATTGACATGCATACGATCAGCCAGGAATTTTGGTCTCCAGCTTGCTAGGTCCTCCATGTTCCTCCATTTGGGTACAGACAGGGATGCAAAAATAGCTCTTTTCCTACTAAGAGCATCTGCAACCACATTGGAGTTACCTGGATGGTAGCCAATGGTGAAGTCGTAGTCCTTCAGGTACTCGATCCACCATCATTATCACATGTTTAGATCCTTTTACATCAGTATGTACTTGAGGCTTTTATGGTCGGTGAAGATATCAAACGTTGCCCCGTACAAGTAGTGCCTCCATATTTTGAGAGCATGGATGACAACAACCAACTCCAAATCATGTGTAGGGTAATTTAACTCATTGGGTTTCAGCTGTCTGGAAGCGAAGGCCACTACTTTCCCGTTCTACTGTAGGACACACCCTAGACCATGTCGGGAAGCATCAGTGAATATCACAAATCCTTCATTGCCAGAGGGTAGAACAAGGACAGGTGCTGACGTCAACTTCTGTTTGAGCTCTTGGAAGCTAGACTCACAAGCAGCTGACCAGATGAAATGCTCATCCTTCCGAGTAAGCTTAGTGAGAGGAAGTGCCACTTTGGAGAAATTTGGAATAAAACGACGATAATATCCGGCCAAACCTAAGAAACTCTGGCTTTCAGAAGGATTGTGAGGAGGTTGCCAATCAAGTACAGCAGATACTTTAGCAGGATCAACAAATATGTTACCCCCAGAAATGACATGTCCAAGAAACATAACTTTTTCAATCCAGAATTCACATTTAGAAAGCTTGCCATAGAATTTCTGGGCTCGAAGAATCTCAAGGACAGACTTCAAATGCTCCCGATGTTTTTCCATAGAGTCAGAATAGATCAGAATATCATCGATGAAGATGACCACAAACTCATCAAGATAAGGTTGGAAGACTTTGTTCATCAAGTTCATGAATACGTCAGGTGCGTTGGTCAACCCGAACGGCATCACCAGAAATTCGTAGTGCCTGTAACGAGTTCGAAAAGCAGTCTTGGATATATCTAAATCCTTGACCTTAAGTTGATGGTAGCCAGAACGAAGATCAATTTTTGAGAAGACTTTAGCAGTATGAAGTTGATCAAAGAGGTCATCAATACGAGGGAGAGGATACTTGTTTTTAATGGTAGCTTGGTTCAACATGCGATAGTTTATACACATTTGCATTGAGCCAACTTTCTTTTTAACAAAAAGGACTGGTGCACTCCAGGGGAAACACTAGGGAGGATAAAACCCTTATCAAGAAGTTCTTGTAATTCTTTCTTCATCTCCATAATCTCAGCAGGTGCCATCCTATACGGTGCCCTAGAAATTGGAGTGGTTCCAGGAAGAAGATCTATGAACTCAATGTCTCTGTTTGGAGGCAGCCCAGGAAGCTCCTCCGAAAATACATCAAGGAAATCATGTACCACCTCCAGTCTTTCTACAGGCCCGTTGTCAGGTCTAGTCTCTGAGACGAATGTGAGGAAGACTTTACATCCTTTAGATATTAGCTTTTTAGCTTTAAGAGAGGAAATTATTATATTATTACAAAATCCGCTTCCCCGAGGGATCACTACAGGAGATGAATGAGGTTGAGAGAGAACTACCATCTTGTTTCTACAGTCGATGTGAGCATGATATGTGTATAGCCAATCCATGCCAAGAATAACATCAAAGTCTTCCATGGTTAAGAGAATGAATTCAAAGGGCATGTCAAGATTTTCAAATTTTAGAGGGAGGACATCAGTTTTCTGCAATGTAGTGAATATTTTTCCACTAGGAGTTGACACATCTAGAATGTATCCCAAGTCCCTTAAATGTAAGTGCAACATTGAGGCCAGATTTCCAGAGATAAAAGTATTTGTGGATCCAGAGTCAAATAATGCTTTAACAGGATGTCCATTCAAGAAAACAATGCCTACACAATATAATTATACTTTAAATATCTGAAGGCATTTGAACAAGATATTAGATATATGAAAAAGATTTAAGGTTACCTTCGATAAGCTAGTTTGGATTTTCCCTAGCCTCCTTTGTTGTTACTTTGAACACCCTAGCATTGTGGTGTCCCTGAGGGGGTGGCACACCCACTGGAGGTTTGCCAAGGATAGATGCATTAGGACACTTGGCAAGGAAATGTCCCTCCTTCATGTAGTTGTAGCATACTGGCTTGGTGTAGCGACAAGTCCCATCATGTCCTCATCCACAAGTCTTGCATTTGTTGTGGTAATCCATCAACTTGCTATTCTTTTGTCCTTTCTTCCCTGAACCTCCTCCTTTTCCTGATCCATTATTATGGCCGGGGTGGAACTTCTTGATCTTCTCTTCATCAGTGGTGGTTAACCCTAAATATTCCATGCTAGAAGGCTTTTGCAATCCCTGCTCCCTTTCCTGCTTAAGGTCCATGTCTAGGGCTTCATCAATGCTTCGAGGGCAGGAGGCTGTAACTAGGGTTTTGAGGTGTGTGGAGAGATAGTCTACATAATGCTCAGTGAGGCGGTCCTCAGTTCGAATAGGGGCATAGCATTCCAGAAGCCTAAACTTCTAAGTATAATCGGCCACTAAGAGACTGCCCTGCCTAAGCTCCATGTACATCTTCTATTTCCTATTCCTCTCAGTTATGGGCATGAAACAGTCAGTGAAGAGGGACTTGAAGGCTTCCCACCCCAAGTTGTCTACTTCCCCTCCCCGGTTCCCACCATAGTTCTCCCACTAGATCTTCGCCCCTCCCTTAAGCAAATGGGTGGTGAATTTGACCTTCTTTTCCTCGGGTACTTCTAGGGTACGAAAGGCATTTTCTATGGAAAGGATCCACGGCTCAGCCTTGTCCATGACCTCATGCTGATCGTTCCTCCAAAAGGAGTCAGGGTTGAGCTTAATGAAGTCTATCACTGTCACCTCCTTTTTCCTAGAGGAGCTAGGTTTAGGGGTTCCTTTTGTGGCAAGGGTCTCCATAAAGTCTAGTAGGATTTTCTTTTATTCCTCCCACCTTTCTTTGGCCATAGTTTCGGGATCAGGTACTTCAGAGGTTTCTGGCTCTTTTCTCTTCTTAAAGGACGATTCTTCCGAGGCCTTAGAGTTATGAGTCTTAGGAGGCATCCTGAAATTAATTTGAATGTATTAGATTTATTACTTCAACAATTATTCTCATCATTATCTTTATTATCATCACATGATATTTCATTATTCTCCTTTATCAATAATTAATGTTCTTAATGTCTATCATTTTGGGAGGATATCCTAGAATCCTTATCAGTCGATCCTTAGGACTTTCTAAATAAAGAGACTCCTTCCTAACCTTATAACATAGGTAAGGGGGGAAAATTTATTTTAAAACATAGATGAGAGGGAGAAATTTTCCTATAGAAGGGATGAGAGGGAAAATCTATAGATGGGAAGGTTCCTAAATTAAGGTAAGCCCAAGAATAGGAGACACTTAGGGTATTGGCTAGGTAGACTTATACTGCCATAAAGGTAGCCTCGTGATTGCCAAGCTAAGTGGCTCGGAGACTTTAGTTAGACCCATGGCCGATGCTATCCTAGACACCTCCACCCTTCACATCCCTAACTCAAGGACTACCCTAGACTCAAAATAGGGTGAATGAAGCTCATGTGACTTGATGTGTGAACATTGGCTCTGATACCAACTGTGACGTCCCCCAATTTCTATATACTTTCCATAGTGATATTCATAGATATGCATGCACTCATATCTATAGATGTCAAAAGGGAAAATATAAGAAATTAAGGTAGTCAACTAAAAATAGAGATTGAGCCAAGATCAAATCCACATCATCATATAATGCCACACGAACATTCATTCATAAGTATAAATAAAGTCATTACATATGGAGAGGGAATATTGTGCTAGAGAAAGATAACTTTATTACATAGGATCTCAATCATCCTCAAAATAAACTAGGAAAAGAAATAAACTAACATCTAGCAAGAAATGAGATAAGAGGAATAGATCTATCTAATATATCCTCCATGCTTATTATTTGTCCCTTCATGTACTTTGAGCATGCATTTCACTTTTTTGTCAATTGTTCCTTGTACCTAGAAAATATGAGAAATAAAAACATCAACGAAGTTGGTACATGGTAAAAGTTATACTAATAAGGTTGCATAAAGGAAAATATTTGAAAAAGAAGGAAAGAGAGATAAAACCATTTCTTAAGACAAAAATCAAGTAAACACCCTTTCATTGCATTCATTTTGATGTCGTTGTACTAAACCTATTGCACTTGACTTACATCTAGTGTGGGCAATAGAATATCATCATACATCTAACATGGGCCAAGGAATCATACATCCATGTTAGGCAACATACATCCACACCAGGCTATGTGCTCTAGTAGGTACAATCCATCATAATCATTTATGTTGTCTTAAATTTGGCGAAGTATAACTCATACTAGTTCAACCAAGCAATCATATCCAAATACGAGCATTCAAGATATTACATAGCATAGGCAACCAGAAATCTAGTCTTATACTTATAAGACCACGTACCTACTTGTTCAAATCAGATATCCAAAGATTTAGAATCAATCAAGAATTTAGTCACCCTGCAAAGAAAGCAAGGGTACATCATTACTATTGGTCCATGTGACCAAGACTAAGATATGTCCTTAGTTATTATTCCTTTTATGTTATCTAATTCAGATCAGGGTTTTTCCATATTTTAATTGGGTTTAGAGATATTATCAGGTCTGATCTATCATTACTTTGTTTGCTTAAAAGATAGTATGTAATTAATCAATTAGAAGATTTCCAAAAACTAGGGTTTCTAAGATGGTTGGAATAAAAGGGGAAAGTAACCCTAAACATATTTGTCATTCATGACATCAGGGTTCATTCAAGGGTTTAGGACCAATCCTGGTCACTAAACATCATCTAATAACACTAGATTAGATAAAAAGATGTATATCCAATTACATGTAGAGAGAGAAAATTAGATTTAGGGTTTCTTCTAATCATTTCATCATTTATCTACTTAAATTAGTGTTTCGAGTTATATTGGAAATAGGGTTACATCTAAGGTTAAAAACATTTTGGAAGGTCAGATATCATTAAGGAAAACTATTATCAATAATTAATTATAATTAAGGAGGTCTTTAAGGCTTTAGACACCAATTTTTGACATAGGAGATGGATCTAGGTACTGATATAATTTTATTTGGATAGAGAATATTTTTATGATCAAAATGGTATATAGGTTTGATATTTTCTGCTAATCCTAGAATTTTCTATGATTTTCTTAAGATAAACCATTTCTTGGAAAAAAGAGAAATAAAAGAAACGTTTACTCCAATCAATGGCCGGATCCGACTGGATCGACGACTCTTGTTGATTCCAGGAATTGCAAGGAAACCTATGGATTATTAAATTGGAGTGTTGGCCTACGACTCATCTGGATACGTGGCAAAAGCCTACTGGTCCGACTTGGTTTTTGCTGGCAACCTTCCCTCCCTTGCTTTGTTTCTTCTCTCTCGCTGCTAGCCAAGCAGCTCGATCAACTCCGGTGAGCTCCTGCTAGCTCTTGGGTGGTGTTGCCGTGAGCAAGAAGGTGCCTTCACCTTCGCAAGTCTGCCCCAATAAGAGGGGTGAGGGTTTCCGTCTATGGCTCCCTCTAGATCTCAGCGCTGCCGCAGGATAGGCAAGGTCGCCGATGTGAGAGAGGTTGCGGATGGAGAGGGGTTCTGGGAGCCTGCCCTCTAGCCGCGCACACTCGCTGTGGGTTGGTGAGAGTGTTGGAGGGGTAGGATTTGAGTGAGGAGTGTTGTGGTGGCCTGACGGTGAAGAGAGGCAAGGTTGAAGAAGGTGGGTTGGGGAAGCAGTGCTCGGGGTGTCGGTGCTTGCAATTGAAGTTGCAGAAAGGTTAAAGGGGGAATGCGGAGCTAGTGGAGGGGTTAAATAGGTCCTTGAGGATGGGGGCAGTGAAGCCCTAAATGGCACCCCCGGAGTGAGAGTGAACTGAGGTCAGATTGTTGGTTTGGCACAACGGTGCATGGAACTCGGTCAAGACTGGTATGGCCAGCCACGGAATTGCAAGATAAAGATATCTACGTGAACAAATATTAAATAAGGTGGATGAGATGGAGCCTTGTTGAGGCTCGGGTTGCTTCCTGTCTCCCCACCCTTTGCGGGAGGTAGGAGACGAAGTCTCCCCCACTAGATAATTGACCAATGGCCAGAAAAAACCTGGCCTGAACCAAGGTCCGCGCCCAAGCTCTACAGGGCTGCGTGACACATTTAAATAACAAGGAAAATTCGGAACTTAGGTCATAGGGTTCAAATGAAATGGAATATACACCAAATTAAATTGGTCATATCTCCCAATTGGTTGATCCGATTGCCACAAAATTTTAGGGGTAGTTCTATAATGTCGTCAAGAAGCTTTGGTATAAGTTTGAGATCCAAATTCTAAAATTTGATATGTTCATTTACTAAATACACTAACACATGTATTTTATCATCATAGCATATTAGGGTTTACATTTGCTTTACAATTTGTGACTCGTCTTTATTCAATTGAGTGAGGAAATTTTATGAGGGTATATTGATCAACAAAATTTGATAATAAACTTTTAAGAGAGAGAAAATATTATAAAAAAATCACTTTTTAACACTAGTTGTGGTAACCAAGAGAGCCCAAGAAAGTCCTACCAGACTAGGGAGAGATAGCAAGGGAGAGAACAACTAAGAATCATTGTTGTGGGAGAGAAAGTTTGTGACTAGTATGAAAATGAGAGGGACAACTCCTTCCTATCCATTAATGCAAGATAAGAGAACTTATACGAGGTCCGTGTGGAATTTTATATAGGTTAGGTGGCCTTTTCCCGTCACTAAGGAGGGCGATGTCATCCAACAGTCTATGATGAGTGGAGATGTTGCATACGATGAGATTCAAGTTTTTTGTTCATGTAGGAGTAGTCAGATGAGTCCCAATGCAACTAGAAGAAGATATTTGCACATTTACAATAATAAAAATATGCCACTGGACTTGCTCTAGGACCGGGTATATCCATGAAACCATCCTTCCCATCTTATAGTTATTGACACAATCTGTTGGTTTATGGGAATATTGTAAGGCCCCTGAACTTGCTTAATGAGTTGAATAAGCTTAATTACCACATTTGAATGTGTATAACCCTAATATAACCTTCTAATATGTTTTGAAATCATAATACAAGCTTAAGTTTCAAATTTGGTCCAATTTGGACATTGTTTGAGCAAGTTATGCAATTTTCTGCACATTTTGGTCTTTTCTACAATTTACCCAATTTAGGGGTTTTATTTGTAATTTGTCACATACATTATGTTCCTTAGATGTTATATTATCATTCTTGAGTGTTTTTAGCCTTGGGTCTGCTATTTGACCCATGGTTTGAAGGTGTTTTTCTCAAGGGTATTTTAGGGTTTATCCCTTCATGAATGAGCTACCTTTAGTAGCTATCAACTAATATATTATGTGATTGGCTGGGAAATTCGACAAAGGAAATCTAAGAAGGTCTATACAAATGGTGGGGGAGCTGCTTGTGTGTGTTCTTGTATATTCTTAATAAATTAAGGCCATGGACACTTGGATAGATACTAGAACTTCGACTTTTTCTTTTTCTTTATCTTAAAGTTTCATATACTTATCCCCAAGCACCAAAATGAGCCATTTTCTCTCCACCACTTCCCTCCTTATCTGACCTTCGTTCTCCTTCTGTGATTTTGCTAATTCCCTGCCCAAGGAAGATTAAAGTGGGAATTCTCTTGGAAAAAAATTCTAGGGCTGCAATTGATTTCCTTTTTGGGTCTAAAAAGCTTCTTCCTAGTGTCCTTGACCTAAAAGTGTAATTATTACCTTATTTCCTCCATTTGTTTCTTTTCTCTTCTTCCTACTATATCTCTCCAGGTCAGAAACCTACTGTTCCATGGTGAAAGAGGCCGTAGAACTCAAAAATCTATCCTACTTATTTCTTTTTCTAGGGTTTTGCATCTTTGTGGAGAGAAGTGCCTTTTTGGCCAAGTTCAAATCGAATCCAAGGTTTTCTTGCCCTATTTTCTCGAGATTCTTTCTGTTTGGTATCTGACCTACTCTATAGAGGCAAGTTATATAACATTCTTCACTTATATTGCTTACTAGAAGCTTGTTAGTTCATGTTTATGCTTGAATGTGATGATCTAAGCATAAAGAAACTATGCTTGTTTAGAATTTCGAATTTTTGTGGTGTTCCCTATTCTGTTCCAGTTCTATATGAACTTGTACACATTTGTATGACCTTTCTAATGTGTAACATCATCTGGGATAGGTTGATAGAAACAACCTATGGTTCTATGTACAAAACAATTGATGGCCCAAATTAGAAATTTCAAGCTATTTCCTTCCCAATCACACAACTGATGGTCATACCATTCAACAACCAATGGTGTTGCTATCTTGGAAACTGATGTTCGTGATCAAGGGTGTCAAATTTATGGTGACAATCTATGGTCACCCCTTAGGTCAGGTATTGACTCAATTAGACATTTAATTATTAGCCACTAAGTATTTTAACGATGTTATCAACTGATGATGACATCAGCTTAATATTTGATGATGTTAATTGAATGTATTACTGATCTAACAACCAATGGTGACCTTGTAACATACCGAATTCTATAATTTTGTCTTTTTACCCTCTTACCCATCTTTTCCTTTCATTTCTATCCTTATTGGCCTTTCTATTTAATTAGTGGAATTTATAGTCGTTTAGTGAACATTTATTCACTAATTGTACCAATACAAGGGTTTATGCACAAATACATCAGTGAAAGCTTAATTACCATAATTAAGTGCTCCAAACCTTAATATAACTTTTTGATGTGATTTGAAAACAAAAAATGAACCTACGTTTCAAATTTGGTTCGATTTGGATGTTGTTTGTGCAAGTTATGGTATTTTAGGTAAATTTTGGACTTTTCTACAATTTACCCAATTGGGAGATTTTCTTTGCAAATTATCACCTGGATTTTAATCCTTAGATATTCTATTACCATTCACGAGATTTTGAACCATGGGGCACCTATTTGCACCTTGGTTTGAAGGTGTTACTTTCTAAGGGCATTATAGGGATTACCCTATTTATAAATGTGCTTATCTATAAAAGCTATCAACCAATGGGGTTATTTATTTGTTTGAAGGATGGTGGGAATGGCCTATAAGGCTATAGGAGATCTTAGGACCGACCTTTGGTATACAATAAGACTCTATGAGTTGTCCTCTTGCATGGACATGAAGCCTTATCCTAAGGACACATGGAAAGTCACATAGGCACCTCATGCTTGCCCCCTTCTTTATAAAGCCATGCCTACCCCTTCCCACCTCCCAATCCAAGAAGAAATCCTCTCATTCTCTTTCCCACAGCATATATCATAATCACTTCTATGTTTTTCCATAAATTACTGGTCCCGAGGTAAAATAGGGCACCTACCTTGGTGAAGAAGGCTCCTAGGGTTCCAAATTTCTCTATTTAGGATTTCTTAAGATCCTCCTTGGTGATTTTGATCAAAACTAGTAAGAATCCTCCTTTCCTTCCCTATTTTCATGCTTTTAGTATTCCTCCCACCTTCTTCCATGTCGGAACCATGACCTTCCATGGTAAAACTCCACCTAGAACCCTAAAACATCTCATCTCCATGCTCTTTTGCTAGGGTTTGTGCCTCTAAACTGGAGAAGGTGATCTTTGCTCAAGAAAGGAGTTTGGCTTGGAGCAACCAAACCTTATAATCTCAGGATCCTTTCTTGTTGGACCTTATTACCTTCCTAGATGCAAGTTTTGTTACCCCCCTTCTCATAAATTGCTTAGTACATGCTTAAAACTCATGCTTCTATGTTGAAAACCAATGATTTCCATCTCTTTTTACCATGTTCTTCTAAGGTTTTGGTTTCTTGTTGTTTTACCTTCTATAGAAGCTCTAGTTTGGTTACCTATTCAACTTCAAACCTGATCTTGAGTCAAATGGTGTTTTCTCCCTCTCCCTCTCTCTTCAATTATCTCAATCGGTTTGATGATGTGGCAATTTCCTATTGGTTAGTATTGAAACAAATTCATATCTTCTAAACCGCTTATCCAAATTTGACAAATAAATATGTTTTGGAATTGGAAAAATAATCTCTATCTAATAAAAATATTTTCAAGGTCTGATTTCATGGTTTGACGAAAGGTTGTTTTTGTAAAATAAATTTAATGCATAAAATCCATAAAAATTACATCTTAATCATCTTAACTCCAAAATTTACATAAGAATATGTTTTCTTCATCAGGAGAACCTAATAAGTTCATTGGTGATATTTTCAAAAGCTAAATCCGAATTTTGCTTTTGATTTCATGGTTTGATGAAGGGTTATTTTTGTAAAAACGAATTTAATGCATAAAATCCATAAAAAATATATCTTAATCATCTTAACTCCAAAATTTACATAAGAATATGTTTTCTTCATCAGGAGAACCTAATAAGTTCATTGGTGATATTTTCAAAAGCTAAATCCGAATTTTTCTAAAAAGTTCTAAAATTTAGGGTCTCTATATATTAATGTGCACTATGGACTCTAATACATGTTAATATATTGAAAATAGGCAAAGTGGAACTTGGACTCAATTAAAGTGGTGAAAGTTAGTAATTGATATTAGTAAGAGAGGTATGTGCTTTTACACCTTAAGTTGGGAATAATTGTGCCTTAACCTATTTTTCTATAGTGAGGCTTTATTAAACCCTGTTTCATATACTCTTGAATCTTTTACTATACTTGCCTCATAAATTAGTTTTGGAACATTATTCTTGGGTCTTGGTACCCCACTGCCATGCTTATTGATTCATATGATTATTCTTGCCATGAATACTTTTTCGAGAATGTGGATTTATGTTCTATTTAATTTGAAGTAGCGGTACTTATGTACAACCACCCACAGAGGGCATGTAAATAATCACCCTGGGGAATGTCTTATTCTCCCCATAATATTGTCGGTGGTTGGGAATGTCTTATTCTACCTTAACCTAAGGTTATCGGTCTAGTAGGTGCGTCAACCCTACTTAGTTAGGTAGACATAATTATCTTACATGCAAATCCTTTTTGATATAATTGTTAATGGTAAGTTTCTTTTGAATATAGCCTCATACCCTTGTTATGTTCATCTTATGATGAACCCTAGCCTGTTCTTATTTGCTTTACTTATCTTGGTATCCTAGACTAGTTTTGTGACACATACTTTTCTTCCTTTTCCCTTTTTGTTGGGTGCCTTCCCAACCACCCAGGTGTTGAGTAAGGTGATGGATAAGACAGGGAAGATCTTAGCTTTTGGCTTGGACTCACTTGATGGAGATGTTGCTTGGAGACAAGATTGTAGTAGTCTAGACTTCCCTCTATCTAGATCCTGATTGTGTGTCTTGATGTAAACCCTAATGGAAGAATTTGATGTATTTTTTGTAAACCTTTTATGAAATTGAATATAGTTAGTTATTTTTTTATTCTGCTACTTTCTAATGGTCTTTTGTATACCATCATAATAAGTTTGAAAATTTTGCACCCATTCCAGCATAGCTCTGAGAGTGTTTGGAATGGATGTCAATTCTTCAAATTTTTAGTAAAGGGGTGATTTCACTCTTTTACAACATGGTCTCAGAGCCCATGGTAGTCATAATCTAACTATTTCAGTTTTGTCTCCCTAATTAGAATCATTGCCTTATATTGTTCCTTTAGGTGACATGGTTGACCTACAGTTGATCTATAATTGATAAAAGGTTGATTTAGGACCCTATATTTACACATTAGTATCATCATGAATAAAAATCTAAAATACTCATAAATAAAATATGCATAACTTAATGTTGTTTAGGTTTGCCTTTAGGCAACTATTAGGGCATGAAGTTGAAGCAAAGGTGTATAGAAAGGATCAGGTACTGGGGGCTGTCAATGTTTTCCTCTGTGCCACTTGCTTGGTTTACGAGGACTCCCAGATCCATATGAACCTGCCTGTCCTGAGATGATATTAATTGTTCAAAATAGAATGCTTTTAGGCAATAGTAGCCTTAGACATCTATATGATTTACCTTTAGGGAACCTAATATGTTTAACTAGTCTACCAGGTGTAATGACTTGTTGAGGATGGATACCCAATATAGTTCCCTTATGACCCATAGAACCACATGTTTGGATAGTTATCCCTTGAACCTAGACTTTGAAGTTTGGTTTTTAGTAGTAAGCAATCAGAGTGCAGAGTGATGCGTGATGGATCTTGTATATGTTTTAGTTAGACGCACCCTTTTACCTCTAGATTAGTTTGCTTTGGTAGGTCAAACCTTTTAAGGGGTGGAGAATAGTTGGTTTGATGATGTTTGGGAAGTTAGGTTTTGAGGATGAAATCCTTTCCAAGGGGATGCAGTCATGTAACATACTAAAATCTAGTTACTCTGACTTTAGAAACCCTGACTCCTCAATTAGGAAGTTAGTGTTATTGAATCCTTAGTTTTGACCAAACAAATTATAGTTATAACCACATGTTTCTTGGTATCCAAAAGAACATATAATGATCATCTAATTAATAATTCATATGTTTGAACCCTAATGAATATCTAATGCACATAATAAGAGTAACTCGCATTTTAATACTAATAGTGGATAAGCATGATGTTGCCCATGTCATAAACTAATAAACCCTAAAAATATGATGGGAAAGATAATTGTAATCTAACCTTGGACTTAATGCATCCTAAGAAGGTATAGCTGACAAATAATGATCATGTTAACCTAAACCCTAATTTGTAATCATCTAACCTTAACCTATACATCCTTAATAACATTCATGATACATTAGTGTCACTAGGTATCATAATCAGATAACATACTTTAATACACATAAATCATAGATTAATCAGGTCATCAATATGAAATGCATATCACCTTGTTCTCTAATACACACCTAATTAATCACCAAATGACTTAGTATGTTAATCAAATCATTAATATGTAATATGTCCCACCTTGATCATTAAAATATATATAATGACTTCAATATGGATAAGAAGTAATTGATTCACACAAATGTTCATAATCAATAATAAGAAGTGAATAAATATGAGAGAATGATTAATGATGACATAATGTGAATAAGAAAGTTAATATGACAATGTTACAATGTTAAATATAGAGATAAGTGATTAATGTGAGATTATTTGGATTACTTGTAACAAGTTGGATAAAATGTCTTAATTCATGCAAAACAATTTGTTATAATTAAATATGTTGATAAAAGAGACTAAATCCAATTATTAAGGATAATAATCAAGTATATTGATAATTGAGTAAACTCTAATTGTGCTAAAACTCATAATAAGTCAAGTAAGAAATATATATGGTTTCAAGCATAATAATCAAATATAACTCTTTTGGACACAAAGTAAATATGACATGAAAACTAAAAGAGTAATAATGATAATGTGATATCCTAATGAATATAATTCTAATAAGCCAAAAAAAATAAAAAAAATTGTAAAATTGGAACCTAGGTGATCCTTGAGGACCTAACCTATGTCAAGATACTTGTGGAGTATATGTTTATGAGTTGTTTGGTAGAAGTTAAGGTTTGAGAAATAACCTAAAGTTTTGTGATGACATGTTGCACACTCACCCTTCCCTTCTTGCTTGTGATTTTAGGGACGAAATCCTCTTTAAGGGGTGGAGTGTTGTAACATATCGAATTCTAGAATTTTGTCTTTTGACCCTCTTTCCCATATTTTCCTTTCATTCCTATCCTTATTGGCCTTTCTATTTAATTAGTGGAATTTATAGTCATTTAGTGAACATTTATTCACTAATTGTACCAATATAAGGGTTTATGCACAAATACCTCAGTGAAAGCTTAATTACCATAATTAAGTGCTCTAAACCTTAATATAACTTTTTGATGTGATTTTAAAGCATAAAATGAACATATGTTTCAAATTTAGTTCGATTTGGATGTTGTTTGTGCAAGTTATGGAATTTTAGGTACATTCTAGACTTTTATACAATTTACCCAATTGGGAGGTTTTCTTTGCAAATTATCGCCTGGATTTTAATCCTTATATATTCCCTTACCATTCATGAGATTTTGAACCATGGGGCACCTGGTTGCACCTTAGTTTTAAGGTGTTACTTTCCAAGGGCATTATAGGGATTACCCTTTTTATAAATGTGCTCATCTTTAAAAGCTATCAACCAATAGGGTTATTTCATTGTTTGAAGGATGGTGGGGATGGCCTAGAAGGCTCTAGGAGCTCTTAGGACTAACCTTTGGTATACAAGAAAAGTCTATGAGATGTCCTCATGCATGGCCATGAAGTTTTAGCCTAAGGTCACATGGAAAGTCACATAGACACCTCATGCTTGCCCCCTTCTTTATAAAGCCATGCCTACCCCTTCCCACCTCTCAATCCAAGAAGAAATCCTCTCCTTATCTTTCCCATAGATTAGAGCATAATCCCTTCTATGTTTGTCCATGAATCTACTGTACCAAGGTAAAAGAGGGTGCATATATTGGTGAAGAAAGCTCCTAGGGTTCCAAATTTCTCTATTTAGGATTTCTTAGCCTGCGTTTGGCACGGGACCGAAACCTGTCTTTATGTGTCAACCCCACCAAACAAGTGTCGGTTTGAGGTTGATTTTTTTTTGGTTTGAAGCCCAGAAAAACCCCCATTTTGGGATAATGGAACCCCCTAACCCGGGTTCTCCCAGTCCCACGAGGGGCGGGATTCCAGTTCTTAACTCGGTTTCTGCTATCTGAGTCCATTTTCATCTCGCCCTTTCTGTGATGGTGCCATCACCCCCTGACACCTCCTCACCCCTTCGCCTTTCCCCTCTCTCTCTTCTTCTCTCTCTTTTGCTCCCTCTCCCGAGAAGTCAACGCCCATCAGTTACAATTTTCTCCGTGAGTTATGACACCCTCTCCCGAGACATGCAGCAGCCCATCGTTTTGTATGGCAGAGCAGTGTCGTAGGGATAAGCCTGGACATTGGCATAGGGACAAAAACTGGTCAATGAAGTCGGCGGAGGGGTACGGTGGGTTGTCTGCAATTGCAGAGCTACACAGCTAGTCTAGACGATGAGAATTAGGCATCATCCTCAGTTGTTATCTCCCATCAAAGCCCCCCTTTTCACTTTGTGCAAGCCCAGCAAACCCTAGCAAGGGCAAGCGCTGCCGCTACTGCTATATAGTGCTACGATTCATATCTGAAATCCTCCCTGTTCACCTTCGCATCCTCCATAAAATCTTATCTGAAGCCGCCATTGCCGAGCCCCTGTACTCAGAAGTCACCCACCTGATTGAGAGGTATGTCTTCTCCGACCCTCTTCTTTGTTTCAGTAGGCTAGCAGCTTATGTGTACCATCCCTCTACATTTTTTGTAAGTACCATCCCTGACCCGTGCTCCTATCTTTAACCTTGATTTCGGATGACCATGTATTTCTCCTGAGCAATACGAACATGTTTTTTGTGTAATGAACCAGATATATGATTTTATTTTTCATATAAGAGCAAAAAAGTATCTCATCTTTTGGGATATACCAAGATAAAACGGGTGCATTGAAATGAAATAGGTCGGCCATATGGGATAGGAACAAAATAATTGTTATATATTTATATTGACAATTTGATTAATGAGTTCTCCCTGCTAGTAACCTCATTTACGAGGACAAGGTTATATTTAGACATGATTGTTGTAGCATATTGTTTGGTCATGGAAAGAACCCGAGAAGTAGATTTATGTTATATATGTCAATGTGTTTTCATGATAATGTGTATCATGTATTATGTTTGATAGGTCATCAGTTGTTCAGGTACAAATATCTTATGTAATATATTTGTTTAAGTTGGAACAAGTATGTGCTATAAGCCCTACATTGAGGTCTGAATCATTCATGTAGGATTTTTTATGTGTCGACTTTTTAAAACTAGAACTGGGACACCCTAATTTTGATTATTCAACTTCTTCTTATTTATGTTATGACTGTTCTCCTTGACTGCTTATGCTTTGTATAAGTGCAAATTGTACACCCATTAGTATTTCATAGTCATTTCATTTATTTTGTAAACTTTAGTACCAACTTTGTTTTGTGTTAATATATTTAGTCACCTTGTACACAACCCTTGCCTGAGGTCTGCCCCCCCCCAACTAGGTCTACTATGATGGTACAAAATTGGAATCCACCTATTACATATTAATTATTTTTATTTGGAACATACTAGTGTGTAGTGTACATTGTATATGCTCATAAACATACTAGTTTGTAGTTGGAACAATTATGTGCTATCCATTTAAAATGGTCACTATTATGTGCTCATTGTAGAAGCCCTAATTTGATTGGTCACTATTTGTTCCGTTTAAAATAATATGATGTAATATTTTTGTTTAAGTTGAAACATATATCTGAATGCCGAATTTTGTGTTGTAGATCACCTAAATTATGGTGTTGTAATCATGTTATAAACATCAATATGGGATAGGAACAAAATGATTGTTATATATTTATATTGAAAATTTAATTAATGAGTTCTCCCTGCTAGTAACCACATTTAAAAGGACAAGTTTATATTTAGGCATGATTGTTTTAGCATATTGTTTGGGCATGAAAGGAACTTGAGAAGTACATTTATGTTATATGTGTCAGTGTGTTTTCAGGTGTGTTTTCATGATAATATGTATCATGTATTATGTTTGATAGGTCATTAGTTGTTCAGGTACACATATCTTATGTAATATATTTGTTTAAGTTGGAATGAGTATGTGCTATAAGCCCTACATTGAGGTCTGAATCATTCATGTACGTATTTTTTATGTTTCGAATTTTCAAAACTAGAACTGGGACATCCTAATTTTGATTATTCAACTTCTTCTTATTTGTGTTATGACTGTGCGCCTTGACTGCTTATGCTTTGTATACGTGCAAATTGTACACCCATTAGTATTTGATAGTCATTTCATTTATTTTGTAAACTTTAGTACCAACTTTGTTTTGTGTTAATATATTTTGTCACCTTGTACAGAGCCCTTGGCTGAGGTCTGCCCCCCCCAACTAGGTCTACTATGATGGTACAAAATTGGAATCCACCTATTACATATTAATTATTTTTATTTGGAACATACTAGTGTGTAGTGTACATTGTATATGCTCATAAACATACTAGTTTGTAGTTGGAACAATTATGTGCTATCCATTTAAAATGGTCACTATTATGTGCTCATTGTATAAGCCCTAATTTGATTGGTCACTGTTTGTTCTGTTTAAAATAATATGATGTAATATTTTTGTTTAAGTTGAAACATATATCTGAATGCTGACTATTGTGCTGTAGATCACCTAAATTATGGTGTTGTTGATAATGTTATAAACATCAATATGGGATAGGAACAAAATAATTTTTATATATTTATATTGACAATTTAATTAATGAGTTCTCCCTACTAGTAACCTGATTTACGAGGACATGTTTATATTTAGGCATGATTGTTTTAGCCTATTGTTTGGTCATGGATGGAACCTGAGAAGTAGATTTATGTTATATCTGTCAGTGTGTTTTCTGGTGTGTTTTCATGATAATATGTATCATGTATTATGTTTGATAGGTCATTAGTTGTTCAGGTACAAATATCTTATGTAATATATTTGTTTAAGTTGGAACGAGTATGTGCTATAACCCTAGATTGAGGTCTGAATCATTCTTGTAGGGTTTTCCTATGTGTTGACTTTTCAAAACTAGAACTGGGACACCCTAATTTTGATTATTCAACTTCTTCTTATTTGTGTTATGACTGTGCGTCTTGACTGCGTATGCTTTGTATACGTGCAAATTGTACATCCATTAGTATTTTATTGTCATTTCATTTATTTTGTAAACTTTAGTATGAACTTTGTTTTGTGTTAACATATTTTGTCACCATGTACACATCCCTTGGCTAAGGTCTTCCCCCCAACTAGGTCTACTATGATGGTACACAATTGGAATCCACCTATTACGTATTAATTATTTTTATTTGGAACATATTAGTGTGTAGTGTACATTATATATGCTCATAAACATACTAGTTTGTAGTTGGAACAATTATGTGCTATCCATTTAAAATGGTCACTATTATGTACTCATTGTATAAGCGCTAATTTGATTGATCACTATTTGTCCCGTTTAAAATAATATGATGTAATATTTTTGTTTAAGTTGAAACATATATCTGAATGCCGACTATTGTGTTGTAGATCACCTAAATTATGGTGTTGTTAATCATGTTATAAACATCAATATGGGATAGGAACAAAATAATTGTTATATATTTATATTGACAATTTGATTAATGAGTTCTCCCTGCTAGTAACCTCATTTACGAGGACATGTTTATATTTAGGCATGATTGTTTTAGCATATTGTTTGGTCATGGAAGGAACCCAAGAAGTAGATTTATGATATATCTGTCAGTGTGTTTTCATGATCATATGTATCATGTATTATGTTTGATAGGTCATTAGTTGTTCAGGTACAAATATATTATGTAATATATTTGTTTAAGTTGGAACGAGTATGTGCTATAAACCCTACATTGAGGTCTGAATCATTCATGTAGGTTTTTTTTGTGTTGACTTTTCAAAACTAGAACTGGGACACCCTAATTTTGATTATTCAACTTCTTCTTATTTGTGTTATGATTGTGCACCTTGAGTGCTTATGCTTTGTATACGTGCAAATTATACACCCATTACTATTTCATAGTCATTTCATTTATTTTGTAAAATTTAGTACCAACTTTTCTTTGTGTTAATATATTTTGTCACCTTGTACACAACCCTTGACTGAGGTCTGCCCCCCCCCCCAAACTAGGTCTACTATGATGGTACAAAATTGAAATCCACCTATTACATATTAATTATTTTTATTTGGAACATACTAGTGTCTAGTGTACATTGTAATGCTCATAAACATACTAGTTTGTAGTTGGAACAATTATGTGCTATCCATTTAAAATGGTCACTATTATGTGCTCATTGTATAAGCCCTAATTTGATTGGTCACTATTTGTTCCATTTAAAATAATATGATGTAATATTTTTGTTTAAGTTGAAACATATATCTAAATGCCGACTATAGATCACCTAAATTATGGTGTTGTTAATCATGTTATAAAAATCAATACACCAGCAATGTAGAGCACGATATTCTGCATTGAAATGAAATAGGTCGACCATATGGAATAGGAACAAAATAATTGTTATATATTTATATTGACAATTTAATTAATGAGTTCTCCCTGCTAGTAACCTCATTTACAAGGACAGGTTTATATTTAGGCATGATTGTTTTAGCATATTGTTTGGTCATGGAAGGAACCTGAAAAGTAGATTTATGTTATATCTGTCAGTGTGTTTTCATGTTAATATGTATCATGTATTATGCTTGATAGATCATTATTTGTTCAGGTACAAATATCTTATGTAACACATTTGTTTAAGTTGGAACAAGTATGTGCTATAAGCCCTACATTGAGGTTTGATTCATTCATGTAGGTTTTTTTTATGTGTCAACTTTTCAAAACTAGAAATGGGACACCCTAATTTTGATTATTCAACTTCTTGTTATTTGTGTTATTTAAAATAATCCCACCATTTTGGCTAATATGTATCCCCTTTTCATTTCTTATATGTATCGTCCCTGAAACTGTCACTGGTCGGGCTCTTCTCTTCCTTCCATGTACCAGGTATATCTCCTGAGAAATACGAACACAGTTTCCATGAATTCCATGTTGAATTCTTGCTTTTGATGTACTTTTCCTATAATGAACATATTGGATGATGCGTTTGCTAAAAACATATTGGATGTTCTGTTACAAGTACCTATAGATTTATGTGTAACCTATATGATTGTTTAGACATGATTGTTTTTGCATATTGTTTGGTCATGTAGCTATTGCTACTGTGTTGTACATCACATAATTTATGCAATTTTTAATCATCTTATAACTTCAATATACCACCACTTGATGTAGAGCACAATATTCTGCTACTCCTGTCACCATTCCATCAGTAATTTTAAACATCAACCTTATATTAGACTACTTCAATACAAGTTATTGCTTTCAACTGTGTAGTCTCATACTAGGTTCGTATAACAGTTTCGTTTAAACACCCTGACTAAAGTGATATATCACAGTGTCATTGCTACTATGGCTACACCCGACCCGAGGTTTCGTATTGTATGGTCGAAAGAGTTGGATGAGGCATTGGTTGTGGCATTGAGGAGACAATATAACATGGGTAGGTGCGTTGATGGAATATTTACAAGGGACGCATGAAGGGAGACACTATGCGATTGGCATATCAGGATGGGGAGGAACGAGGGTACATTGGATCAGCTAAAAACTCGGAGGAAGAACCTCAGGAGAGACTATGCAAAGATAAAACTGGTGACCAACAAAAGTGGTGTTGGATGGGATGATAGAAGGCACAAGCCAATATTGCCTGACATCCCGGAGTGGAGGGAGGCACTTATAGTATGTCTAATAATATACACTCCCCTGAGTATTATATATATTAAACTAAACTTGTTAATATTGACCTAATCAGTAGTTGTCCCCTATTTTAGGCAAATAGGGAACTAGCAAGATTCATCAACAGACCATTCTACCACTACCACAACGTCGAGCTGATGGGGGGGAGGAACATAGCTAGGGGCCATCATGCAATGTCCTCAACCGATAGACAACCTACTTCTGATGTTGCATCTGAAGATGATGTTGATGTTGACCTAGATGCATCTGATTCATTTGTGAGCCCAGAACCGACCGGTCCAATCGGTCTGACCGGTTTCACTGAAGACATGGGTAATTCTTGGACGCAAAGTGAGGACACCAACGACGGATCACACAACCAAGGTGTTGGTGCAAGGACTCCCACCACGATCAGATGCCAGGAAGCGAGCGTCAAACTCATAGAACAGTTGTGTCCTGTCTAATGATGTCATGTTCGAATTCACAAAGGTGTTTTCCAAGGTACATGAGATGGGCAGTGGAATTCCTACTAGGTCTAATGATAAAGACGAATACCAAACCATTTTTCACCACTTTCATGCAAGCTACCATGACGCCCATGTCCCAGTTTTTACCAATCTTGTTCATTCCATAAAAGATCCAACTAACTGTAACATTTACCTAAGCCATATGGACACCCCACAAAAAATTACCATTTGGTTGCAAGACTTGTGGGAAATGAACAACACGACTTCTGGAGCTTCTGCATCACAATCACCATTCACGCCGCCGTACTTATGAGGTTGTCTAATTTAAGAACTATATCAGTATCCTGCCTTTTATTTTATGAACTTTCTCAAAAGTTGTTGTTGTACTATTTTATTCCGTTGGGAACAATCTCTAAACTATGGGACTATGTAATGGTTTATTTTGTTATTTGCTATTTGGTCAGTATTTGCTATTTTTTCTCTATAACCCTAATTTCATTTCTGTAATATCCTGATATTTTTCTGATGTGGGTAATCACTTTTAATTCTAGACGTGATGGCTGGTATTCATCCATATGAAACAACTTATGACATTCTACAACTACTAGTTCTTATGTCTGGTCCAGCTAATGACATTGCTAACGCAATATCCTACCAAATAGCTGACCAAATATCCAACAATGTCATGCAAAATTCATACCCCACAACCACACACCAACCAATACCGAGATCAGTTAGTATTAGGAGTGGCCATCAAAAGGTTTTAGAAATAATAACCGGCCATGAAAGGAGGGTGTACGATCTGTATCATATGCTACCCAACACGGTTTCAGCCTTTGTTGACAAACTTGAGGACCGAGGTTTGTTGAAAAGTACCAAAGGTGTGTCATCAGTGGAGGTAGTTTGCTACTTCCTTCAAATGGTTAGCCATGACCACACCAACCATGTTCTAGCTGAGGACTACATTCACAGTGGTGAGACCATAAGTAGAAAGTTTAATGAGGTGTTGGATGCAATGTGTGCTTTGTGTAACAAATATATTGTCATGCTAACTGCATCCACAACTCCGCACCACCGCATCACCAAGAGTTCAAGATTTTACCCTTACTTCAAGGTATGACCATCACTTAGTTGACCATTTTCCATTCCGTTGTTAATATAACCACCATCGTCATCATTGAGTTTGGTATTTACTTGCGTATTTCTTATATACTTGTCTTAGGATGCCATTGGGGCAATTGACGGGACACACATCCCCATTTTGGTGAAGCGTGAAAAGAAGAACCGATACAGCAATAGAAAAGGGAATGTTTCCATGAATGTCATGGTTGTAGTAGACTTCTCAATGGAGTTTACATATATCATGACTGGTTGGGAGGGATCTGTTGCTGACCAAAGGGTACTTCACGTAGCTACAACCACAGGAAGGTTCAAATTACCCACTGGGAAGTACTATCTTGTTGATGCAGGGTACACCAACACCAGCCAATTTCTTACACCATATCAAAACGTTGCTTACCATATAGCAGAGTATCGGGGTAACAAAAGCTCATACACCAGCAAAAAGGAAATGTTCAACCACCGACAAGCTCAACTATGTAACGTTGTTAAGCGAGCCTTTGGTGTGTTGAAGAAGAGGTTTTCCTACTTTCATAAAGGAGCGACTTTTCCCATGCAGTCTCAGTCTCAGATTATAATGGCTTGTTGTATCATTCACAATTTTATCTGGCGCTAAAATGATGGTGATCCTATGATGGACAAAAACTTGGATGAACCTCATACTACCACTGACATCTTGAATGAATTGAGTTCTCTCCAACAAACAAGTCAGGCTGATGCTAGAGAGGGAGATGTTTTGCGCGAAACTATTGCCAATTCTATGTGGGAAAATCAATTATTTATACATATGTTTTCTAACTTACAGACATTGAAACATGTTCTACAACATGTTTCACTTACTCCCTTTTCCAATTTAATTTTGTAACTTAACAGCCAAGTTTTATTCTCAAACTCTATTGTTGACTACAATTTTGCCTACTTATAAACAATGTCAAATTATGTCTCATTAGGTTTTCTATCTAGAATGGACAATGACATGTCGTCGTGCCCATGTGGTTTGAAGTGCACCGTACAAGTGTACATGGATGCCACAGATGCGGAAAATGGAAGGTTTAAAGACAACAATCCCCACATGCCATATTTTACATGTGGTAGGGGTCTTGTACCAACCAGATTCCATATGAGGTTGCCCGCACAGCAAGTACAACCTACAATGGCTACAGTGACTCCAATTAGGGATGCAATGGTATCACAGCTCGCATATGCACATAGAGAACGCAAGTTCTTGTCAGAACACTGTGACTTTGTTTGTTCAACAAGAGCAGACACTGATAGGTTACAAGAAGAAATTTCAAGTATGCGGGAGAGGTGTCGATATCTTCAGCACCGACTTCAAATAACGAGCGATAATGACTCTTCAACAGAAGAAGATGGATACAATACATCATAGATATACTATATTATGATCTATCCAAATGAACTACACTTTTATGTTGCAACAATCATCCACTCCTGAACAAATGGTCTGCATATTATCTTTGAAAACTATGTCATGAACTTGACATTTTTGTATTAATCATCAATTTTGTTTTATTAGATGTCGATGACTCCATCTAAGGTTCTGAGGTGTGATTGTGGGCTAAATGCAGCCTTACGGCTTAACACAGAGGATGGAGGGTTATATGACTTTTCCATTCTGAGTCAAAGGTCGGGCGAAATGTATTACATATGTCGTACTCGTGAGGTGAGATAGTACATCAATCAATAATAGACTACCCTTTTCGAGGCTCTGCATTCTTTGCCATTAACTTGAACTTGGTACTACATTTTTGGGAAAAGACCGATGCAGATACTTCCATTGGGCAGTCGATCTCCCCCCAACAATTGATTCATTGAAAGCAGAGATTATGTTACTAACTGTTGAGTGCAAGTCAGTGTGGGGTCAGGCGATGAACATGAAGGACTTCGTTGAAATTCATCACAACTACGATGAATTATACACTAACAAAAAGTATGAGCGTGAGGTTTTAGAACGCAACATTGCCAGTCTGGAGGAAGATTGTCGTATGCTTGTGGACATCCCTTCACCTCAAATGACTCCATAACGTTGAATGGAACATGCATTTACATTGTCTTCTCTGTTTAGAATGACTATTAATGGATGTTATGAACATCATACACTTGTTTAATTTAGGCACTTTTATAAACGTCGTATTACATTATGCGTTATGAATTTTTTCTTCATGTTGGTGAATGTTTTATTAATGATGTATGTTATTAATTGAAAATGTACTTAACGTTAGGTAAAACCAAATAATACAATTAATTGTGATATACACCCTTACTTTTGAAAAATATATTACTTACAAAATGTGTTATATGGTTGGCCAACCCCCGACCCCGTCTTTTATCTAGTCTACCGAGCTTGATATGGTTCTCAGGGGTTTGATGAGAACCCAATATCACGTGGGTAGATGTGTAAATGGAGTATACTCTACACAGGCTTGGATGGAGGCATGGCACCAGTTCCTATACATAACAGGAGGCCCTTACATTTCATTGGATGAGATGCAAATGCGATGACAATACATCAAGAGAGAGTTTGTAAGAGACAATCTTTTCATATTGGGAGATTTATTGCCTCCCCCCACATTGGCCGTGCAACAAGGCATTGAGCACAACTTTTTGACGATGCATCACACTTACCCACCAGGGATTTTTGCATTCTTTAACACTGAAAATTGAAATAAACAAATGAACTTGTAAGATGTGTGCTAAATGTTGTAGTGTGTGTTTGCGTCGCAACATTTTACATGCTCTACTTATGTGTTACAATATTATATGTTGCTACCATAATGTGTGTTACAAAAATTGCATCACCTTCAAACTTAGTATCAGCTAAGTTAGGTTGCATTATTTATTTGTAAAACTTATTGGCATAGTTACTTTATGATTTCTGTTATTTGTTCATACCTTTGTTTTTATTAATTTTAGATGTCGACATCGCGTGCAAAGGCAAAGGCAAGGGCAAAATTCAAAAAATTGTTGATGTCGCTGAAACAAATTCACAAATATGTTGAAGATAACCTTTTATGCACAAAACCATGTTGCAATCACACAAAGGAGGAGGAAGGCAAATTTGGGATCGATGAACAAGTCAAGGGTCGGGTCAATCAGCATGTTTCTCAGTTTCTATTGTTGTTTTGTTGGCCAAAAGATGACATCAAACAACAAAACAAGCAGCCAGTGTAGGAACCATGCCTAGTGTTATGGAACGAGTACAATGAGGCCATAATGTTGGCTAATTTAAATCAAGATCCACATCCAACCATGTCCCCCCAAAGTGGCTTGTCAAAATCTTAGCTTTTGTTTGGCTATTTATTTCTATGGCATGCATCCCATTTTTTGTCTGTCTCCCCTGATGAATTTCACCCGTAAACAATTAGTTTATTATCAGTGATCATTTATGTTTAACTAATGACGACAACATGATTATTATTAGTTGTTATTACTGATGATAATGTTATTTCTTTATGTTATGAACAAAATATATTATACCAATTTCATATTTCATGTAGCTTGACAATTACTGTGTTGAATATGTTCAACATTACACATTTACCACATGCAAATGTCATTCCAGACGACAGTAACATTTCGTTAATTTTTAATCACCACGTAAAAATTAGCATTATCATATCTTATTTGCACTATTCTAAATATACAAAATAACACCCACACAACACAAATAAAATAAATTTTTAATATATTCTAAACATAGGTTGAAGTTGCATCAAAAATACACATTCTGCATACTTGTTCAAACAGTGCTGCAAGAATAGGACTGAATAAGCAGATACTGACTACGCTGCCAAACAGAATCAGACTTGTAGCCAAAAAGATTCAGACTGCACACAGACTCAAATCAGACCAGCTGACCAGAATCAGACTGCGTTGCCAAATAAAATCAGACTGCATCCTGACTACCCCAGCACTGGAATCCAGACTAACCCCGACGAACCCAATCCAGATTCCAGAATCCCAGTCCTGTGCCAAACGCATGCTTAAGCTCCTCCTTGGTGATTTTGACCAAAACTAGTACGAATCCTCCTTTCCTTCCCTATTTTCATGCTATTAGTATTCCTCCCACCTTCTTCCAGGTCAAAACCATGACCTTCCATGGTAAAACTCCACCTAGAACCCTAAAACATCTCATCTCCATGCTCTTTTGCTAGGGTTTGCACCTCTAAAGTGGAGAAGATGATCTTTGCTCAAGAAAGGATTTTGGCTTGGAGAAACCAAACCTTCTAATCACAGGATACTTTCAGTTTGAACCTTCTTACCTTCCTAGAGGCAAGTTTTTTTAACTCCCTTCTCATATATTGCTTAGTACATGCTTAAAACTCATGCTTCTATGTTGAAAATCGATGATTTCCATCTCTTTTTACCATGTTCTTCTAGGGTTTTGGTTTCTTGCTGTTTTACCTTCTCTAGAAGCTCTAGTTTGGTTACATATTCAACTTCAAACATGGTCTTGAGCCAAATGGTGTTTTCTCCCTCTCCCTCTCTCCAATTATCTCAATCAGTTTGATGATGTGGCAATTTGCTATTGATTTGTATTGAAAAAAAATTATATCTTCTAAACCGCTTATCCAAATTTGACAGATAAATGTTTTTTGGAATTGGAAAATTAATCTATATCTAATAAAAATATTTTCAAGGTCTGATTTCATGGTTTGATGAAGGATGATTTTTGTAAAACGAATTTAATGCATAAAATCCATGAAAATTACATCTTAATCATCATAACTCCAAAATTAACATAAGAATATGTTTTCTTCATCAGGAGAACCTAATAAGTTCATTGGTGATATTTTCAAAAGCTAAATCCGAATTTTGCTAAAAAGTTCTAAAATTAGGGTCTCTATGTATTAATGTGCACTATGTACTCTAATACGTGTTAATACATTGAAAATAGGCAAAGTGGAACTTGGACTCAATTAAAGTGGTGAAAGTTAGTAATTGATATCAGTAAGAGAGGTATGTGCATTTACACCTTAATTTGGGAATAATTGTGCCTTAACCTATTTTTCTATAATGAGGCTTTATTAAACCCTATTTCATATACTCCTGAATATTTTGCTATACTTGCCTCATAAATCAATTTTGAAACATTATTCTTGGGTCTTGGTACCCCAATGCCATGCTTATTGATTCATAAGATTATTATTGCCATGAATACATTTTCTAGCATGTGGATTTATGTTCTATTTAATTTAAAGTAGCGGTACTTATGTACAACCACCCACAGAGGGCATCTAAAGAATTTCCCTAGGGAATGTCTTATTCTCCCCATAATACTATAGGTGATTGGGAATGTCTTATTATCCCCTCACCTAAGGTTAGATGTTTGGTAGGTGACTCAACCCTACTTAGTTAGGTAGACATAATTATCTTACATGAAAATCCTTTTTTGATATAATTGTTAATGGCAAGTTTCTTTTGAATATAGTCTCATACTCTTGTTATCTTCATCTTATGATGAACCCTAGCCTGTTGTTATTTGCTTTACTTATCTTGATATCCTAGACTAGTTTTGTGACACATACTTTTCTTCCCTTTCCCTTTTTGCTGGGTGCCTTCCCAACCACCCAGGTGTTGACCAAGGTGATGGATAAGACAAGGAAGATTTTAGCTTTTAGCTTGGACTCGGTTGATGGAGATGTTGCTTGGAGACAAGATTGTAGTAGTATAGACTTCCTCTATCTAGATCCTAATTGTGTGTCTTGATGTAAACCCTAATGGGAGAATTTGATGTATTTTTGTAAACCTTTTATGAAATTGAATATAGTCAGTTATTTTTTTATCCTGCTACTTTCTAATGGTCTTTTGTATACCATCATAATAAGTTTGAAAATTTTGCACCCATTCTAGCATACATGTGAGAGTATTTGGAATGGACGTCAATTCTTCAAATTTTTAGTAAAGGGATGATTTCACTCTTTTACATACCTAATGATCAAAATTAATGGTGGATCAGGTCATCACCATAAATGATGAGTTAAGAATGTAATTGTAGATTAGACTAAACCTTGAACTAATGGTTCCTTGGTTCAATTGATCTAATGGTTAGACCTATACTTCAATTGATAACCTTAAACAGTGTACTTGATTTAATGAATAATATTGGATGCTTCAACATCCAATGGATTAGAATAAATCACATGGTATTATATGTGGGTCCTAGTGATGCTAATTGGATGGTTCAATACCATTAATTTGTAGTCTTACCTTTGCCATTACATAGTTATATTTGATAAATCACTATAATAAGTGGATGTGTAACTCCCATGTGATCTAGTTTATTATGATGTTGATTGTTTATAATCATACCTCTTGAATGATTAATGTGATAATGAATTACACTCTTCTTGTGTTGAAACCACAATGTAGTACTATTTGAATATCATAGTGCCTTGCCATGCTAATATCTATGGACACATATGTGCTAATGATATTTTGAGCCTTGTTTAAGGCATGGAATGATGATGATAACCTTACTATGAATAATGTGATGGCCTTAACCACCTTTGGGCAAGTTTGAATCCATTATTGAGGTGAAATCCTCTTCATGTTCTAATAAGGGTTAAAACCTTGGAACTTGTGATAAGATATTGGTATCTTGTTATAGTATGATGATAAGTGTGGTCAATTAATTTGCAATGAATGATAGCATGTGGTAATCTGTTAAGATTTATATCTCAAATATTTTATATCTTTTGAAGTTGTTATACATATACTCTTGTTAGAAAAGAATTAGGGTTTGAATGTCCACTTATATGATAAAGTATTACTGCATTCAATTGGAAGTAATTAATCAAGTGTAACCTTAATCATGTAGAGCCATGTGTCGTAGAGCCATCTTCAATGTCAGAACTTACTGGATGGTGAAACGAGTATTCCCAAGGGAAACTCAGAGTGCATATTGTTGAGTATGTGGGGGTGGAAAGTTGAGGATATTTGCTTGTCATCCATAATTGCAGGTTATGCAGGATGGATATGGTCATGCCTCTAACATTTGATGTGATTGAGGACAGCTACGGTTGTACCTCCGATTAGAGGGTTTTGTATACCCTATTTTCTAGTGTTGTAACTTGTACCAAGTACACACTAGTTGTTATCAGTTGACTATATGTCACTGTTGGCAATTTGACTGGTATGTCACTGCAGTTTACTCATACTAACCATGGGGAAGTGATCTTAGGATACCGGCACTCCTAGATCTTATACAGAACTAAATAACACTTTGTAGTGGTCAGTTGGACTTTGAGTGGTACGACTCAAACTCCCCAGGGCATAATAATGAAATATATAATACATGTCATGTAGTATAATTGCTTGAGTTTAATATGTATCACATTGGTTGATTAACCCTTGTCTTGTCTTTACACTACATAGTTCTTACATGATGCACACTTATGAAAATTGTGTAATTGTACTTGATGTTACAACTTATTTTCTTAACTGCTTAGTATGCTTAAACTGTTCAATTTGTTCATATTTCTTATTGAATATCCTAACTGCTCAATGTATTTTTGATTAATTACTATGTTATAATCAATATATGTTGGAGAGAGTTATATCTCTCGCTAGGACTGGGTCTCACCCATGGGTCACCACATTTTTTTAGGTGTTCACGGGCAATGAGGTCGAGGTCGTGTTGTGGAAGAAAACCAACCTGGTGATCAATAGATTTAGAAGGTTGCTTAGTTGTATATGTTAGTAGTAGAGTCCTAGTGTTGTTCCTGTACTCTCAGATCCGGGTATAAAATGTGTTTTATAGATGATATACTCGTATCGACACGAGATTTTGGTAGTATGCCAATGTTTGTAAATATATGGCATGTACATGTGAAATATCTTTTGTATGCAGGATGTGACTGAGATCTTTGGACCCATATGTAAATACTTGTTATAGTATATGAGAATGGAATGATTGACCTTTTGTAAGTGTTCTAGAGTTTATTTACATTGTTGGAATTGGTTTTAATTATTCCACATTTTTTACTATGTGATTAATTAGTAGTTGATCGTGTTTTGTGTTTTGAGTAATCTCATTTAGTGTGACGAGGTGTCATAGTTAAGTTGGTATTAGAGCTCTAGGTTTACTAAGTCTACATGGACATAGGACTTAGGTTTGAGTTTGTTCTTATGTATCCAACATATCTAATCATAGTTTATGCTTATGCATATATGTCTGGAGGACATGAAGAACATGTTGAGAGTAGCTATATTGCACCAGGAGGAGGTGCACAGAGGTAGGCACGCAAAGAGAGAGTGCCAGAAGTAGGGTCAGAGCAGCCCGCAATGCCTTATCTAGACCCGACAATGATGGCCAATCCTGAGTTTCAGTCAATGTTTAGACAGATGATGACCACAATTACACATATCGCTGATAGAGAACCAACACCTCAAGCTAGGGCACCCGCCTCTAATGTGGAGTCCCAAGGTGTGGGGAAGACATTTAAACATCTTAGACGTGTTGGGGCGATTGAATATGCAGGTACTTTTAATCCAATAGACACTGACATGTGGTTGAATGTGCTGGAAAAGGCATCCAGAATCCTAAACATCACTGAAGAAGACAAAGTTAAGCATGCGGTATACTTGTTTAAGGGTAGTGTTGGCCACTGGTGGGCCATAGAAGAGGAGAAAAGGTCAGGAGTTGTGATAGGATGGGAGGCATTTCGGAGGGAATTTGTTAGCCGATATTTTCCAGAGACCTATCTAGATGATAAGATATCTCAGTTTGAGAAGATTCGTCAAGGGGCTATGACTATTAATGAGTATGAATCAAAGTTTATGGAACTTCTGAGGTTCTTCCCGTACATGGCAGCAACGACCAAGGAAAGGATCTAGAGATTTCAGAAGGGTCTGAGTACGGAGTTGACTACTACAACATCAGCCTTAGAGAACAGGGAAAGGTTTTCCACCTTTGTGGAATCTATCAGGAGGATTGAGAGGTCTACCATAGAGAAGCGTGAAGCTAATTCTAAGAAGAGACCTATGGAGTTTCAAGGGCAATCATCTGGAGGCTTTAAGAAGCCAAGGTTTTTCCCACAGCCATCGCAACCAAGGTCAACCTTCAGTGAACCAAGATCACATGCACCATCATAGTGGATCTCAAGTCAGGGTAGAGGTCACAGTTTTCTACCAATGGGAGCCCATAGTACCTCATCAGTTTCAGTGTCAGGGCCATTTATGTGATACCTCATCACGCTTAACGAGATTACTCAAAACACAAAACACGATTAACTACTAATTTATCACATTATCAAAATTGCAAAATAATTAAAAATAATTCCAACAATGTAAATAAACTCTAGAACATTTACAAAAGGTCCATAATTCCATTCTCATATACTGTAACAAGTATTTAAATATGGATCCAAAGACCCCAATCACATCCTGCTTACAAAAGATATTTCACATGTACATGTCATATATTTACAAACATTGGCATACTACAAAATCTTGTGTCGATACAAGTATATCATCTAGAAAACACATCCCATACAGAGACCTGAGAGAATAGGGATGACACTAGGACTCTACTACTAACATCTACGACTAACCAACCTTCTGAATCTACTGATCACCATGTTGGTTCTCTTCCACAGCACGACCTCGACCTCGTTTCTCGCGACCACCTAAAAAATGTGTTGACCCACAGGTGAGACCCAGTCCCCGTGAGAGATATAACTCTCTCCAACATATATTGATTATAACATATTCATTAACAATGAATACATTAAGCAGTTAGGGTATTGAATAAACAATATGAATAGATTGAACAATTTAAGCATACTAAGTAGTTAAGCAAATAAGTTGTAACAACAAGTAGAATTGTACAATTTTCATAAGTCTGCATGATGTAAGAACTATGCAGTGTAAAGACAAGACAAGGGTTAATCAACCAATGTGATACGTATTAAACCCTAGAATTTATACTACACGACTGGTATCAATTCTTTTATTACATTTCCCTAAGGGATTTGAGAAATACCACTCAAGTCCCAACTGACCACTACTATGTCAAAATCAGTGCCATACAAGATCTAAGAAGAGCCAGACTCCTAAGATCTTCTCCGCCCTTGGTCAGTATGGGTCCGCCACAGTGACACATGAGGTCAAGCTGCTAACAGCCTAGTCCACCCTTGGTATATGTCATGACACTAGTGAAAGGAGGTGGGTATGCATACCCTATCATCTGATGTACAACTACAATTGTCCACCAATCTCATCATCATATATATATAATCACCATGATACAACCACATCCGTTCTGAAACTGAAGGCTAGGTATGACCACTGTCATCCTCCCTAACACTTGAATTCAGGATGACAAGCACCATGCATACTTATCAGTATGCACTCCGAGTATCCCTTACGAATACTCATTTCACTATCTCGCAATTTCTAACACTCAGATAGATCTATGGCACAGGGCACTACATGATTAGAGTTTCACATAATTAGTTACACCAATCGGGTGAATTAAGGCTAAATATTACAAATGGACATACAAACCCTAATTCTTTTCTAACAAGAGTATATGTATAACAACTTCAAAAGATATAAAACATTTGAGATATAAATCTTAATCACATTACCACATGCTATCATTCATTGCAAATTAATGGACCACACTTATCATCATACTTTTACAAGATACCAATATCTTATCACAAGTTCCATGATTTTAACCCTTATTGGAACATGAAGAGGATTTTACCGCAATCATGGCTTCAAACATGCCCAAAGGTTGTTAAGACCATCAAATTATTCATATTAAGGTTATCATCATCATTCCATGCTTTAAACAAGGCTCAAAAGATCATTAGCACATATGTGTCCATAGATATTAAAATGGCAAGGCACTATGATATTCAAGTAGTACTACAATGTGGTTTCGACACAAAAAGAGTGTAATTCATTAGAACTTTAATCATTCAAGAGGTCTTATTATAACAAAAAAACATCATATAATTACATTAAGGTTTGGTATAACAAGCTAGATCACATGGGAGTTACACATCCACTTATTATAGCAATTTATCAAATATAACTATATGATGGCAAAGGTAAGACTACAAATTAATGGTATTGAACCATTGAATTATCTTCACTAGGACCCACATATAATACCATGTGATTTATTCTAATCCATTGGATGTTTAAGCATCCAATATTATTCATTAGATCAGGTTCATTGTTCAAGGTTATCAATTGAAGTATAAGTCTAACCATTAAATCAATTGAACCAAGGAAACATTGGTTTAAGGTTTAGTAAAATCTAGAATTACATTCCTAATTCATCATATATGGTGATAAACTAATCCACCATTAATTGTGATCATTAGGTCACCATTGATTGCTAGATCAGTAATACATTCAGTTAACACAATCAAATATTAAGCCAATATCATCATCGATTGATAACATCATTAGAATACTTAGTGAATGATAATTAAACGTCTAATTGAGTCAAAACCTGACCTAAGGGGGTGACCATAGGTTTTCATCATACATTGACACCCTTGATCACTAACATCAATTGTCAAGATAGCAACACCATTGGTTGTTGAATGGTTTGACCATTAGTTGTGTGATAGGGAAGGAAATAGCTTGACAACCCGAATTTGAACAATCAATTGTATTGTGCTTAGCACCATAGGTTGTTGCTATCAACATGTACCAGATCTTGTTACACCTTAGAAAGGTTGTACACATGTTTACAAGTTCATATAGAACTGGAACAAAATAGGGAACACCACAAAAATTCGTAATTCTAAACAAGCATGGTTTATCTATGCTTAATTCAACACATTAAGGCATAAAAATGAACTAACAAGCTTCTAGTAAGCAATATAAGTGAAGAATCTTATTTAACTCGCCTCTATAGAGTAGGTCAGATCCCAAAAAGCAAGAATCTCGAGCAAATAGGGCAAGAAAACCTTGGATTCATATCTAAACTTGGCCAAATAGGTACTTCTCTCCACAAGGAAGCAAAATCCTAGAAAAAGAAACAAGAAGGATAGATTTTTGAGTTGTAGAGCCACGTTCACTATGGAACAACAGGTTTCTGACCTGGAGGAAGGTCTAAGGAAGGAGAAGAGCAAGAAAAACAAAGAAGGAAGGAAGAAAACAACTTGCGTTGGTTGAATTCCCCAGAAGATGACCTTAGAAACCCTAGGTAGGGTTAAATGGAGATCTAGGAGACCTTCTTAGAGGAAAGAGAAATCAAGCATAGTTTAGTATTTGGGCAAGGAAGAGGTAAATATAGCCCATGGATAAGGGTAGAAGCAAGCATGAGGTGTAAAAGTATCTTCCCCTTGTGTTTATGGCCTTAAACTATTATGAATATACAAGAACACACACAAGAAGCTCCCACACCGTCCCTATTGACATAATTATCTTTCATTTGTCGAAATTCCCAGACAATCACATAATTCATTAGTTGATAGCTACTAAAAGTAGCTCATCCGTGAAGGGGTAAACCCTAAAATACCCTTGATGAAAACACCTTCAAACCATGGCTCAACTAGGAGTCCCATGGCTCGAAAATATCAAGAATGATAATATAACATATAAGGAACATAATGTATGTGACAAATTGTAAATAAAACCCATTAATTGGGTAAATTGTAAAAAAGTCCAAAATGTACATAAAATTGCATAACTTGCTCAAACAGTGTCGAAATTGGACCAAATTTGAAACTTAAGCTTGTGTTATGATTTTAAAACATATAAAAAAGGTTATATTAGGGTTCTAAGCATTCAATTATGGTAATTAAGCTCATTCAACTCATTAAGCAAGTTCAGGGGCCTTAAGGATTTTGCCCTGAAATCCTATGCAAAAAGAGATAGGTAATTTCTACGCATATCATTCTCTAGTTCCCATGTGGCTTCCTCTATGCCATGATAATTCTGCAAAAATGTCACTAGTATTATATCTTTTCTCTTCAGCTTTTTCACCCTTCTATCCAGGATCAATACATGATCCTCAATGATGGATCTTCCACCCGCGTGGAATTGCGTGCACCACTAAAAATCCTAAAGATAGTAAGTCTTTAGGTTTAGCCTTTCTTATACTAGATTGAGAACTCCACCCACGTATGCTAGGATATGTTGAAGTCTTATCGTAGTATAGTTAAGGGTCAAATCCATAGGACAACGGTCATGTTGGGAGCAACAAGATGGAAAACGTTAGAGTTTCACTTAACTCCTTAACAGTTGGTATTTAGATCAAAGAGTTGGTTTGGTTGTTTAAACTAAGTGAAAGTAAATTAAGAGCAAGAAAGTAAATAGGAAGGTAAAATTAAGGTTGTAAACAGTATTAAGGAACCACTGGGATGTGATCGGTTTTCACCACCACTACTCATGGATCAAAGCATGCAACATAAAAACATAACCTGCAATAAAAGTCTAAACAGTTAGTATCTTTGTAGATTTAGTTTCCTTTCAGAGAACTAACTATGAGAAGTGTGGGAATGTTGCAACGCCATCCATCCCCAAACGAATGGTCACTTACTTTACATTGTTCCCTTCGCAAAGTGTGTTTCTCGACTTATCAAGGTTGTACTTCCATACGTCAACGGATTCCATTTCATGGTATGAAAGTACAACAATGGAAGTGAGTTTACTCCACTTCTTGAAAAACACTCCTAGATACCGAAACAGATGTATGGTGGCTACATGCATCAGGAACCAACACTTAATCAAGATTTGAATCTAATAGTACAAACATAGACAATTCATACTAAAAGATAATAAGTAACACAAGTTGGTGATGAAGCAAAAAGCATTCATTAAACGATTGGTGTTGAACTGAAAAGAAAGTATATCTCTATTGCAGGCTTATGAACTACATAGCATGAAATGAAAACATGGGTGGGGCTACTCCCCGCACCCTAGTGTATGAGACTACTCACTCATGGAAAGAACAAAGAAGGAGGCGAGAAGAGAGAGAGAGCATCATCTCCACAAAGGAGGGAGGAAGGTTGACCCCTTGGAGAGAGAGAGAACAACAATGTTCACACTTCATAGCTTGCTTGATGATGAATCCTCCTCTTCCCACCTTCTTTGTCAATGAGAGAGAAGGTAGCTTGAAGATGGAGTATGGATCTCAGACCGGCAGCCTCGGGGTAGTGGATGAAGGATGGGATGGCTCTGGAGCAATAGAGGCAGCCTCTGGACATCTGAAACTTGATACCTTGTGAGGACCTTTTGGGTCTTATTTATAGGCTTTGAGTGAAGTCCAAACGTTTTGGGCAGTTTTAGGCCCAAACGGTCATGGAAACCGTTTGGGTTCTGAGATCATGTGGACTCTCTCGGTTTGGAAACCGTTGGCCTTTATTCGGTCTTGGGACCATGTAACTTTATGCGGTCTTGGGACTGGTTGATCTCCATTCGGTCTTGGGACCGTATGGTCTTCATTCGGTCTTTGGACCGTATGGTGTCCATTCGGTCTTGGGACCATTTGGACTCTCTCAGTTTTGAAACTATTTGGACTCTCTCAGTTTCGAAACCGTTTGGACTCTCTCAGTCTAGAAAACATTTGAGTCCTTACTGTCTTGAAACTGTTTGCTTTTATTCGGTCTTGGGACCGTGTATCTTTATGCGGTCTTGGGACCGGTTGATCTTCATTCGGTCTTGGGATCGTTTTGCATCCATTCGGTCTTAGGACCGTTTGGCGTCCATTCGGTCTTGGGACCATTTGGTGTCCATTCGATCTTGGGACCATTTAGTGTTCATTCGGTCTTGGGACCGTTTGGATCTTTTATAAAATTTTTTTGTATTTTTCTGTAGGAAATGAAAGGGAAAAGTTAGGCTAATGATATATTTGCAATAAAGTGGAAAGTTAAAGATTCTGTCTAATTTATCTAAGAAAGAGTATGGAAAATTGAGAAAAACCAATAAGATAACATGGCAAAATGGGAGGTTATCACTCAACATAGGAGATATCCTCATATAACTCAACCTCTACTGGTTGGATTGTATGGTCAGTATCTAGATGGCATTTCCTCAACATAGAGATGTGAAAGACATTATGCAATCTATGTAGATCTGGTGGTAGCTCCAACTTATATGCTACCTTTCCAACATGAGCTAGGATAGGGTATGGTCCCAAAAATCTGGGATCCAACTTACCCTTATTTCCAAACCTCAACACACCTTTCCAAGGAGTAACCTTAAGATATACTCTATCTCCCACTTGGAACTCAAGTGGTCTGTGTTGGTTATCTGCATAAGATTTCTACCCATCTTGGACTGCTTTCAACTATTGTTGTATCACTTTAATCTTTTCTGTAGTCTGATGTACTAGCTCAGGACCCAAAAGTTGATATTCACATGTCTCATACCAATAAAGAGGAGACCGACATCGTCTCCCATACAAAGCCTCATAAGGAGCCATATCTATGCTTCTTTGATAGCTATTATTGTACGCAAACTCTATTAGAGTCATATGTACATCCCACCTACCAGGAAATTGCAGCACACATGCCCTCAAGAGATCCTCTAAGGTCAGAATAGTCCTTTCAGACTGGCCATCAGTCTGCGGATGAAAAGTTGTGCTGAATCTCAGTTGTGTTCCCATTGCAGAATGCAGACGCTCCCAAAAATGACTTTTAAACTGTGGACCTCTATCAAAAACTATAGTCAGTGGAATGCCATGCAAACAGACTATCTCATCAACATATATTTGTGCCAATTTCTCTTATGTCAACCTCATCTTAACTGGAAGAAAATGAGTTGACTTAGTCAATCTGTCTACTATCACCCATATGTAATCATGACCCTTGGCTGTCCTAGGAAGACCAACCACAATGTCCATAGTAATATGATCCCATTTCCACTGTGGTATTGGCAAGGGTTGTGATATCCCTGCAGGCTTCTGGTGCTCAACCTTCACCTGCTGACAAATTGGACATTTGGTAATGAACTCTGCTACATCACACTTTAAACCTGGCCCCAATACATGTCTTTCAAGTTTTGGTACATCTTGGTACTTCCAAGATGCATTGCATACATGGAGGAGTGAGCCTCCTAAGTTACCATCTTCCTCAACCCATCAACATTAGGAACTACTATCCTATTGTGGTAACAAACTATACCATTATTTGCCTCATGAAAGCCATAATAATTTTCACTACCAATCCCTGATTGGATATTCTACATCACAATATCATTCTATTGTGCATCATGAATCTACTGTCTCAAGGTAGGTTTCACTTGTAACTATGCCAATAATCCTTCCAGCAAGGAAACTTCTAGCTGCACATTCATCTGGTGAAGAGACACTAGCATATCTCTCTTATGGCACATCAAGGAATTTAATTGTTCATTATCTACCATTGATAATGAAGATGACTTTCTACTCAATGCATCAGCTACCACATTTTCTTTCCCTGGATGGTAGTCTATTGTGCAATCATAATCCTTAATCAGCTCCATCCATCTCCTCTACCTCATATTCAGCTCCTATTTTGAGAAGATATACTATAGATTCTTGTAGTCAGTGAAGATCTGATACTTTTCTCCATAAAGATAATGTCTCCAGATCTTTAAAGCATGGACCACCACTGCAAGCTCCAGATCATGTGTTGGGTAATTCTCCTCATGTTTCTTAAGCTGTCGCGAAGCAAAAGAAATCACATTTTTATCCTGTATAAACATGCATCCCAACCCATTCTTTGAAGCATCACAAAAGACAATATAGCCTTTTCCTTGATATGGTAGTACTAACACTGGTGCACTAGTCAACTATTCTTTCAAAATCTAGAAAGAACGTTGACACTTGTCATTCCAAGCAAAAGGAACATCCTTCCTGGTTAACCTAGTTAGGGGTAACGCTATAGAACGGAAGTCTTTGATGAACCTCCTGTAGTAACCTGCCAGACCTAGAAAACTATGGATCTCTATCGGTGTCTTTGGTTGTTCCCATTCTAGTAAAGATTCCACTTTCTTGGGATCAACACAAATGCCTTTTGTAGATATAATGTAGCCCAGAAAAGACACTTTAGACAACCAAAATTCACACCTACTGAACATAGCATATGGTTGATGCTGCCTCAACAAAGCCAATATCTAGTGAAGGTGTTGCTCATGATGTTGACTATCCTTAGAGTATATTAGGATATCATCTATGAACATGACCACACATTGATCAAGATAAGGTCTAAACACCCTATTTATTAAATCCATAAAAGTTGCAAGTGCATTGGTTAGCCCAAACAACATAACCACAAACTCATAATGACCATACCTAGTCCTAAAGGTTGACTTGGGTATGTCATCAACCTTAATTCTCAACTGATGGTAACCTGACCTCAGGTCTATCTTTGAAAACATAGTGGCACCTCTCAACTGATCGAAAAGATCATTAATCCTTAGCAAAGGATACTTATTCTTTATTGTCACCTTGCTCAGCTGTCTATAGTCTATATACAACCTTATTGAATTGTCCTTCTTTTTAACAAACAACACGGGAGCACCCCAAGGGGAAGTGCTCATCCTGATAAAACCCTTCTCTAACAGTTCTTGTAACTGTTTCTTTAACTCTTGCATCTTTTTTGGTGCCATTCTATATGCTGATTGTGCTATGGGTTGTGTTCCAGGAATAAGATTGATCTCAAACTCAATCTCTCTAGGAAGGGTAATGCTAGGAAATTCCTCAGGAAAGACATCCTCAAATTCTTGCACCACTGGTACCTCCTGGATACTAGGACCTACAACCTTGGTATCCACAACATGAGCTATGAAAGCATCACATCGTTGTCTCATCAACTGCTCAACTGTCATAGATGACATCAAACATGTAGGAAGAATCTTCCTATCACCTTGGAAAATCCATTGTATATCTCCATCATGGAATTTCGCCACCTTAGTACTACAGTCCAAGACTACCTTGTATTTTACCAAGGTATCCATACCTAGGATTAGATCAAAACCATGCATGTCAAGTGGAAAAAGATCCACTTGAATGTTGTTTCCAGAGAAAGAAAGAACACAAGAAGGGCACACTTCTCGAAACTCAGTAGAATCAACCAAAGGAGTCTCTAGCCGCAGGCTATCAGATCTAAGACTAACAGATAGATAACAACTATCTATCACCTATCTAGTCATAAAAGAGTGTTTTGTACCCAGATCTACTAACACAGATATGAAATAAGAAGCAGAAAAATCCGAATGAAATAATTCCATCTGACCTATCATGACTCGTGGATTGACCACTGCTTCCGGCTGGGTTATGGCATAGAACCTAGTTGACGTCTGCTGCCATCCACGTCCTCTGCTTGCTTGTCCTGAGGATCCTGTATGGGATGTGTGACCACGTCCTCTACCACTACCAGTATCAAACTGTCATTGTTGTGATCCCTGTTGATTCTGCCTTGGTTGTTGAGTCACCTCCTTAACCTTCATAGGGCAATTCCATCTAATATGCCATGTGTGTCCACATTGATGGCACACTCAATTATCACTATGTGCTCTAAACATCCCTGTAACTGAGACTGATGATGAACTATGAGCTCATGTTGGTAGAAAATTGTGACCTCGACCCCTACTCAGGGTCCACTGTGATGGTGCATGTGATCTTGGTTCAGTGAAGGTTGACCTTGGTTGTGATGGAAGTGGGAAAAACCTTGTCTTCTTAAAGCCTCCAAATGATTGCCCTTGAAACTACATAGGTTGCTTCTTAGCATTAGCTTGACGCTTCTCTATGGCAGACCTCTCAATCCTTCTGAAAGATTCCACAAAGGTGGAAAACCTTTCCCTATTCTCCAAGGCTGATGTTGTAGTAGTCAACTCTGTACTCAGGCCCTTCTGAAATCTCCATATCCTTTCCTTGTCTATTGTTACCATGTGCGAGTAGAACCTTAGAAGTTCCATAAACTTTGATTCATACTCATTGATAGTCATAACTCCCTAACAAATCTTCTCGAAGTGAGAGATTTACTCATCTAGGTAGGTATCTGGAAAATATCCGCTAACAAATTCCCTTTGAAACTCCTCCCATCCTATAACAACTCCTAGCCTTTTCTCCTCTTCTATGGCCCACTAGTGGCCAACACTACCCGTCAACAAGTATACTGCATGCTTAACTTTATCTTCTTTAGTGATGTTTAGGATTTTGAATGCCTTTTCTAGCTCAATCAACCACATGTCAGCGTGTGCTGGATCAGAAGTACATGCATATTCAATTTCCCCAACACGTCTAAGATGTTCAAATGTCTTCCCAACACCTTGGGACTCCACATTAGAGGCGGCTGCCCTAGCTTGAGGTGTTGGCCCTCTGTCTAAACATTGTAACAACCCTGACCTGGGTTATACTTTAACCCTAGGTGTTTTGATTAATAAATGTGATTAGATGCTTAATCTCATCTTATGAAAAGTAATTAGGACTCAAGAGGATCTTATGTTGCAATTCTAGTCCTTTTTGAACATTGTTGAAATCAATGTTTTGTTTGTTTTGGACTAAAGTGCAAATTACCCAAGTTGAGGGGTTTAAGTGCAATTTGTGCATTATAATATGTTAATCATGTGTTGAAGCATCATGAGAGTGAAAATGATGCTGAGGTATGGCTTATGGAAGCCTGAATACCAAGGAAGAGCTGATAAAGCAATGTATGTGCATGAAAACCTAGTTTTGGTGTAATGTGCAAATTACCCAAAACTTAGGGTGCAATATGCAAATTACCACTTCAATAAGGTCCCTAATGTTTCTTGGCATCATTTAGAGAAAATAAAATGAGAGGGGAGCCTCATTTGAATTAAGTTGGAGGAGAGAGAATCTTGATGTTAAAATAATCAAGATTTAATCCTAATTGAAACCCTAATTCGATTTGGGGCAAAAATAAATGTATTAATTAAAGGGCCTTCAACAAAAATTAAAATGGTTGGATTCATATGTATGTGTGACGTCCTTGATCTTTGCAAGGACCACGAAAATATCCAAGGGAGTGGATAACTCACACACAATTTTATAAGAAAAAGAAATATCCACTCACATATGGATATTAATATAATATGATTTAAGGTGCTTGATTTTATTTTCTTTAAATCATGGATAATTGAGAGGAATTGGAGGAAAACAAGATAGCCTCGTTCCTAAGGAAGATGAGGGGGAAGAGGCGGCCACATTTTTGGAATTAATTGGATTTTTGCAAAGTACATTCTCTCTCATTGAATTTTTATAAAAGAACCTTTTACAAGCCAAATGGAAGGCTTTTTCGACCCCACTTCTTCTCCTTGCTTGGGAAACGACCAAGGGAGCTTGGGAGGATCAGGAGGACGACCCCAAACCTGTTGGTAAGGTTCTTGATCCATTTCACCTTGATTCCATGGTGGAAATTGAAAATAAATTATGGATTTCTTCCTATTTCGATCTCCTCTTCAATTCTAACCATTCCTTTTCACTCAAACCTTGAGGACGAGCCTTGGAATGGTGAAAGGAGTTACATACACCACTGTTTCCGTGGACATGGAGCTTTGGAGCTCAATTGGAGGTGGGTTTTATAACTTGAACCCTTGATTTTGTTATTGCATTCAATTCCATATCAAATAATGATCTTTTCTACATTTACAATAATCGATTTGGTTGATGAATGTAATCACCATGGAAACCACAGAAGGTTTCCTGAGTTTAGAGGTTGAAGATGATAAGCACACACCTATATAAATATCCAAAGCAAATGATCTTGATTGGGTTTCTCAAATGGTTTCCCAAACTGTTTGGGAGCAAATAGTTTCAAACCGTTTAGAAGCAAACGGTTTCACCAAACCGCATGAGACCAAACGGTTTCAAAACCATTTGGGGGAGTTGACCAAGGGTTGACCGTTTGAGAATCCTGTTCCTAATTATGTTGGTTGATAACCCACCAAATTTGATGGATTAATTCCAAAGTAATCATGAGTTGAAGGCTAATCAATTAGGCAAACCCTAATTGGATTAAGTGCTGATTTTCAACTTGATTGATTTGACTTTTTGGGTTAATTAGCCCAAACGGTTTCAAAACCGTTTGGGAATCACCCAAACGGTCTCAAGACCATTTGGAGGTCAACCAAGACCATTTGTAGGTCTAGGGTTTAGTATGGTTAAGTATTTGAAGATCCAAACATATGGTATAAACCCTAATCGGCTAAGTGTTGATTTTGCAAGTGAATGAGTTGATGCTTTGGGTTGATTAACCCAAACGGTTTCAATACCGTTTGGGGATCACCCAAACGGTCTCAAGACCGTTTGGGGATCACCCAAGAACGTTTGGATGTCTAGGGTTAAGCATGGTTGACCAATTGAAGGTCGAAAGGTACCAAATCACTTTGTAATTAAGTGTTGATTTGATGATCAACTCAATAGCTCAAACCCTAATGATTTTTCACTAGAATCCAAGGGTTGGATGAGCCAAACGGTCTCAAGACCGTTTGGAGCTCATCCAAACGGTCTCAAGACCGTTTGGAGGTCCCCAAGACCGTTCGGAGGTCTAGGGGTGAGTATGGTTAAGCAATTGATGATCCAATGATACTAAGTTAAAGTGTACTCAATTACTGATTTGGTGATCAATCCAATGATCCAAACCCTAATTGGTCGACTTGGATTTTTTTGATGTGATGGGAAAACGGTTCCAAGACTGTTTGGTGGTCATCCAAATGACCTCAAGACCGTTTGGGGTCAGTTCATGTTCAATTTGGATGATGGTTCAATGGTTTCAAAGTAACTAATCTTGCATTGATTCGTGTTTAAGGATCATCGATTCCAAACCCTAATTCAATTGATTCAAACCCTAATTCAGGACTAATTGAGGGTCAATTGAGGGTCAAATTAGTTGAATGTTGACCTATTTAACTCAATTGAAGTATGAGGATAGGTCCAATTGATGATTGGTTCCATGAATTCAATGATTGAAGGAATCAATATTGAGAACCCTAAACCGATTGGTGTAGTTGAGACCATCTTTGGTCCATGCGGTTTTGAGGAGGTTTGGACCAAACGGTCTCAAGACCGTTTGGGACCAAACGGTCTCAAGACCATTTGGGACCAAACGGTCTCAAGACCATTTGGGACCAAACGGTCTCAAGACCATTTGGGACCAAACGATCCCAAACCGTTTGTGCCCATGCGGTTTCAAATGTCAAACTTGGGCAAACTGTCTTCACCTACTTTCTTGGGCAAATGGTCTCAAGCACCACCTTTACCAAATGGTTTCAAACCGTTTGAACCTTGAAGTACCAAGTCCGTTTGGGGCTCAAGTAGTCAAAGTTGATTGAGGACTCAATTGGTTAATCCACTTAGACACTTGTTGTAATTGAGGACTCAATTGATCAATTCAATTGGATACCTTATGTAATGGAGGTCCAAGGTGATTGAATCTCTTGAGAATAGAGATGATGAATGATTCATTGATCCAATGATGATTATTAATGATGATCATTGAAGGTACAAAGGTTGAAATCCTAATAGTACCTAAGTGATTAGTGCCAATCAAGGGATGAACCCTAATTTCCTATAGGATCAATGACTTGGTACACTATGTCATCCATAGTTGTATGTACTTGATTGAAGGGATGATATGACCTTATCAAGTTGAGATGATGTTAGCATGAATCCATAACATGAATATAATTCATGTAAGGGTATGATCCTTAAGTAGAGAGATCATGAAACCCTAATCATGAATATATACCCTAATTGACAGGGTTATTGAATTCTAACCCTAATTGAGGGCAATTCTAAATGTAACCCTAATCCAGGGTGAGGATATAACCCTAATCTAGGGTAGTGATGTGTGAAACTCCAATTTAGGGAAATGAGATGTAAAACCCTAATTGGGATGAATAGTGAATCTCTAATTATGAATAATTGAATGAAATCCTAATGGAGATGGATTGTAGACCCAAATTGTGGGTGACTATAGTGGAAATCTTAATTAAGGATGATTCCATGTGAAATCCTATTCTAGGGTTATGTTATGAGAAACCCTAAGTTAGAATGAGGTGTATGGAACATTGATGTGGTGATGTGATATGAGAATCAAACTTAAGGTGATGTCATGTAATGGCATGTAAAACCCTAGTTGAGGGTGATTCCATGTGAAACCCTAATTGAGGGTGAATCGATGAGAAACCCTAATTGAGGGTGAATCCATGAGAAACCCTAATTGAGGGTGAATCCATGAGAAACCCTAATTGATGGTGAATCCATGTGAAACCCTAGTTGAGGGTGATTCTATGAGAAACCCTGATTAAGAACTAACATCACATAATGTTCTAATGTTATGTTGTGATGAGAGGCCCTAAGAAGGGTGAAGGAATATGAGACTCTAATGTAAGTCATTATACATAAATCCCTAATCCTGGGCAATATGACAATGGATCATAATTCTAATTTTAAATAAGGATGCAAGGAAATCATAATGATGAGATAAAAGAAATGACCTTATAAAGGTGAAACATTTCATGTGGTTGATTATATGTAACCTAATTGGAAACAATGTATTTAGCATTAGACAAGTCCATATCATTAAAGATAGATGGACAATTCTAATGTGTGTCCTATGCATTATATGCTAAAGGTGAGAGTTTAGTGATGGAATGTATTAAGAGGGAAATACCTTAATACAAGATAAGTTGGTTAACTCAAGAGAATATGATATAATGAGAAAGTGATATATCAAGATATGATAGTTATCACATTCAGCACTTCAGGGTTTATATACCTTGATGTACTCCAAATCCAATATAATTGGGTAAGAAACATATGAAGTGTGTTATGCAACTATTACAATGAAATGTAATGAGTTGTTGCACTTGATGAGTGTTAATTAATGTACCTTGAGAATGGGGTTAAGCCCAAATGATGTGTATGATATAATCATACCATGATGAGGATGAGAAATGAACTCATACCTTGAATTGATGATCATTAATGCTATATGATGAAAGTAATGTTCTTGAATAATTAAATATGATACCTTTGAATTCCCCATAGGTATGGATTAATGAATTAAGGGTTGGATAGATTATATAATCATGAAACCCTATTTAATGAGAAAAGGGGAACCCTAACGCTGACTTGGGTAAAGGGAATGATAAGCCTTGTTTGATAGTAAACCCTAATTCCTGGAAAAGGAATAATGGTGTTACTATTGTATCACATGATGTGATGAATATATTGAATGATTATTATCATGCCTAATAACCATGCAAGTATGATGAGATAATGAACATAGCTAGATTTGAGCTATGTCATTTATATAATAAATGTTGATTGGAATTATGAGCCTTAATGTTGTTGTTTCTTAGTAAAAGTAACAATGTGTAAGGATTCTATGAGTCATATGAGCAAGTTGTTGCCTAGAAAGAGGTGACAAGATATTTCATGGCCTTGTGAGCCAGGTGTGATGCTTGTATAACAAGTATCATGAATGCCTTGGTCAGATGATCTGAAGGTGATAGTTACCTGAAAAAGGTGTAATAATGCTCAATGATGAGTTAAGGGTTTGAATACCCAGAACCATATAATTATGGTGATGAGAATGTGAAGGGATGAGAATTCACTGTTTTGAAATGAGGGAATGAGTTCCCAAGGTCTTTGAAAGATTGATAAATATCTGATGAAAGTAGTACATGTCTCTTTATAACATTTTTGTAATAAGTTATGTTTGAGAACTTGACTGATGCTAAAAGAATATGCTAATGTACTTAATTTAATCAAGTGAAATCATATCATGTAGATCCCTGACCATAGATCCATCATCGTCAGCAAATTGGTGGTGGTGAAATGGGTGCTCCGCGGAAAAACCTGGAGGGCATACTTTTGAGTATGTGGGGGTTATGGGCGCTAATATCCTTACGCCCTAATGGAGGAATTGATGTGAGATAAACATTAAATCTCTCAATCCTTCATTATATGTACCGGGATGGATGTATCACGAATATCCCGATGATTGGGTTAGATGTCATACACATATCCCAATAATGTTAATTCCGAATCCGTGGAGATAAACACAAAATCTCACGATCGCGAAGAGAGTGCAGCACGCCACTGTAACTCTGATAGATAAGTTTCCAGTATACTCTGGAAATCTATATTTAGCAGAGACATAAGATTTCCTGCATGTGATCTCGCACTGACCGAGATGTAGGAGGTCATGGGAATCTGGCTCTTCCATTGACCTTGTATGGTACCGATTTTAACTTCGTAGTGGTCGGTTGGAGCATGAGCGGTATATCTCATCTCCTCAGGGCATAAGTGTGTTTGTAAAATGAAATCAGCCGTATAGCATGTTTTCTTAAGGATTGAATACGGAAATTCATTGGATGGTGTTACATTTCTATTATATATATGTAGTTCATTGATGTTGTTCATATATGTTGTATTCATTACAAGTAGATGGATGAACTATGAGTCTACCATGAGTAGATGCAACGTTATCCTTGAAAAAGGAGATTACTTCACTTTGTTCATACAAGTGATTTACTTGCTATTAATTATATATAAATCCTTCTACTTAGTTTATTTTAATAAACTGCTATAACAATGTTTTGGCCGAGAGTTATATCTTCTGCTGGGGCAATTTACAATTGTCTCACCCCCGTGGGATCCAACATTTTAGGTGGACATGGACAAAGAAGCAGAAATCCAATTGTAGGGAATGGACAACAACAGTAACAACAAGGATAGCAATAATATCTCAGGTGGAGATACTGCCTGTCAAGTTATGTTGTTAGAAAGTCCTATGTGTCGTCTCTGTACTCTCAGGTCCTCGGGGTTTTTAGTCAGTGTTTCTGATAAATCGATCTGAGATTTTGGCTTGATGCCTTGAGATTGTGTAATGTCTTTATATGATATTTATAAGGCAGCTGACGATGTAGTCTCTGAAAAGAGATGGTACAGGTTATGTACATTTGAACCAGAATGTAAATGTTATGTAATGGTTCTTGTTGGAAAAGATTTCCTATGTGAGGATCTCTTTGCAAAAAGTTTTAATTTTCAGTGATTTTCAGTAATCTACTACAAATAATTTGCTTCTGCTTAAGTTAATCTTGTTTTTGTGAGTTGGATGCCACAAACATAGACTGAAACTCAGGATTGGCCATCATTGTCGGGTTTAGATGAGGCATTGCAGGCTGCTCTGGCCCTTCTTCTAGCACTCTCTCATCACATGTCTGCCTCCTTGTACCTCCTCCTAGTGCAACATAGCTATTCTCAACATGTTCTTCATGTCCACTAGACATATCTGCATAAGCATAAACTATGATCAGATATGTTGGATACATAAGAACAGACTCAAACCTAAGTCGTATGTCCCTGTAGACTCAGTAAACCTAGATCTGTAATACCAACTTAACTGTGAAACCTCATCACGCTTAACAAAATTACTCAAAACACAAAACATAATCAACTACTAATTTATCACATAGTAAAAAATGTGGAATAATTAAACTGATTCCAACAATGTAAATAAACTCTAGAACATTTACAAAAGGTCCATCATTCCATTCTCATATACTGTAACAAGTATATACATATGGATCCAAAGACCTCAGTCACATCCTGCATACAAAAGATATTTCACATGTACATGCCATATATTTACAAACATTGGCATACTACAAAATATCATGTCGATACAAGTATATCATCTAGAAAACACATCCCATACCTAGACCTGAGAGTACAGGGATGACACTAGGACTCTACTACTAACTTCTACAACTAATCAACCTTCTGAATCTATTGATCACCAGGTTGGTTCTCTTTCATAGCACGACCTCGACCTCGTTTCCTGTGACCACCTAAAAAAATGTGGTGACCCATGGGTGAGACCCAGTCCCAGTGAGAGATATAACTCTCTCCAACATATATTGATTATAACATATTAATTAATAGTAAATACATTGAGCAGTTACGGTATTGAATAAACAATATGAATACACTGAACAGTTTAAGCATACTAAGTAGTTAAGAAAATAAGGTGTAACATCAAGTAGAATTGTACAATTTTCATAAGTCTGCATCAGGTAAGAACTATACAGTGTAAACACAAGATCAGGGTTAATCAACCTATGTGATACGTATTAAACCCTAGAAATTATACTACACGGATGGTATCACATATTTTATTACATTGCCCTGAGGGATTTGAGAAATACCATTCAAGTCCCAACTGACTACTACTAAGTCGAAATCAGTGCCATACAAGGTCTAGGAAGAGTCAGACTCCTAAGATCTTCTCTTTCCCTGGTCAGTATGGGTCTGTCACAGCGACACATAAGGTCAAGCTGCTAACAACCTAGTTTGTCCATGGTACATGTCACAACACTAGTGAAAGGAGGTGGGTATGCATATCCTACCATCTGAGGTACAACCACAATTGTCCTCCAATCTCATCATCATATATATATATAATCATCGAGACACGACCGCAGCCATTCTCAAACTAAGAGCTAGGTATGACCATTGTCATCCTCCCTAACACATGAATTCAGGATGACAAGCACCCTGCATACTCATTAGTATGCGCTCTGAGTATCCCTTAGGAATACTCATTTCACTATCTGGCAATTTCTGACACTCAGATAGATCTATGGCACATGGCACTACATGATTAGAGTTTCACTTAATTAGTTATGCCAATTGGGTGAATTAAAGCTAAATCATAGAAATGGACATTCAAATCCTAATTCTTTTCTAACAAGAGTATATGTATAACAACTTCAAAAGATATAAAACATTTGAGATATAAATCTATATCACATTACCACATGCTATCATTCATTGAATATTAATGGACCACACTTATCATCATACTTTTACAAGATACCAATATCTTATCACAAGTTCCAGGGTTTTAACCCTTATTGGAACATGAAGAGGATTTCACCTCAATCATGGCTTCAAACATTCCCAAAGGTCGTTAAGACCATCACATTATTCATGGTAAGGTTATCGTCATCATTCCATGCTTTAAACAAGGCTCAAAAGATCATTAGCACATATGTGTCCATTGATATTAACATGGAAAGGCACTATGATATTCAAACAGTACTATAATGTGGTTTCAACACAAAAAGATTGTAATTCATTATCACATTAATCGTTCAAGAGATATGATTATAACCAATCAACATCATATAATTACATTAAGGTTAGGTATAACAAGCTAGATCACATGGGAGTTACACATCCACTTATTATAGTGATTTATAAAATATAACTATATGATGGCAAAGGTAAGACTACATATTAATTGTATTGAACCATTGAATTATCTTCACTAGGACCCACATATAATACCATGTGATTTATTCGAATCCATTGGATGTTGAAGCATCCAATATCATTCATTGGATCATGTTCATTGTACAAGGTTATCAATTGAAGTATAAGTCTAACCATTAAATCAATTGAACTAAGGAGCCATTGGTTTAAGGTTTAGTCAAATATACGTTTACATTCCTAATTCATCATATATGGTGATGACCTGATCCACCATTAATTGTGATCATTAGGTCATCATTGGTTGCTAGATCAGTAATACATTTAGTTAACACCATCAAATATTAAGCCAATATCATCATCGATTGATAACGTCATTAGAATACTTAGTGAGTGATAATTAAACGTCTAATTGTGTCAAAACCTGACCTAAGGGGGTGACCATAGGTTGTCACCATACATTTGACACCCTTAATCATGAACATCAATTGCCAAGATAGCAACACCGTTGGTTGTTGAATGGCATGACCATCGGTTGTGTGATAGGGAAGGAAATAGCTTGACAACCCTAATTTGAACCATCAATTGTTTTGTGCTTAGCACCATAGGTTGTTGCTATCAACCTATACCAGATCATGTTACACCTTAGAAAGGTTTTACACATGTTTACAAGTTCATATAGAACTGGAAAAAAATAGGGAACACCAGAAAAATTCGTAATTCTAAACAAGCATGGTTTCTCTATGCTTAATTCAACACATTAAGACATAAACATGAACTAACAAGCTTCTAGTAAGAAATATAAGTGAAGAATGTTATATAACTCGCCTCTATAGAGTAGGTAAGATCCCAAAGCAAGAATCTTGAGCAAATAGGGCATGAAAACCTTGGATTCAGATCTGAACTTGGCCAAATATGCACTTCTCTCCACAAAGAAGCAAAATCCTAGAAAAAGAAACAAGAAGGATAGATTTTTGACTTGTAGATCCACTTTCACCATAGAACAGCAGGGCTCCGACCTGGAGGAAGGTCTAAGGAAGGAGAAGAGCAATAAAAATGAAGAAGAAAGGAAGAAAACAACTTTTTGATCGAATTCCCTCAAAGATGATTGTGGAAACCCTAGGTGGGGCTAGATGGAGCTCTAGGAGACCTTCTTCTCCAAAAATGGGTTGTCTTCTACCTTAGAGAAGTTGGTTCTGAAGAAAAACAGAGTGGATTAGTTGCTCCAGGTTAGAGGAAAGAGAAAGCAAGCATAGTTTTGTATTTGAGAAAGGAAGAGATAAATATAGCCCATGGATAAGGATAGAAGCAAGCATGAGGTGTAAAAGTAGCTTCCCCATGTGTTTATGGCCTTAAACTATTAAGAATATACAAGAACACACACAAGAATCTCCCCCACCGTCCCTATTGACCTTCTTAGCTTTACTGTGTCAAAATTCCCAGCCAATCACATAATTCATGAGTTGATAGCTACTAAAAGTAGCTCATCCGTGAAGGGGTAAACCCTAAAATACCTTTGATGAAAACCCCTTCAAACAATGGTTCAACTAGGAGCCCCATGGCTCAAAAATCTCAATAATGATAATATAACATCTAAGGAACATAATTTATGTGAAAAAATGCAAATAAACCCCATCAATTGGGTGATTTGCATAAAATTCCAAAATGTATAGAAAATTGCATAACTTGTTCAAATAGTGTCCAAATTGGACCACATTTGAAACTTAAGCATGTATTATGATTTCAAAACATATAAAAAGGTTATATTAGGGTTCTAAGAATTCAATTATGGTAATTAAGCTCATTCAAATCATTAATAAAGTTTAGGGGCCTTACAATTTAGGCTGTATCAGGACACCAGAACATGTTACAAGTGTGGGCAAGTAGGGCATACATGACCTTATTGCCCTATTAAAGATGAGGAGGTGACTCAGCAGCCAAGGAAAAGTCAACAAGGTCCATAACAATGATAGTTTAGTAGTGGTAGTGCAAGAGGACGTGGTCAGGCATCCTAGACTGGATCCTCTGGATAAGCAAGCAGAGGATGTGGATGGCAGTAGGCAACAACAAGGTTCTATGCCATGACCCAGCCAGAATCAGTGGTGATCCACAAGTTGTGAAAGGTCAGATGGAGTTATTTCATTCTGATTTGTCTACTTCTTGTTTCATATATGTGTTAGTATACCCAGGTGCGACACACTCTTTTATCACTAGAGAGGTGATAAATAGTTGTTATCTACATGTTAGTCTTAGATCTGATAGCCTAAGGCTAGAAACTCCTTTAGTTGATTCCTTCGAGTTGCGGGAAGTGTGCCCTTCTTGTGTTCTTTCTTTTTCTGGACACAACATTCAAGTGGATCTTTTACCACTTGACATGCATGGTTTTGATTTAATCCTAGGAATGGATACCTCAGAAAAATACAAGGTAGTATTGGACTATAGTACTAAGGTGGCGACGTTCCATGATGGAGATGTATAGTGGATTTTTTCAGTGTGATAAAAAGATTCTTCCTACATGTTTGATGTCAGCTATGAGAGCTGAGCGGTTGATGAGACAAGGATGTGAGGCTTTCTTAGCTCATGTTGTGGATACCAAGGTGGTAGGTCCTAGTATCCAGGAGGTACGAGTGGTGCAAGAATTTGAGGATGTCTTTCTTGAGGAATTTCCTAGCATTCCCCCTCCTAGAGAGATTGAGTTTGAGATCAATCTTGTTCCTGGAACACAACCCATAGCACTGTCAGCATATAGAATGGCACCAATAGAGATGCATGATTTAAATAAATAGTTATAAGAACTATTAGAGAAAGGGTTTTATAAGGCTGAGCACTTCCCCTTGGGGTTCTCCCGTGTTGTTTGTTAAAAAGAAGGATGGTTCAATGAGGTTGTGTATAAACAACAGATAGTTGAAAATGTGACAATAAATAATAAGTATCCTTTGCCAAGGATGATGATCTTTTTTATCAGTTGAGAGGTGTCGCTGTGTTTTCAAAGATAGACCTTAGGTCAGGTTACCATCAGTTGAGAATTGAGGATGATGACATACCCAAGTCAGCTTTTAGGACTAGGTATGGTCATTATGAGTTTGTGGTTATTCCATTTCGGCTAACCAATGCACCTACACTTTTATGGATCTAATGAATAGGGTGTTTAGACCTTATCTTGATCAGTGTGTTGTTGTGTTCATAGATGATATCCTGATATACTCCAAGGATAGACAATATCATGAGCAACACCTTCGTCAGACATTGACTTTGTTTAGGCAGCATAAACTATATGCTAAGTTCAACAAGTGTGAATTCTAGTTATCTAAAGTGTCTTTCCGGGCCATGTTATATTTACAAAAGGTGTTTTTGTTAATCCCAAAAAAGTGGAATCTGTAGAATGGGAACAACCAAAGACACCGACAGAGATATGTAGTATCCTAGGTCTGGCAGGTCACTACAATAGGTTCATCAAAGACTTTAGTTCTATAGCGTTACCTCTAACTAGGTTAACCAGGAAGGATGTTCCTTTTTCCTAGAATGACAAGTGTCAACGTTCTTTCTAGCTTTTGAAAGGAAATTTGACTAGTGCATTGGGTTAGTACTGCCAGAGCAAGGAATAGGCTATATTGTCTTTTGTGATGCTTCAAAGAATGGGTTGGGATGCGTATTGATGCAGGATGAAAATGTGATTTCTTTTGCTTCACGACAGCTTAAGAAACATGAGGAGAATTACCCAACACATGATCTGGAGCTTGCAGCGGTGGTCCATGCCTTAAAGTTATGGAGACACTATCTTTATGGAGAAAAGTGCCAGATCTTCACTGACCACAAGAATCTACAATATATCTTCTCAAAACAAAAGTTGAATATGAGGCAGAGGAGATGGATGGAGCTGATTAAGGATCATGATTGCATGATAGACTATCATCCATGGAAAGCTAATGTGGTAGCTGATGCATTGACTAGAAAGTCATCTTCATCATCAATGGTAGATAATGCACAATTAAATTCCTTGATGTTCCATAAGAGAGATATGCTAGTGTCTCTTCGCCAGATTAATGTACAACTAGAAGTTTCCTTGTTGACAGGATTATTGGCACAGTTACAAGTGAAACCTACCTTGAAAATAGATGATTGATGCACAACAAAATGATATTGTGATACAGAATATCCGATCAGGGATTGGTAGTGAAAAGTATGATGGCTTTCATGAGGCAGATAATGGCATAGTTTGTTACCATAATAGGACACTATTTCCTGATGTTAATGGGTTGAGGAAGATGGTACTTGAGGAGGCTCACTCCTCCATGCATGTAACGCTTCCTGGATGTACCAAGATGTACTAAAACTTGAAATACATGTACTGGTGTCCAGGTCTGAAGTGTGATGTGATAGAGTTCATTGCAAAATGTCCAATTTGTTAGTAGGTGAAGGCTGAGCACCAGAAGCCTATAGGGACATTACAACCCTTGCCACTACCACAGTGGAAATGAGATTATATTACTATGGACTTTGTGGTTGGTCTTCCTGGGACAGCCAAGGGTCATGATTTCATATGGGTGTTAGTAGACAGATCGACTAAGTTAGCTCATTTTCTGCTAGTTAAGATGACATTTATAGTAGATAAATTGGCACAAATATATGTTGATGAGATAGTTCATCTTTATGACATTCCAGTGACTATAGTTTCTAACAGAGGTCCACAATTTACAAGTTATTTTTGGGAGCATCTACATTCAACAATGGGAATACAATTGAGATTCAACACAACTTTTCATCCGCATATTGATGGCCAGTCTGAAAGAACTATTCAGACTTTAGAAGATCTCTTGAGGGCATGTGTGCTGTAACTTCTTGGTAGTTGGGATGTACATCTAACTCTGATAGATTTTGCGTACAACAATAGCTATCAAAGAAGCATAGATATGGCTCCTTATGAGGCTTTGTATGGGAGACCTTGTCCATCTCCTCTTTACTGGTATGAGATAGGTGAATATCAAATTTTGGGTCCTGAGCTAGTAAACCAGACTATAGAAAAGATTAAAGTGATACAAAAATAGTTGAAAGCATCCTAGGACAGGTGGAAATCTTATGCAGATAACCGACGTAGACCGCTTGAGTTCCAAGGGGGAGATAGAGTATATCTTAAGGTTTCTCCTTGGAAAGGTGTACTAAGGTTTGGAAAGAAGGGTAAGTTGGCTCCTAGATCTATGGGACCATACCGTGTCCTAGCTCATTTTGGAAAGGTAGCATATAAGTTGGAGCTACCACTAGATCTACATATATTGCATAATGTCTTTTACATCTCTATGTTGAGGAAATCCCATCCAGATACTAACCAGACAATCCAACCAGTAGAGGTTGAGTTAGATGAGGATATCTTCTATGTTGAGGGTCCTGTGTTGATCCTAGATAGAAGGGAGAAAAAGCTAAAGAGAAAATATGTAATACTAGTGAATGTTTTATGGCATCACCATGGCATAGAGGAAGCCACATGGGAACTAGAGAATTAGATGCATAGAAAATACTCATCTCTTTTTGCATCTTGTTAGGGGTTTATAGTTGTAAGGCCCCTAAACTTTCTTAATGAGTTGAATAAGATTAAATACCAAAATTGAATACCTATAACACTAATCTAACCTTTTTATATGTTTTTTAATCATAATACAAGCTTAAGTTTCAAATTTGGTCCAATTTGGACACTGTTTGAGCAAGTTATGCAATTTTCTATACATTTTGGACTTTTATGCAATTTACCCAATTGAGGGGTTTTATTTGCAATATGTCACATACATTATGTTCCTTCGATGTTATATTATCATTCTTGAGTGGTTTTATCCATGGGGCTCCTAGTTGAGACATGGTTTGAAGGTGTTTTTCTCAAGGGTATTTTAGGGTTTACCCCTTCATGGATGAGCTACCTTTAGTAGCTATCAACTAATGAATTATGTGATTGGCAGGGAAATTCGATAAAGGAAAGCTAAGCAGGTCTATACAGATGGTAGGGGAGATTCTTGTGTGTGTGCTTGTATATTCTTAATAAATTAAGTCCATGGACACTTGGATAGATATTAGAACTTCAACATTTTCTTTTTCTTTATCTTAAAGTTTCATATACTTATCCCCAAGCACCAAAACGAGCCATTTTCTCTCCACCACTTCCCTCCTTCTCTGAGCTTTGTTTTCTCTCTATTCTGCTACAAATTCCCAGCCCAACAAAGAAGAAAGTGGGGATCTTCTAGGAAAACAATTCTAGGGTTGCAATTGATTTGTTTTTGGGTCTAAAAAGCTTTTTCATAGTGAACTTGACCTGAAAGTGTAAGTATTACCTTATTTCCTCCATTTATTTCTTTTTTCTTCTTCCTCCTATATCTATCTAGGTTGGAACCCTACTATTCTATGGTGAAAGCGGCCCTAGAACTCAAAAATCTATCATTCTTGTTTCTTTTTCTAGGGTTTTGCTTCTTTGTGGAGAGAAGTGCCTATTTGGCGAAGTTCAGATCTGAATCCAAGGTTTTCTTGCCCTATTTTCTCAAGATTCTTTCTATTTGGGATCTGACCTACTCTATATAGGTGATTTATATAACATTGTTCACTTATATTGCTTACTAAAAGCTTGTTAGTTCATGTTTATGCTTGAAGGTGATGATCTAAGCATAAAGAAACTATGATTGTTTAGAATTTCGAATTTTTGTGGTGTTCCCTATTCTGTTCCAGTTCTATATAAACTTGTAAACATGTGTACAACCTTTCTAAGGTATAACATGATCTGGGACAGGTTGAAAGCAACAACCTATGGTGCTATGTACAAAACAATTGATGGTTCAAATTAGAGTTTTCAAGCTATTACCTTCCCTATCACACAACTGATGGTCATACCATTCAATAAACAATGGTGTTTCTATCTTGGCAACTGATGTTCATGATTAAGGGTGTCAAATTTATGGTTAAAACCTATGATCACCCCTTAGGCACTACTACATAAATTACGTATAACGTCACATTTACTGGCGTTAGTTGAAACGCAAAAGCCGACACCATTAACCTACGACTTCGGTTGTAAATGCAAACTGACACCTATATGTGTAAACCGGAGAATTTTCATAAGACACATGTATCACTTTTTATTTAACATTGGTTGCATGAATTAAAAATCGACGACCAAAGTCACCCACAAAATATAATTTTCAAGAGAAAAAAATTTACCTCCAAAATTTTCTATTCTGCGTCAGTTTTGATAGAAACCAACGACACATGTTCCTGCACCAAGCCCCTCGAAGGTTTTATCCCCTCAATTGTCATCGAGTTTTTTACAAATAACCGAAGACTAAGGTCCTTCATGAGGCAAAAATTTATTCCCTTATTTTCATCAGTTTTAGTAGAGGAACCGACGAGGATGTGAGTTCGTGTGTTGTCCCCAGGAAACCCCCCCAAATTATCTAATAGGCATTGGTTTTATTTTGGCAATCGACAACTATGAGTGATGTCGATAGACATCGGTTGTTGTGTGTTGAAACTGATGACGAACACCCCAATCCGGCACAATTTTTTTTGTTTAAAGTTTAAGATAGGTGTCGGTTATGTATATAATCGATGATAGATATTTGTATAGACGTCGGCTGTTGGTATAACTCACATTGATTATCTAACTTAATCACAAAATAGACTCTCCCCTTTGTCTATATTTCATTCCCAAGAGCTAGCTAGGTATCCCTTCCTTCTCTGGCGATTTTCCCCTCAGTCATCGCCGCTGTGAGCTAGTCTTCCTCCAGCCAGAGCTCGAGCCTCGTTGTCGCCACTCCAGCCTCACCGTCTCTGCTCCAGCCTCCCCTGCCACCGCTGCTTTAGCCTTCCTACTACTCCAGCTCCTCAATACTGCCATTATCCACCACCGCTGCCACTACTTGCCTCCGCCATTATCCACCATTACCATCACTGTTCTCTTGCTACTCGCCTCTGCCGTCGGTGGTAGTGGTGAATGCCACCGCAACTCGTGTTGTTGAGCTAGAGGCCACTCACTACCTCTATCGCTCCACCGCTACTCACTGCCTCTACCACTCCACCACCGCATTTCGTGCTACTGATCTCACCGCTTACTGCCTCTACCACTACCTCTGTTTCTCACTACCACTACATCCGCCACCGCAGCTTGTGCTCCACTGCTCACTACCTCTACTTTCCCTAGTCTTAGGTAAGAGAGCTTATATTAGTAATTTGAACACCCTCTTACATAAATATTGGAACTTTACTAGCTTTCACTACTACAGAACACGCCTTTAGCATCGGTTGTTTAACCCCTTTTAGCAACAGTTCTCAAGCAATGCCTATGTGGGCGCCGCTAAAGGTCGAACTCTTCGTCGTCAGTTTTCTGACCGACGCCAAAAGGCTTCACGCCACCGAAAATTCTCTAGCAGGGCACCTATAGGCGTCGGTTATGTATAGTAAGCCGACGCCAAAAGGGTTCACGCCACAAACCGGACACCATCTAGGATACTTTCTGCGTCTGTTTGCAACTAATTAACCGACGCCATATTTCCAGACGCCACGGTCGTGCTTCCCTACACGACCGTGTTTAGTACTATAGGTGTCGTTTTTATACTAATAACTGACGCCATATCCCGCCACGAGCGTGCTTTCCTATACGGTCGGGTTGTTTGTCATATTAGGCGGCGGTTTTTATCCAATAACCGACGTTGTAAATCTTTGATGACGGTGTTCTATAAATAACGGATGCCTATGTTTTTTTTTCTTATCAGTTTGCATGCCTGCTGTGGCTGGTCAGCAGGATGAGAACATGCAGTTCAGTTTTCTAAACTGCAGGTTTACGACATCCATTGATATCAGCCTACAAATAGGCCACAAACCTACAAAATCAACAAATATACTTTTCACACAAGTAGATACATTCAGACATCAATTCAATTCTCACATTCACACATGTAGAAACATTCAAATACATGTATAAACATTCAGAAATATTCATTTACAAAATATCATTCAACATCGCTATCAGCATCCCAATTATATTTTACAGTCCCCACTGCTTGAATGGCTCTTGCCCATTCTTCTCTTACTTCATCTAATACTTCCATCATGTATGGAGCATGTACATCTTTTAAGTATTTACCTATAGTGTGGTCAGTTTTAAACACCTGCAAAGAGAATGATGTATATATAAGTAATAATATAAAAATAGGATTGATATATTTCATACTAACTAATGAGACTATATATAATACCTCATGTATGGTATCGATATCCAATGCGGCATATTGGATAATCATCTACATAAATCGCATCACATAGTATGTGCATGCCCATCCGTTGTCTTGTCTAGTGCACTATAAATTGAAACATACAAAATATTAAAAAATACAACTAAGCACAGTTCACATAAATAATATATACATTGTAGTCGGGAACTTACTTTCACATTCTCCTAAATTATTGGCTGGTTCTTTTTCCTGGGGACCTTTCCTCCAACCTTTTTGAATGCATCTAAACCCCTACATGTTAATGTAACACAGTAAATTGCATAATTAAGTAGTAATGTAATAACATATGTTAACGGATATAAAAATGAAATATTTCTCACCAGAATAATGGCATTCTCATTACGTGTCCAATTTTAGTATTCAATGTACTCCCCGCATGATCTAGATAATAAACAGTGAACGTCCCGGGGAGAATATCTAGTAACTCCCAATGCCTACCGCTAGAGGTAAAAAAGTTAAAAATTAATAACTAAAAATCCACATTAGGAGAAGAGTGGGTCGCCATAGGCTGATTGGAAGCCTAAGATGCAGTAACATTCTAAAAAAAGAATAGGTTACCTCTTCTTGTGAAAGTCCCACTCTGGGTTTGCATTGGGATGGCCCAAAGAATGCTTTGATGCCCACAGGATGAACGTGCCTTGTTTTCTCTGCTCGTGCAAATACAATACATAAAGTGCAGCACACACAAGTGCTTCAGATTCATATAACAATATGACAGACTAACACATATATAGTGCATAACAACAACAACGTTGAATTTACATACAACACTAGCTTAGTACATATATAGTGGGACCAAGGGGACGAGTTACCATGAGGACAAACAAATTTCACCACGAGTTAACATTGAAGATGGTCTACTAACCTACACTGAGCTAAAAAAGTTTATCAGTACTAGCCTAAGGCACAAGTACCGTTCTTCAGGACAATGACGGTCGTGGAAGCTTAGTGTCCACTAGCCAGTTGAACGTGTAGTGGCCACTAAGCTTCAACGACCGTCATTGTCCCGATGAATGGTACTTGTGCCTTAGGCTAGTACTGATAAACTTGTTTAGCTCAGTGTAGGTTAGTAGATCTTTTTCAATGTTAACTCGTGGTGAAATTTGTTTGTTGTCATGTTAACTCATCACCTTAGTCCCACTATATATGTACTAAGCTAGTGTTTTATGTAAATTCGACATTGTTGTTGTTATGCACTATATATGTGTTAGTCTGTCATGTTGTTATATGAATCTGAAACACTTGTGTGTGCTACACTTTATGTATTGTATCTGTATCATGCTTCTCTTCATTGTGGCTTCTTTTGCTATTTCATGGCTTGCTGCCTATATATCTATATAACCTTAGTGTGTGATTCTTGCTCGTTGAGCATCGCTGATAGCCTAGTTAGTTAGCACATTGATTTCATTAGTAACACTAAAGGTTAATCTTGAATAGGTGAATACATAAAAATGTATATTAATTAAATTGGGAGTGGCGCTCAATACCTTGAATTCATCTATTTTTCTTTGGGTAACAAACTCCTCCTAGTATTTGGGGTCCAAGTAGTTCCATTACTGTGTGGCTTCCTTCTTCCTATATTTATTTTTCAAAGAGAATACAAACAAAAATTATTAGTGTAGAGATAGTGAAATATTGATCAATGTCTAGAATTGGAATCAATCAAGAACATATTCTCAGCATCGCATATGTAATCTCGGGTGAGATTGGTCCTATAGTTCCTTAGGACCCTCCCACAATGTTTAGCATTTGTATTAACTAGAAGATAATGAAACATCAAATCTGAAAATGATATTGATAGTATAAAAGCAAACATTTAGCTTCAATAAAAAAATATAAACATGCATGCCTTTAAAATTGTGATCTTTTATCAATTAACAATCCTTTATTGTGATCTCCGCGCACATATAAGTCATCATTAGCTTCAATATTTTGTAGAGTTGGCAACCCAACTGAGAATGGACTGCAGTCGTCATACTTATCATAGTACTCTTCTTCATCTATAGGATCTTCAATGAACTATCTTTTACCATGAAGAACAACTGACCATTTATCATTTGCAGGATCATCGATATTGAATATTTGTTTCGCTTGTGATGTCAATATGAATGGTTCACCCTTCTCGCCAATCTTTTCAAAGTTCACTAAAGTGAAACCCAATTCATCCACTATAACTCCTTTGGTGTTATCAACCCAATTACATTTAAAGAGCAGAATTCTAAAATCTATGTAGTCAAACTCCCATATGTCTTCAATGACACTGTAATATGACATTTTAGCTTCACGTGGACTCTTATCCTTTGCACTTGCAAAATACGTAGTTGATGCTTGAAGAGTGACCCCACTATTTTGGACGACACTCTTATCATCTTGGTGCTTTGTGTAATATGTGAACCCATTAATGTCAAACCCTTCATAAGACATAACATTCAGTTTTGGTTTAAAGGCGAGGCATTTGATAGTTTCTGTAATATCATTTGGTGTTTGAGATAGTTGATGTAAGACTTTATCTTCAAACCACTTAGTAAAAGTCTTGTTATGCTCTCTAGCAAGCCACATTGAACTTGCTCGAGGATGTTGTCTCTTGATGAAATTGGTATGTTCCTCGATATAAACACTCACTTCGTCCATGTTGTGTAAAATATACAAGTGACCTTGTTCCAACTGCTCATAGCTGATTACTTTCACCCGTGATCCCAAAATTCCTTTGCCCTCCTCAATATTCTTGTCATTAACATGAGTGTTATTACCACTCAAAAAGTCATTGCAAAAATCCATAACCTCTCTCGCCACATAACCTTCAATAATACTCCCTTCAGGCTGATAACGATTTCGAACATCACCTTTAAAAACGCTCATGTATCGTTCAAATGGATACATCCAATGCAAGAAAACTGGTCCCAACATTTTCATTTCCCTAGTCAAGTGGACAACAAGATGTACCATGATATCAAAGAATGAATGAGGGAAATACATCTCAAGATGACATAGGGTAACAACCACTTCTCTTTGCAAATTATCGTGAGTATAAGGGTCAATAACTTTACTGCATAGACTGTTGAAAAAGAAACAAAGTCTGGTGATTGCAAACCTTGCATGCTTCGGCAATATAGATTGAATTGCCACAGGCAATATTTGTTACATTAGAGTGTGACAATCATTTGATTTAAGACCTATCAACTTCAGATCTTTCATTGATACCAATCTACAGATGTTGGATGAGTAACCTTGTGGCACCTTAACATTTACCAAGCATTCATAAAAAGCTTTCTTCTCCTTTATAGACAACGTGTAACAAGCGGGAGGTAAGTATGTTCTTTTATTACCCATTTCACATAATTCTATTAATTCTGACCTTATTCCCATTTCACGTAGGTCCAGTATGGATTTTATCGCATCTTTAGTCTTACCTGGTATATTTAACAGAGTACCAATGACGCTATCACAGACATTTTTCTCAACGTGCATTACATCGATACAATGCCTGACTGTCAAAGAACTCCAATAAGGAAGATCCCAAAATATTGACTTCTTCTTGAATGAAGAATTGTCACTCGGTGTGGCCATACTACATTGTGATTTCTTACCAAATTCATTGACAATGTCTTTTACTCTTTCATAAACAACATCCCGTGGTATATGTTTAGGTGCACTCCGTTCATCATTCCATCCATTGAATGTTTTGCGCTTCTTATGATATGGATGGAATTTTGAAAGAAACCTTCGATGACCAAGATATACAGTCTTGCTGCCATGTTTTAGTCTTATTGAATCAGTGTTTTCTTCACATATAGGACACGATTTAGCTCCTTTGACACTATATCCAGACAAATTCCCGTATGCTGGAAAGTCATTAATAGTGCAAAACAACATAGCGTGCAAATGAAATGTCTCTCTTCCTGAAGCATCATAGGTCATCACACCTTCAGCCCAAAGTTTATTTAAGTCATCAATCAGAGGTTCAAGATAAATATCGATATCATTTCCGGGTTGTTTAGGGCCAGATATCAACAACAACAGCATAACGTACTTATTTTTCATACACAACCAGGGAGGAAGATTGTATATAACAAGCATGAATGGCCAAGTGCTATGTTGGCTGCTCAATGTCCCGTATGGATTCATCCAATATGTACAAAGCCCAAGTCTTAGATTCCTATCTTCTTCCCCAAATTTGGGGTACAATAGATCAATCTTCTTCCACTGTGGGGAATCAGACGCATGTCGTAGGATCCCATCATTATTTTTCTTAACATCTGCATGCCACCTCAAATTCTTCACATCTTTTGGATTTGCAAACAAGCGTTGAAATCGTGATATTATAGGTAGATACCACATCACCTTGGCAGGAGAACCAGTTTTGGACTCCCCCGAAGTAGTCAATTTATACCGTGACACACCACATTTTGGACAATCTTTCAAATCCACATAGTCCTTTTGAAATAATACACAATCATTCGGGCATGCGTGTATCTTCTTGGCCTCCATTCCCATTTGGCACAACAATTTCTTTACCGGGTATGTTGAGATTGGCAGCTCGTTTCCTTCAAGAAGCATTTCTTACAACAAAGTCAACAATGAAGTGAAGCCTTTTTCGCTCCATCTGTTGTTAGCTTTCAACTTATACAATCTCAACACAGCGCTAAGCTTCGTAAACTTAGCACAACCTATGTATAATGGTATCTCAGCATCATGCACAATGTTTCTAAAAATAAGAGGTGGATCAGTGTGCTCTACCCTACAACTATCCAGCATCGCATCAACGATGTCTACTAGAACTGGTTTGTTCACAGCAGAGGAGGACACGGCAGTGGCGGCGGCGAGCAGAGGCACACCAGCAGCAGCAGCGACGAGCAGCAACGGGGGTCATCGGCGATTTTAGGCGAGAGCGGAGAGCACAGGAAAATTATCGTGATGAAAGGGGGAAGAGTCGGGTGATTGGGTCTATTAAGTTGGTCAACAATGTCAGTTATCTAAAAAACCGACGCCTATTACTCTTCAGCGTCGGTTGATAGTAAAAAACTGACGTCCAATTATACAATCTTTGCCCTAAATTATTTGGTGGGAACCATTATCAGTGTCGGTTATCCGAGGATAACCGACACCGAAAGTGGAACTTTTTGTGCAAATTTTCATCTTAAATAGGCGTCGGTGAATAGTTAAAAAACCGACGCTGATATGTGACACAAATTTTTTCGCTCAAAAATTGGATTTCGCGGGCAATTTTAGGCGTCGATTTGTTATACCCAGCCGACGTTGAATACAAAGCGGTACCCATGTATGGCTGGGTTTCAAATATAGACGTTGGTTTTCCTAAATAACCGCTATCAAATAGTATATGAGTCGGATTACCTAAATAACCGAAGCCCAGAAAAGTGACACTGAATGTTGTTTCTGTAGTAGTGTTTTGTACCATAAAAAGACCTTATGTTGATAAAATGACCTTAAAAGGGCTTTTATGCTACATGTTACTCCTTTTATGCCTAGACTTGTTTTGAATGTGCTTCTAATCCTCATGCTTGACCTAATTCAGTAAATTTTGATGCATGTTGAACTAATATTCAAACTTGTCCATTCTAGCATCTTAATTTGATTTGATTATGTGCTTTGAGCCTTGAAACATGTGTGTTAAAGATACATTGATGTTAAATCATAAACCTAACTCACATGTGGGTCTTCTATGTCTAAATGATTATTTGAACTCCTAAATTAGTAACATATCATTCTTTATGCACCCAAATATCTTGTAAATCATGTATGCACCCTAGGGTGATTAAATGCCTAAATCTTGACTTGAAATATGACCTAGTATGTATGTTGATAATTGAAGCTATAGTCTCTTGAAAGTCTTACCCTAATGACCACCCCTACCGTGTAATGATCTCCATTTAGCATCTTTATGTTTTTTATGACACATAAAACCTAGGATATGAATGATGAAACTGTTGGTATGTATGCCCTGAGAGCCAATCATGGGATGATTGGTGGGATACATTAAGATTGATTTGATAAACATCAAAGGCAAGCTTCTAATTCTTTCTGATTTAGTCACATGAGATAGTGATAGAACAGATTGAATGTCTAGAGAATGATAGTACTCAAGGACGTATGCTTTCAAGTTGAGGACCTGAATGATGAGATCATACGGATGCTAAGAGTTTGTACATTCTTGTTATGTCCCTAGTCGGATGTCATTGTGGAAGGTAGATAGACAGCAATGACACACAAGACTAGATTGTGGTGTTGGTTGATGACAGAATCTCATTAGTCATGATATAGAGATATCAAACCAAACACATAGGTACTTGTTAGAGAACAAGTGTACTGGACAGACCCACCGTGAGTTTGACACATGGAACCATGACATGGTAGTCACAGTCAGTACTCACAGTGATGGTGGTGAGTGTGATTCTTTGACCTGAAATCACTACACTCAACACATGTCGTTGGGCACACTTTTACATCATCAAACACATTCCTAAAACATGGGTTGTTATAAAGGTGATGAATGGGTGGCTTTGACACATGGGGCTTTTGAGGGGTGAGTGATAGACATAGGATTTGTCCCTCCTGAGGGAGTTTGATATCCAAGGCCACTTGATGAGTAGGATTGAAATAGGCGTGTGCACGCATGTGTGAATCAGTATGTGATATTGATGTCATACATATCTCTTCCAATCTGCTCTGAGATCAAGAAAATGAATGAACGTTGACAGGATGACTGTTCCATGCCTCGAGTTCATTCAGGATATCAGTGATAAAGGAATTATACATTTGCTGTAACACCATTCACAGATTGTAGGATTGAATGTTGTTCTCCAACTTTCTACTTTCACTTGGGTAGCACTGATGTGTGACTAGGCACTACTCTTTGCTTGTGAAGTCATAAGTGTTATGGACTTTCACTGCCAACGTGAAATGGACCTGTAGGGTCACACACATAGGATTTAACCTGGAAGAGGATTTTTATCCACAAGCAATGTTTAGATTGATTACTAAAGGAGTTTAGTAGTTCAATTAAACACTCAGTTAATTGATAGCTCAATATCATAATGTTCGAGGTGTTGGACACATTGATTGGAGTATCAGATTGATTGAAATCGCAATTGACTGATTCTGCACAACCTGTACTCCCAACTGATCGGTTCATGTGATGAATCAGTCGACTGAGCTTGGTGAACCGGTCGGCTCAAGCGTTGAGCCGATCGGCTCAAGATCAGGGTGAACCGATTGTTTCAAGTGTTGAAACGATCGATTCAACTGGTGCAACTGAGAAACTTGGGAAAATAGGATTGGTGAGAATTTTCCTATCGTTTCAATTGCCTAATTTGATTGGGAAATAGGATTGGTATTCGATACCAATTAGAAACAAAAGAAGGAAAGTCAATCGGGAACCGACCAGGACCACCAACCGACCGGTTCACTTGTGAACCGTCCAGTTGAGGTGTCCCAACCGACCGGTTCACTTGTGAACCTAACGGTTCAGGTTGCGAGTTGGTTTCTTTTGTGGAAAATGTCGAACCCTTCTACTCCTGCTTTTAGTCCCGCGTTGCCCGGGATAGAGAAACCTGACCCATGACCCTCCTATATATATAGGGGTATTGGAGGCTTCTCAAAGAACAACTCAGTGCAACCAGTTGTTCTGGAAAGTTGTCGTTCTCTTTGGTTTTGGTAACCGAGAGAGATCACGAACAAGTGCTACCCGCAAAGTGAGGCGCAGCAAGGGAAAGACAAATGCAGTTGCAACTGGCAGCAGGAGAGTGTGTTGGCGACTAGTACGTCAACAGGAGGGTGTGACTCCTTTCAACTCCTTGTGGGACAAGGATTGTGGAGTTCCAGGTGGTCCATGTGGACTACTTCAGAGGCGAGAGATTTCTACCGCTAGGAGGACAACCTTCAATCCTGTCAGTCCCAATGCGACCAGGAGCTGCACATACAGCGTCCAAGATAGGAGGTGAATATCACGCAAGGTGCGAGGTTTTGTCACCGAGCAAGCCTTGGGACAAGGTATGATTCCACAAACCATCCCTTTCCTATTATATAGACGTTGACATGTTTCCTTGTTTTGGGTTTGGGGGAGAAATTTTTTTTGTTTCCGCTGCCTTCTCTGCCTCCCCTAAAACCCAACAGTGGTATCTGAGCCAGGTCAACTGCTCTATATTTTAGGAATATCGATATGATCGATTTTGGTTTGTTGCCTTTATTTATTTCATACGATGTGAATAAAATTGTCTTTATGCATGTCCAATCCTAAATCCACAAATCCCAATTACATATATGATATGTATTATTATTGCACTCGATACACGTCGCCCTTAAACGAGTTTTGTGGTGGATGTATAGCATGGTTATGGCCAATAAACCATATATGTGTATGGTTGTATGTGGTTGCTTGCGTCTCGGTCTGCCCACTGATGTTCCCTCTCCTATTCCTGATGTAACTTGAAATAATTCGAGATTATTTCCTACCTTTGCTCCCCCCGAATGTAACTCAGGGTTTCCCTTTTAAGCAATGTATAATTAGGATAGATTTTATTTCCTGTTATATCAAAGAACGAAGGACATCCAGACGACAGCTCAGACGATCGGTTCAAGACGTGAACTGATCGGTTGACGTTCCAGACGATCGATTCAAGGAGTGAACCGATCAGTTGATGACCGGTTCAAGGAGCGAGACGAGTGGGTGGCGGCCATGACGAGATGCACGATGATCGGGCAAACCGATCGGTTGGAGGAGCCAACCGATCGACTGGTGGCACCCAGACGACCGGGCCAGAATGAACAAGTCAATCATTGATGAGTTGATCTACTCTGAAGGCAAAGCACAGAGTTCATCTTGTACAGGTTGCATGTGATGTAGACCTAGATGACCATGATTCCTCTTGGCTCGAGGAATCACATTAGGATGGCCATAATCATCGCTTTTATTGTTTTGCATGTTTTCTGTGGGATATAGCATGTATATGATATGTACTATGTATTGTGGTGATTGGATATGTATATGTATATAAAAACCAAATCCCTCATTAAATATTAAGTTTTAGATGCCTTCCAAATGCGACACACATGAAAAGCTTGATCGACTAAGTGTGGGCACGCCCAAGCATGGTGCACCGTCTATCTCGTGGAAGCGTGAAGGATGAATGTGTGGGACTGCCCAAGCAGGGTGCATATTCGACATGTTGGCTTTGGGTCGGACTTAACAAGGTGACCTAGATCGGATCTAGCACCTTGAGGCATGGAGATGCTCATGGCAAGGAGTTGCATATGAATCTTATCAAAAGTTGCATATGATGCAATTGGCAAGTGTTGCTTACCTGAGAGATCTAAGTTGTGGGTGACAGCCCAAGCTGGTCCATGACTTAGAGGATTTCAAGATCTTGCCCACTAGAAGGTTGTACGCTGCAATCTTCTGAATTGATGGTGAGGGCTATTAATTTGAAGTAAAATAGTGGGAGCGATAATTAATCAAAGGCCTAATTATATCGTCAATTTTTCAAATCAATCAAATACGTCAAAAATGAGAATTTGGGCTAAAATTGCATATTTTCTTTTTGTAGTACAAATGGCAACAAACAACAATCACTTTTCTTTGTGATCGGTCCTTGAAAAGGACAAGCTAAATGGGACAAACTTCCACGACTGGTATCAGACATTGAGAATTGTTCTCACTCAAGAGCGTAAGCTCTATGTCCTGGATACTCCAATTCCAGAGGAACCCGCTCCTAATGCACCAAAGACAGAAAGGGATGCTTACAAGAAGCATTCTGATGATGCCATTGATGCAAAGTGCTTGATGTTGTGTTGTATGAACCATGAGTTGCAGAGACAACATGAGAACATGGGTGTCATTGAGTTGATTCAGCATCTTAGGAACATGTATGAAGATCAGGCACGGCAAGAGAGAAACAATGTCTCAAGGGCGCTGTTCAAGTTCATCATGACAGAAGGAGATCCAGTTGGTCCTCACACACTCAAGATGATTGGGTATGTGGAGAACCTACAAAGACTGGGATTTCCACTGAGCCAAGAGTTGGCTACTGACGTGATAATGCAATCATTTCCAGAATCCTACAGTCAGTTTGTGATGAACTACAACACGAACAACTTTGATAGGCCATTGTTAGAGTTGTTGGGCATGTTGAGGACAGTCGAGATACAGATAAAGAAGGACAAGCCTAAGTCTGTGATGGTGATCACGAACAAGAAAGGCAAGTCCAAGCGCAAGGGCAAGGGCAAAGCTAAGAAAGGTTCTGATGCTAGCCAGGAGCCCAAGACATCTTCAGCTCTCAAGGCCAAGGGAGGCGTGACCAAGAAAGGAAATTGCCACCATTGTCAAAAGCCAGGACATTGGAAAAGGAATTGTCCTCTCTATCTGGAAGAACAAAAGAAGAAGGAGGCGACTGACGTCTCTACTTAAAGGTGTCATGAAAGTAAACTTGTAACACCTTTTGAGGTATATGATACCAAGATGTAAAGTGTAAAGCACTCATAATTGGGGCAAGTGTTTCCGCCATAGATAGGAGTACTTTAGTTTATTTTCAGCCTATAAGGCATGTAATACAGTTATGAACTGCTATTTCATATTTGCCAATAGATAGAAACACTTTATTTTTGCATATTGTGCGACAATGATGGCAATTAAAAAGTTGAGTTTTCAATCTTAAAGATATGATCTTTGTGGCAATGCCTTATTTATCTTGTGGTATTTGATATGCATAAGATAAAATAATACCTAAAAGTTATAGATAACTTAAACAATCAAATTAGCATCAATCATGAGAAATTCATTTCTAGTTTCCATGTGATGGATAAATCTAGACTCTTTTGGTTAGAGAACCAGTAAGAGACATGAATATCTTGGACATGATTAATCAATCTTCACTAAAAGTAGAGGGAGCATGATTATCCTATTAGGTATAATACATGTGATGTATTTACATACCTATTGGAACAAATGCTAATACTTCAAATGGTGTTTAGAGAAATACCAATATGAATATCTTGAAGTGTTCAAGATTATCATAGATGAAGTGCAAATTTGGTAAAGTGCTAATTCTTGATGAGATCAATGAATGAAATACTTGGACCAAGTGTTTGAGATCCTTATGAGTGATTATGATAGTGTATCATTGTGAACTCATGATTAAGACATGGTTATGTCTAAATCAAGAAGGAATCATACTCTAAGGAGTTAGAGAATGATTATCAAATAATTGAATTCTTCTTAAATAAAGAATACGCTTCACTAATAAAGGACATTAAGAATCACAAGGACTTGTGAGTTCTTATATCCTTGACAGATACACCTCAATTATCTATATGATGAGTTGTTCATGTTATGAGTCAACTATCTAGATGAATATGAGGAACCAAATTTTTAGTTATGGTTTATGACCATTACATCCTAAATGACATCCATGTGAACAATAAGGTATGACCTTGATGGTAGCACTCATTGGATCAAATCCATAAGTGCAAATGAGTATTAAGTGTTAAGACACATAAATACAATTTTGAGAAGGATGATGCTTGTTGATTGCAACTTAATGACTAAGACATTTAGCATATGGATACTAAAACTGCATTCCTATGAGGAATAAAACAAGGATGTGTACGTGACACAACCAATAAGGTTTATGAATCCACTAATGCAAATGAAGTCTATAAGTTATAATGGACTAATCAATGTGATTGATTGAGTACAAGCAACTCAGAATTAGATCCTTACTTTGATGATATGGTCAAAGGGTTTGACTGATATGTCAAAGAAAAAGAAGGGATCTGTGATTTAGTGGGAGCGTGTTCACATTCCACATGTTGATGTGAAATGGAAATGTTCTAGAATGGAAATCCAAAAGTGGAAATTATCTTTAAGGAAGATAGAGATGTTTCCTATGTGATAGGAATAGAGATCTATAGAGATAGTTCTCAAAAACCTCTTGACCTATAAGGAGAAAGCATACATTGGCAATCTGTACTGAAGGGTTCAGTATGCACAGATTCAATGGGAGAAAACTTGTCCATGTTACATGGAGTTAGTATCCCAAGGCCAAGTGTTCAATTCTTATGAAGAATGGAAACACTAAGAATAGATATGGATCTATCATGTATGTAATCATCCCATTATCTTTCATGTATCGACATGGCAAGAACAAAATGCATTCATCATCTTGTATGTAGGACATGGCAATATGATGTGCTCATCCTGATAGCTTGTATGTGAGACATGACGAGTGTATGTCTGTCTACTTCTAGTAAGGGTTACTGGAATACCATGAGGACTTGATAAGTACTTGAGAAGTGTTGGTTCTATGGAGATAAGGAAGAGTTCAATGTAAAGAGTTACATTGATGCGAACTTCCGAAAGGACAGAAAATTAATCGCAAAATATATATAGGATATATAAAAGTGAAAGTTTGTTGATAATTGGAAGTGTTCCAATAAAGTCGTTTAAAAGGAAATGCCGAGTATCTATGTGTTAGAGAATAGCAGTGGATACTATATGGATCTGGAAGTTCATGAGATGAACTTATATTCCGCTCATTGATGACAAGTATGGAATCCTTGATCATGCAATGTGGCTAAAGGTTAGCAAAGGAATAGTAGATCACATATTACGGCACCTACATCTCATACGTGTGACATATAGTGAAGAGATGAGAGACATGCAATTTATACTGACTTTGGAAAGGTGTTGTCATTACTCACTATGTTAAGCACTAGAGCACAGTAACATGTGGGACATGTTTGAAGATCACTATGAATATGATTCAAGGGTGATTGGCTCGCAGTGCAAGTGGGAGTCTGTTGGTATGTATGACCTGAGAGCCAATCATGGGATGATTGGTGGGATACATTAAGATTGATTTGATAAACATCAAAGGCAAGCTTCCAATTCGTTCTGATTCAGTCATATGAGATAGTGATAGAATAGATTGAATGTCTAGAGAATGATAGTACTCAATGACGTATGCTTTCAGGTTGAGGACCTGAACGATGAGATCATACGGATGCTAAGAGTTTGTACATTCTTGTTATGTCCCTAGTCAGATGTCATTGTGGAAGATAGATAGACAGCAATGACACACAAGACTAGATTGTGGTGTTGGTTGATGACAAAATCTCATTAGTCATGATATAGAGATATCAAACTAAACACATAGGTACTTGTTAGAGAACAAGTGTACTAGACAAACCCACCATGAGTTTGACACATGGAACCATGACATGGTAGTCACAGTCAGTACTCACAGTGATGGTGGTGAGTGTGATTCTTTGACCTGAAATCACTACACTCAACACATGTTGTTGGGCACACTTTGACATCATCAAATGCATTCCTGAAACATGGGTTGTTATAAAGGTGATGAATGGGTGGCTTTGACACATGGGGCTTTTGAGGGGTGAGTGATATACATGGGATTTGTCCCTCCTAAGGGAGTTTGATATCCAAGGCCACTTGATGAGTAGGATTGAAATAGGCGTGCGCACGCATGTGTGAATCAATATGTGATATTGATGTCATACATATCTCTTCCAATCTGCTTTGAGATCAAGAAAGTGAATGAATGTTGACAGGATGACTATTCCATGCCTCGAGTTCATTCGGGATATCAGTAACAAAGGAATTATACATTCGCTGTAACACCATTCACGGATTGTAGGATTGAAAGTTGTTCTCCAACTTTCTACTTTCACTTGGGTAGCACTAATGTGTGACTAGGCACCGCTCTTTGCTTGTGAAGTCATAAGTGTTATGGACTTTCACTGCCAACGTGAAATGGACCTACAGGGTCACACACATAGGATTTAACATGGAAGAGGATTTTTGTCCACAAGCAATGTTTAGATTGATTACTAAAGGAGTTTAGTAGTTCAATTAAACACTCAGTCAATTGATAGCTCAATATCATAATGTTCAAGGAGTTAGACACATTGATTGGAGTATCGTATTGATTGAAATCACAATTGACTGATTCTGCACAACCTGTACTCCCAACCGATCGGTTCATGTGATGAACCGGTCGGCTGAGCTTGGTGAACCGGTCGGCTTAAGTGTTGAGCTGATCGGCTCAAGATCAGGGTGAACCGATTGCTTCAAGTGTTGAAATAATCGATTCAACCGGTGCAACTGAGCAACTTGGGAAAATAGGATTGGTGAGAATTTTCCTATCATTTCAATTGCCCAATTTGATTGGGAAATAGGATTGGTATTCGATACCAATTAGAAACAAAAGAAGGAAAGTCAACCGGGAACCGACCAGGACCACCAACCGACCGGTTCACTTGTGAACCGACCGGTTGAGGTGTCCCAACCGACCGGATTCACTTGTGAACCGACCGATTCAGGTCCCCAACCGACCGTTTCACTTGTAAAACGATCGGTTCAGGTTGCGAGTTGGTTGCTTTTGTGGAAAATCTCGAACCCTTCTACTCCTGCTTTTAGTCCCGCATTGCCCGGGATAGAGAACCCTGACCCATGACCCTCCTATATATATAGGGGTATTGGGGGCTTCTCAAAGAACAACTTAGTGCAACCAGTTGTTCTGGAAAGTTGTCGTTCTCTCTTGTTTTGGTAACCGAGAGAGAGCCCGAGCAAGTGCTACCCGCAAAGGGAGGCACAGTAAGGGAAAGACAACTATAGTTGCAACTGGCAGCAGGAGAGTGTGTTGGCGACTAGTACGTCAACAGGAGGGTGTGACTTCTTCCAACTCCTTGTGGGACAAGGAGTGTGGAGTTCCAGGTGGTCTGTGTGGACTACTTCAGAGGCGGGAGGTTTTTGCCGCTAGGAGGAAAACCTTCAATCATGTCAGTCCTGGTGCGACCACGAGCTGCACAAACACCGTCCAAGACAGGAGGTGAAGACCGTGCAAGGCACGAGGTTTTGTCGCCGAGCAAGCCTCGGGACAAGGTATGATTCCACAAACCATCCCTTTCCTGTTATATAGACGTTGACACGTTTCCTTGTTCTGGGTTTGGGGGAGAATTTTTTTTTGTTTCCGCTGCCTTCTCTGCCTCCCCTAAAACCTAACAGAAACTATGATCATATATATAGTAATGACACGATATATGCATGTATTTTGTTGGCCTAGAAACCCATCTGAGATTTACTCATTAGGAGTAAATCTTGGATAGTCCCCAGTTTGGGACTATTCTTGAACACTTAATTTGACTTAGGATGGAAGTGTATAATGTGTATTGGGTTTTCAAGAAAATTTTGACAACATTTCCCCGTTTGTTCTCTAAGTACATATGTACTTGGAGAATAGTGGGGAAATGCTGCCAAAATTTTCCTGAAAACCTAATACACATTATACTCTTACTAGTGCAATCAGGTGTTGAAGGATGGGATAGGTGGTACACATTTAATATATATATAAAAGATCTTGGAATTAAATATTTTAACCCTAAACCCTAATATTTTAATGCTAAAATTTAATCTTTAAATCTTTATCCCTAAATCTAAAATAATAAACCCTAATAATTGTTAACTTAATATATAATCCCTAAACCCTAATATATACTTGTTTTCTCTTTGATCATAGAATGGATAGATCATGGATGTCCATTCCAAATCACTCCACCGTAAAGTTTTTTTTTGGTCTCGATCAATTTATTAGATTTGCCAAGGAACATAGGAAACAACCTAGAGATATGTTCTACTATCCATGTAGGCATTGCGGTAACATGGAGGCAAGACTGTATATCTTGGTCATCGAATGTTTCTTCCAAAATTCCATCTGTATCATAGGTTGCACAAAGCATTCAATGGATGGAATGAGGAACGGAGTGCACCTAAACCTATATGAAGGGAGGTTGTTTATGAAAGAGTAAAAGACTTTGCCAATGAATTTGGTAAGAGATCACAATGTACCATGGCCACACGGAGTGACAAATCTTTATTCAAGAAAAAGTCAATATTTTGGGATCGTCCTTATTGGATTTCTTTGGCAGTCAGGCATTGTATCGATGTCATGCACGTTGAGAAAAATGTTTGTGATAGCGTCATTGGTACTCTGTTGAATATACCAGGTAAGACTAAAGATGGGATAAAATCCATAATGGACCTACGTGAAATGGGAATAAGGACAAAATTAACAGAAGTAGTTACTAGCGATCGGAGAACATACTTACCTCCCACTTGTAACACGTCGTCTAGAAAGGAGAAGAAAGCTTTTTGTGAATGCTTGGTAAATGTTAAGATGCCACAGGGTTACTCTTCCAACATCTGTAAATTGGTATCATTGAAAGATCTGAAGTTGATAGGTCTTAAATCTCATGATTGTCACACTCTAATGCAACAAATATTGCCCGTGGCAATTCGATCTATATTGTTGAAACATGTAAGGTTTGTAATCAACAGACTTTGTTTCTTTTTCAACAGTTTGTGCAACAAAGTTATTGACCCTGATACTCTTGATAAATTGCAAAGAGAAGTGGTTGTTACCCTATGTCAGCTTGAGATCTATTTTCCTCCTTCTTTCTTTGATATCATGGCACATCTTGTTGTCCACTTGACTGGGGAAGTGAAAATGTTGGGACCAATTTTCTTGCATTGGATGTATCCCTTTGAACGATACATGAGCATTTTTAAAGGTGATGTTCGAAACTGTTATTGGTCTGAAGGAAGTATTATTGAGGGTTATGTGGCAAGAGAGGTTATGGATTTTTTCAATGACTTTCTGAGTGGTAATGATGCTCCTATTAATGACAAGAACATTGAGGAGTATTTTGGCAAAGGAATTTTGGGATCACGGATGAAAGTAATCAGCCATGAGCAGTTGGAACAAGGTCACTTGTATATTTTACACAACATCGATGAAGTGAGTGTTTCTATCGAGGAACATACCAATTTCATCAAGAGGCAATATCATCGAGCCAATTCAATGTGGCTTGCTAGAGAGCATAACAAGACATTTATTAAGTGGTTTGAAGATAAAGTCTTATATCAATTATCTCAAACACCAAATAATCTTACTAAAACTATCAAATGCCTCGCCTATCAAACAAAATTGAATGTTATGTCTTATGAAGGGTTTGACATAAATAGATTCTCATATTACACAAAGTGTCAAGATGATAAGAGTGTCATCGAAAACAGTGGGGTCACCCTTCAAGCATCTTCATTGTTTTTTGCAAGTGCAAAGGATAAGAGTCCACATGAAGCTAAAATGTCATATTACGGAGTCATTGAAGACATATGGGATTTGACATTGTAGATTTTAGAATTCTGCTCTTTAAATGTAATTGGGTTGATAACACCAAAGTAGTTATAGTGGATGAATTAGGTTTCACATTAGTGAACTTTGAAAAGATTGGCGAGAAGGGTGAACCATTCATATTGGAATGGCAAAACAAGTATTTTATATTGATGATCCTACAAATGATAAATGGTCGATTGTTCTTCATGGTAAAAGATAGTTCATTGAAGAACCTATAGATGAAGAAGAGTACTATGATAAGTACAATGACTCCAATCCATTCTCAATTGGGTTGCCAACACCACCAAATATTGAAGCTAATGATGACTTGTATGTGTGCGGAGATCACTATGAAGGATTGTTAATTGATAAAAGATCGCAATCTAAGATGCATGCCTATTTATATATTTTAATATGTTTTATTTTTCTGAATGTGAACTTTACAATGTTTTATTATCTTCTAGTTATGTCAAATGCTAAATTTTTTATTTTTTAATGACACTTTCAGATGGCTGAGTATGAGCATGATGACCGTGATGATGATTACCGTGAGGGTGAGGATATCAATGCATCACCTCACAATGTCAGTGTTAAAAATATATCCTATATTTCTATCTATATGTCCACTTATAGTTATATCATGTAAGTGTGTTTATTTTGTCAAATTTTAGGTTGATGATGTACCCCCTAAAGAGATTGGGGAACTTGATGAGCGGCAATATTTTTTTGAAAAAGTGAGGGGCATCACTATGATGAACAAGTTACTACAACAAAGGGGCAATGGACCCAAACTGGCTGTGGATTTTGATCATGCAGGAAATCCAGTTGGAGTGAACTGCAACTCATTTATTTCATATCTTGGGGTTCTTACTCGTAGCCATTGTAGTCTTAATGTAGAATCTTGGCATAAAGTTCCTAAGGGGAAGAAAGACTTAGTATGGAAGGAACTATGCATGAGTTATTATTATTTGCAATTCTATTTTGTAGATTACTAATTTTTAGGATACTAGTTAATAGCAATTCTATTTTGCAGCGTATATTTGAACTGGATGAAAAGTTGCATCGTAAATGTGTGATGTAATGTTGTGGGAGGGTCATAAGGAACTATAGGACAAATCTCACCCGAGATTACATATGAGATGCTGAGAAGAGGAAGAAGCCAGCCACTGAGCAATGGAACTACCTGGACCCCAATGACTGGGAGGCGTTTGTTACCAAAAGAAACAATTGATGAATTCAAGGTATTAATCACCACTCCCAATTTAATTAATATACGTTCTTATGTATTCACCTATTCAAGATTAACCTTTAGTGTTACTAACCAAATCAATATGCTTACTAGCAAGGCTATCAGTGATGCTCAAAGAGCAAGGCGTGCACTAAATGTGCATGACCACATAATGGGTCCAAAAGGCTATGCAGGCATTCGCCAAAGACTACAGGTTGAGTCTACTGCTCAGTCTGCTGCTACTCAAGAGACTATAGAGTCCTCTACTATTGGTCCTGCACCTCTACCTCGCCATGCTATGTGGATAGCTGGGAGGAAAAATAAGAAAGGAGATATAACCAAGCTCGTAACTACTGAGGCGGCTATAAAAATGGTAAAATTCAACTCTTAGAGAAATCGATATTGATTATTATCATGTTTACTAACCAATTTCTATTGATGGAAATTAGCAGGAGCTTCACAAGCAGAGGAAGGAAGGCAAGTTCATCCCTGAGGGCATAAGGGATGAATTGACAGTTGCTCTGGGTAACCCAGAGCATCTTGGACGTGTTAGGGGTGCAGGAACTGGTGTGGGCATGAAAGCATTCTTTGGGAAATCACAACGCAAACATGTCCCAAAAGTGGGATTATCAAATGTTGAGGCAACCTATTCTTTTTTTAGAATGTTATTGTGAAAGGGAATTCAATAATCAAAATCTAGCATTTCTTTTGTCCATGTATAGGTAGATGAGTTAATTAATAGGAGAGTCGAGGAAGCACTTGATAAGAGACTCCATGAAGCAATTAGCAAGTGGCAAGCATCTCAGACTGCCACTCAGACAGTACCTGTGGAGTGCCACTCTTCTCCTATTGTAGAGGTCGTTGGGAGTAATTCTGTAGACCCACCACCTAGCACGTATGCTATTAGTATTTTTATGACATAGTAGCTAGTCTTTTCAAGATGATATGTTTATGTATATATATAATATTTCTTTACCTAAATTTGCAGGGGTTGAAGCCATGTCGTCTAAAAAGTCAAGAATATATCATTGCAGAGACTGAGGCTTACCCACCCCTTCTAGGGGACATGTTTCATGGGACTCCAGTACTTGATCGTGCGATTCGTGTGAGCCTGATACATGTAATCCCCAATTGGAGGGATCTTCTATTGCCATATGCCCACCCAGATTCTAAAATACTTGGTGAGGCAGAAGGCGGAGTGATATTGTGGCCCAAAGAGGATGTTGTCTATACTAATATTGTATGGTAAATTTACATTATGTTAATTTGTTAGTGTGTATATGAGTTAATTGATCAGAAATTATATAAACAGGTCAAAAGGAAGACACCTGCTACATCTCGGCCTCCACCTCCACCTCTTTAAGTACCAAGTTGGCTTCCAAGAGACCTACACACCTTGTTAGGTCCTAATTGTAGGGGTATGGTAGTATGGATAGGTGAACATGATCCAAATTTCCCTATAAATGTTTCTATTCTGGAGGATGTTGCATGTCAATAATACGATAACAATCTGTTTATGCAAGATATTTTGGAGTTGTTTCGTTATGATTGGTTGAATACATCTATGATAGAGCTATGGATATGGTGAAATCTTATTTATACATCCATATACCTTGTTTTATATATGGTGATCTGGTTTCTTATATATTAATGCATATGTAATACATGTTTTACAGCCACACATGATATGTACAGATTTTTCATTTTTACATGTGGGATTTTTGGTTCCATCTTTGATTAGTCTTGTAGATAAAGACCCTTCATCAGTTACTTCAGACTACTCTGCTACTTTTAAATATTTTGGTAAAAAAAAGAAAACGGTGATAATAGCTCCATTCAATGTTGAGTAAGTTTACTTTGCTTATAATTTGGACTTAAGAAAATTATATTTTTTTTGTGGATTTGAGTTATTAATTTTTAACTTTCTTACCTCTAGTGGTAGGAATTGGGAGTTACTAGTTATTGTCCCCAAGACGTTCATTGTCTATTATCTAGATCCTGCGGGGAAGGAATTGAATACATTATATGGACACATGATGAAAAGGCCATTATTCATGTGAGAAATATTTCATATTTTTATATTCACTAACATCTGTTATTACATTACTATTTAATTACGCAATTTAATGTGTTACATTAACATGTAGGTCTTTACACGAGTTCAAAAAAGCTAGAGTAAAGGTCCCCAAGAAAAAGAAACATCCACTAATTTGGGAGAATGTGAAAGAAATTTCCCGACTCTAATGTATATATTATTTATGTGAACTGTGTTTATTTATATTTTTGAATATTTTGTATGTTTCAATTTATAGTGTGCTACACAAGAAAACGGCTGGGCATGTGCATACTATGTGATGCGATTTATGGACCTAATGATTAAACATGCCGCAATGGAAATTGATACCATACATCAGGTATTATATATAGTCTCATTAGATAATATGAAATCTATCAATCTTATTATATATTATTAATTATATATATACGTCATTCTCTTTGTAGGTGCTTAAAAATGACTTCACTACAGGTTAAAATTTATTATATGTACATACTCCCTATACGATGGAAGACTTAAATGATGTAAGAGAACAATGGGCAAAAGCCCTACAAGCAGTGGGAATTTTTAAATATGATTGGAATACTGATGGTGAAATGACGATGATGAATAAAGAATGCTATTTCTAAAATTTGTTCTCATTATTATTTTTGTGTGAATGTGAATGAATTTTTCTAAATTTTCATATGTGTGAATGTGAAGATGATCAATACATGAATGTTTCTACATGTTTCTGAATGTGAAAAGAGATGAAATGAACGGAACTGCAGGTTGCTAAATGTGTGTGAAAATGGAGGAAATTTGAAATGGAACTACTGGTTTCTACATGTGTGTGATGAAAAATAATATGAATTAAATGTGCTTGTACATGTGTGTGATCATAAATTGTTGTCCATATTGTTAATTTTGCAAGTTTGTGGCTTGTTATTGGCTGATATCAATCGATGTTGTAAACCTACAGTTCAAAAATGAACTGTAGGTTCTACATCCTGTTGACCAGCCATACAACAGGCATGCAAACTGATAAGAAAAAGAACGCAGAACGTAGGCATAGGTTATTAGTATAAAACCAACAACAAAGACATACATCGTCGGTTATTAGCAAAAAATCAGCGTCTATATGGCGTTGGTTTTTAGTATAAAACTGACGTCTTTATTTGGATATAGTGTCGGTTATATATACAAACCGACGCCGATGCTGCCCTTGCTGGCGCATTTTATTGGTGGCAGTAAGGGTTATGACGTCGGTTTTTGTGAAACGTCGACGTCTTTGACCTGGATATAGTGTCAATTTTATTAAATAACCGAGGCCTATAGTTCCCTTGCTGGCACATTTTTAGTGGCAGGAAGGGTTATGGCGTCAGTGTTAAAACCGATGCTGAAGGTTTTGACTTTTAGCGGCGCCCACTTGGGTGTTGCTTTGAAACTGATGCCAAAGGCCTTAAATAACCGATACTAAAGGTCGGTTATGTACTAGTGAGGTTAGGTGTTGGCTCAATTAGACATTTAATTATCCTCCACTAAGTATTCTTACGATGTTATCAATCGATGATGACATCAACTTAATATTGATGGTGTTAACTGAATGTATTACTGATCTAACAACCAATGGTGACCTAATGATCACAATTAATGGTGGATCAGGTCATAACCATATATGATGAGTTAAGAATATAATTGTCGATTTGAGTAAACCTTGAACCAATGGTTCCTTGGTTCAATTGATGTAATGGTTAGACCTATACTTCATTTGATAACCTTAAACAATGAACCAAATCCAATGAATAATATTGGATGCTTCAACATCCAATGGATTAGAATAAATCACATGGTAATATATGTTGGTCCTAGTGATGATAATTGGATGGTTCAATACCATTAATTTGTAGTCTTACCTTTGTTGTTACATAGTTATATTTGATAAATCACTATAATAAGTGGATGCATAACTCCCATGTGATCCAGTCTGTTATACCTAACCGTAATGTGATTATATGATGTTGATTGGTTATAATCAGACCTCTTTAATGATTAATGTGATAATGAATTACACTCTTCTTGTGTTGAAACCACAATGTAGTACTATTTGAATATCATAGTGCCTTGCCATGTTAATATCTATGGACACATGTGCTAATGATATTTTGAGCCTTGTTTAAGGCATGGAATGATGATGATAACCTTACTATGAATAATGTGATGGTCTTAATGACCTTTGGGCATGTTTGAAGCCATGATTGAGGTGAAATCCTCTTCATGTTCCAATAAGGGTTAAAACCCTGGACCTTGTGATAAGATATTGGTATCTTGTAATAGTATGATGATAAGTGTGGTCCATTAATTTGCAATGAATGATAGCATGTGGTATCGTGTTATGATTTATCTCAAATGTTTTATATCTTTTGAAGTTGCTATACATATACTCTTGTTAGAAAAGAATTAGGGTTTGAATGTCCACTTGTATGATAAAGCCTTAATGCATTCAATTGGCAGTAATTAATCAAGTGTAACCTTAATCATGTAGAGCCCTGTGTCGTAGAGCCATCTTCATTGTCAGAAATTACCAGATGGTGAAATGAGCTTTCCCAAGGGAAACTCGGAGTGCATACTGTTGAGTATGTGGGGTGGCAAGTTGAGGATATATCCTTGTCATCCACAATTACATGTTATGGAGGATGGCTATGGTCATGCCTCTGGCATTTGAGGTGATTGAGGACAGCTGTGGTTGTACCTCAGATTAGAGGGTTTTATATACCCTATTTTCTAGTGTCATAACTTGTACCAAGTACGGACTAGTTGTTATCAGTTGAATATATGTCACTATTGGTAGTTTGATTGGTATGTCACTGTAGTTTACTCGTACTGACCGAGGGGAAGTGATCTTAGGATATCGACACTCCTACATCCTATACAGAACTGAATAGCACTTCACAGTGGTCAGTTGTACTTTGAGTGGTATGACTCAAACTCCCTAGGGCATAATAATAAAAGATATAATACCAGCCCGTGTAGTATAATTTCTAGAGTTTAATACATATCACATTGGTTGATTAACCCTTATCTTGTCTTTACACTACATAGTTCTTACATGATGCAGACTTATGAAAATTGTGTAATTATACTTGATGTTACAACTTATTTGCTTAACTGCTTAGTATGCTTAAACTGTTCAATCTGTTCATATTTCTTATTCGATATCATAACTACTCAATGTATTTATTGTTAATTAATATGTTATAATCAATATATGTTGGAGAGAGTTATATCTCTCACTAGGACTGGGTCTCACCCATGGGTCACCACATTTTTTTGGGTGGTCGCGGGCAACGAGGTCGAGGTCGCACTGTGGAAGATTACCAACTTGGTGATCAATAGATTCAGAAGGTTGATTAGTTGTAGATGTTAGTAGTAGAATCCTAGTGTTGTTCCTATACTCTCAGGTCTGGATATGGGGTGTGTTTTATAGATGATATACTCATATTGACACGAGATTTTGGTAGTATGTGATATAAGTGGTGAATGATACCACATGTATGATATGATTGATATCTCTTGGATGATAGGAATAGCACCTATTTCTACCTTGTGAATGATATGAGGTACAAATCATACCTCATGCATGATATAGCCCATTCTATCCAATATGGTGGATAACCGTAGATGATGGAATGAAATTTGATATATCCTATCCTTTGTGTAATGAAATGTGATAAGAGAATTCAATTAGACACCTAGAATGTCATGTAACTATATGATAGGGATGATCCTTGAAGGTATAAAGCGATTACGAGCCTAAGGGTCTATCTAACATGGTAACATGATATGTTACCCAACATGGAGACCCGATATGATAATCCTGGATGGGAAATCTATATGGTATATTATATATATACCACTTAAACGGTACATGATGAGGCATACACTCTATGCCCGATCTAGTGCACACCTTGTGCATGATATGGCACCAAGCACATAGCTTATACCCAATATGGGGTCAAGCACCTAGCTCATACCCGACATGAAGTTATCTTGAAATGATAAGAACTAAGTGATAGTCCATCTAATATGGGTACACGATATGATGTTAGGGGATACACCCTAAAACATGACATGGTGATGCGGTTATACCACATGCCTGATATGGATACACAACATGAAGTAAAGAATGTATCTTAAAGCATAATATGATAATATACACACATATTGATACCTAATATGGTAGAGACACTTCAATCATATGTAATTGATTGAGTGGAATACGTTGTGTGTTGTGTTAATTGCAGTATAAAAGATGATGAGATTTGTTAATGGTGAATTAATGCTCCTCAAAAGGAGGATTGAACCAAAAGTATGATGTAATCAATATCCTAGTAAGGATGATAGAGAAACTCATACTTCATGTTGATAATCATTTAATGATAAATGATGAGAATAAATAAGTATGATGGAATACTTATGATATGAATATATGCTCCTAGATGAGTGGAGCAATGAATTAGGGTTTGGATGGATAATATGAACTTGAAACCCTATTCGGCTATAAAGAGAAACCCTAACCCTAATAATGGGAAGGTTGTACTTCTCTTATTGAATAAGCCTTGTGAAGCATGTTAAATACTTGTATAATAAGTATAATGTTTATGTGGTCTGATGACCTAAAATATAATTGTTTCCTAGTGAGAGGTGACCAGATGTTCAATGAGCCATGTGAATAGTTGTTTCCTAGTGAGAGGTGACAAGGGGTTCAAATGAGCCTTGTGAACCATGTGAATAGTTGTTGCCTAGTGAGAGGTGACAATGTGTTTAAATGGGCCTTGTGAGCCATGATTGGACCCATATGTAAATACTTGTTACAGTATATGAGAATGGAATGATGGACCTTGTGTAAGTGTTCTGGAGTTTATTTACATTGTTGGAATTGCTTTTGATTATTCCACATTTTTGACTATGTGATTAATTAGTAGTTGATCCTGTTTTGTGTTTTGAGTAATCTCATTTAGCGTGACGAGGTGTCACAAATATGGTAGTAAACAATTCTATTTTTGCTACCTATTTTATAGGCATATTTTCCTACTCATTCTTCTCCACCTAGCCAATTAGGGACGAGCTCTAGACATTAAGTAAGAATGAAGGGAGTCCAAAGGGTTCATTTTCATGGAAGGAGGGAGTTTTAGAAAGCTACAAGTGAGAGAGATGAGAAGGCTAAGATGTCCTACCATGTTTGCCCAACGTCCTTGGCCATAGGACATCACATCCCTACAAGAAACAAATGCATCAGTTGTGGAAGTCTGAAGGGACATTGGATCTTGGCTACCCAGGGTGGTCATAGAGTTTCAACACATGGCATCCATCATTTATTGAAACCCTAGGTCACAAGAGTGTAAACCATCTTTATGCACCTTCTCAAGGTAGACCATCAATACAAGGAGATCAAGAGAGGGAACCATCAACCCCCACACATCCAAGGACCACCATAGGATCCCAACACCTAAGGAGAGCCATAGGATGTCACCCAGCTAGGAGGACAATCGAGTTATGGCCTCTAAGGTAGTTCATCCATGAGAGCAAACTCCAACTCAACCCTATGTCGATGTCACCACCCAAATTACGGTACAACAAGGCACCCCAAGGAACAACTAACTACAAAATGATATGAAAACATGTGATGATTTGCAAGAAAAACCATAGATATGGGTAAATAGTAAATAAGTCCAAAATAAGCATAAAATTGCATAACTTGCACAAACAATGTGCAAACTGGACCAAACTTGAAACTTAAGATCATCACATGATCTTAACGCACATATAGGGTATTATCAAGGTTTTAAGCATCCAATTATGAGAATAAAGCATGTTCAACTATTAAGAAAGGTTTGGGGTCTTACATGCCAAATATCACATTTAGAGAATTTATCATAAAGCTTGTTGTCTCTCAGAATTTGAGGCGTTGTCCATAAATGTTCGTTGTATTTCTCCTTGTCTGATGGAAATAGTAGAATACCATATACAAATACAATCACAAATTGTTTTAGAAGAGTTTAAAACACTCAATTCATCAGATCCATGAATGCAACAGGAGCAATGGTTAACCCAAAAGGCATAACACAAAACTCATAGTGCCCATATCTTATTTGAAAAGTATTCTTTAGAATATCATGTTCAATTATCCTGAGTTGATGATATCCTAACCTCAAGCTAATCTTTGAGAAGAGGGGAGAAGATTGTAGTTGGTCAAACAAATCAACAATATGAGGAAGAGAATATTTATTTTTCACAGTGACCTAATTCAAAAACCTATAATCAACACAAAGTCATAATGATCCATCCTTCTTCTTTAAAAAGAGTATTGGAGCTCTCCAAAGGGACACACTGGGTCAGATAAAGCCCTTATCCAAAAGTTCTAGCAACTATTGCTTCATATCTATCAATTTAGTAGGTGCCATTCGAAAGGGTGGTTTGGATATAGGAGTGGTCCCACAAAAGATATCAATAGAGAAATCGAGTTCGCTATGTGGAGGCGATCCTAGGAGATACTCAGGAAAAACATCGGAAAAATCTTTCACTATCTCTAACTCCTCAATATTAGCAATAAGAGAGTTAGTATTCACTATGTTAGCAGAGCCCTATAACCATTCATAAACATTATGCAAGCCTTTAAAGATCAATCTAATTGTCAACCATATTTTTATCTCACACATATAATGATTATTCTAAGCTTTAAAATAGGCCCTATTAGAACCTTCTTCTCTTTATAGTGAATACACATCATCCTGATCTAACCAATCCATACCTAGGATTAAGTCAAAGTCAATCATCTCAAGAACTACAAGATCATCCCTGAAACTCTCATTCTCCACTATCCTAGGCACATCAAACACATATCTACTATAGTTGTTGTTGGAATCAAAAGGTATAGATATCACTATATTATAAGCTAGAGATTTTGTCTTTAGATTTCACTTGGTAGAAAAACTATTAGAGATAAAAGATAGACTAGATCCAGTGTCAAACAAAACTAAAGTAAAATGATTAGCAACATCAAGCATTCCTCGCACCACCTTGTGAGAAGCATCTACATCTTATTTTTTGAGAGAGTAGACATGAGCCTCCACTTTCTTATCAGTAGGCCCCATTGCATCCCTCTTCATAGGACAATCTTGAAAAAATGACCCTTCATCCTACATCTTAGGCAAGCACCAATCTTGAAATAGCATCTCACCCTAGGTGGTGCATCTGACAATAATCACATAACTTCTTTTCCCATTAGTTTTTGTATCATCGTTCTTGAACCTCTTCTTAGATGTCCCGCCAAAACTTCCCTTGTTGTTCCCAGAGATGTCTCTCTTGTGTCCAAAATTCCTATCATTATATTTCCTTTCACTGCATTGAATTTCCTTGTTGTCCTCCTCCATGACATAAGTCATCTCGATAGCATAAGAGAGATTGTCACATCTACTCAAATGAACATGTGTCCTTAGATTTTCCCTTAAGCTGTTAACAAACTTGTCCTCTCATTCATTCTCAAATCAAACAGGTTTAGATGATAGCGCTCTAGCTTGTGGAAGGAATGAACATAATCCTCCACTAATTGTCCATCTTTCTACACTAAGTTCACAAACTCCTTCTTGTTCTTGTTCTTCAGGTGGTAGGGAAGATACTTCCCCTCATAATCAACAATAAACTACTTTCAAGTGACGTCTATGCCAGGAAAGTAAGTGTCAAAAGTGCATGACTGCCAACTCTCTATAGCTCCATCCAAAAGAAAAGTACCAAGATCCAATTTGAATTCTTCAGTACAAGCTAGATCTCTAAAACACTTCTCAATCATATGAAGTCATGCCTCAACCTTGTATGGGTCAGAGTCACCCTCAAACTTCAGTAGATCCAGCTTCATGAATTTCTCCAAAGCAAGGGATTTACTGAGAGGCTGGCCGACAGGGACTTCAAGCACCGATTGATGATGATGAGGCATCTCTTTCACATACATAAGGAAGATATCACTCATGGAACTAAGTACTAATAATATTAGTTGATATGGTGATGATTTTCCTTTGAGTCTGGTCTGCTCACTGGAAACTTTAGCTCTGATACCATAAAATATAATGCTCTGAAAATACATGCAAAAGCATAACAAACATATGTTCAATCAAGGTGAAAATACTCGAGGATCAGTCATAAAGAGAAAATCCTTATTTATAAGAAAAATCATCTAATAACAATGTTTTGTAGAAAATAAAAATATAAACCGAGCATGGGTCTTTTAAGAAAAATAAAAGGACAACTATTCTAAATTTAAAAGAAAGAACAAAATCTCATATCAAAAATAAAATCAATGAGTCGGTATCCAGTGTCCATCATTGTGCTAGAAGGATTATCACGCCGGTCATTAGCCAATATCAACTAGGTACCTGCATGATCCAGCTATGGGGGAGAAGTTCCCAGTCATGTATGCAACTACAAATGTGAAAGATACATAAAAGAGACATTCTAACTAGTAAGTTCATGTAGGATACACATTAACTAACGTCATCTTCATGATAACCAATTTCAATAATTTTAACAGTCAAGGAGAAAAATATGCATCAAGATATATTTAGTAAATCTTGTATGACAAAGTAACCGAAGGTTGTAGTCACCACAAGTGTGCAGTCCGTCAATAAGTCAACACGAGGTTGCAGTCACACCACGAGGGTGCAGTCACCATAAGGGTGTATTCAATCAATATGTCAACATGAGGTTGCAGTCAAAACACGAGGGTGCAATCACCATGAGGGTGTGATCAATAATTAGTCAACCTATGGATTTTATCATCTAGATATTTTGGTCAACCCAAAGCGGGCAAAGCTCCTAATCTCATTACCCAAAATTGGATACAATCACCATGATGTGGCATATCAGTAACATGAGAATATGAGATGGATGTCAACAGTTGACTCTATGACAAGGATCTAAAAGTAGTATTCAATATGGTCATACTTATTCATACGATCATGTAAGTATAAGCACATTTATATTTGTTTAATTTTTATTACCATTAGTTTCTTATCCAGTATTTAATCGCAAAAGTGTGACATAGTTCATGAGACATAACCTTTGATATAGTAATTATATTCCCTTTTTAGGTAGGCATTACATCTATATATGGTCATTTTCCTCTTAAGATAATTATGATCCTTATAAGACAATTAGTACACAATGGGGAGTACATATTTTTTATTTAAATTAACAAAATTAACATTTTTTCTACCATAGATCATGACTTAGAACACAATCATAATCTGATAGTAAATATCACATGTATATAGAGGGTGAGATTATGAAGATTATTAAACATATTTATCCTCATGTATGATCCATGCGTTCAGGGGAAGCAATTATCTTAATACAAGTAATTTATAAGATAAGAAGAATGAGTTTCATATGGCCATGCCAAATAAACAAAAATGAGACTTTAACAATATGGGTTTTTTCTTTGTTCTTAAAATATATTAAGTCATGATTGTTTAGTTGATCAAGAAGACATGAATACAATTCTATATGGTCAAAAAGTTCTACTATAACAAAATAAATAATAGGACATAATAAATTGGGTCATAGGGTACAATCAAAGCAAAATCTTGCCATAGACGCGACTGCATACGTTGAAGGATGTACCAAACTGAGAACTCAAGATCAGTAGAAGTCCGACGCCTAGCGTCGCCGTCCTGTTCCTGTCACCGAAGAAGCGTCATCTTGTGTATTCAGATTTCTTGGCAACGCATCAACTAGAGGAGAAATCCATGCTCTATTTTAGTCTCTCGGCGGCGAGCAGTCTCGGATTTATATAAATGTGCAGAAACTATCTAGCGGGCGGGGCGGACTCTATTTGTCAGAGTCTAAGAGGAGATGGGAATCCCACTTTCCGCATGTAGTTAGAATAATCCTAACAGAATACGGCAAGAATCTAAAAGTAGGCTCCCTCCCTTTTGTGTAACACAACAATCTCCTTTTTGCACGTGGAGAGGAGAGACGAATGCATATTTTCATTTTATCTTAAGAAAAAAGAAAGGGAAATGATATGCAGAGTAGAAACCGGATGACAATAGGGACAAATTTTGTCCTTTAGCTCCATACCCCACGCCAGTCCACCCAGCCAACGTACACTTGTCCCATCAGTTGTTGTTGTTGTGTTTTACAAAAAATGTGATGAAAAAATAGAATGTAGATAAAGTGGTAGTAGTTATTTTTGCTAATAACTTTCGAATCGTAATATATTTTTTGATGAAATAAATATTGTTATATTGCTTAAAAAAATACGTTACAATAAGATCAATCTCGACACAATTTAAAAAATTAAATATATAATACAAAAGAGGAGAGATGATGTAGTTTGAATAAGAAAAAAAATGAGAGAGAAATTTATTTTTCTTAAAACTTGCAATCCGTAATGAATCTTTTGATAAAATAAAAAAGGTTCCGTTCCTTACAAAAATAAGATCAATATCAACATGTGTTTGATAAAAAATAGGTGACACTACTTTCTTCGTATTCTTTTTATTTCTCTAGTCTGATTGGATGTTATATCTGATTCAATTAGATGTTATATCCGATCTAATTGGTCGTTATGTTCGTTCTAATTGGATGTTATCTCCAGATCGTTTGGATGTAATCCCTAGTCCAGTTGGATGTTATCTATGGTCTAATTTTATGTTATCTTCGAACCAAATGTACGTTATCCCCGGTCGAAATGTATTTATCTTCGGTCTAAATGTACATTATATCCGGTCTAATTTATTTTTAAAAAAAAAGAGAAAATATAAAAAAATGAGGGAAGTAGTATCATAGTTATTTATAAGAATATAATTTGAAATTTGAAAGAAGAGAGATAATGTGATTGTAGAAAAGTTAAAAAAGAGGAGGGAAAAATTTATTTAGTTTATAACTCACAAACTGTAATGAATATATTAAAGAAATAAAAAGTGGTCGATTTCTAACAAAAAGTTTAAAATAAGACTAATGTCGACATATTTTGATAATAATTTTTTTTAACAAAACACGCATACCACATGAGATAACATGTTATAAAATGAGAGTAGTTTGTGTTACGATGTTAAAAGAAGAGAGATATTGTGATTGTAAAACGGAAAAAAAAAGGAAAGAGAAATTTATTTACTTATAACTCTCAAATCGTAATGAATTTTTTAATAAAAAAAACTGGTCGATTACTAACAAAAAAATATTTCAAAAGCAGACTGATTTCAATATACTTTGATAGTGAATTTTTTTAATGAAATAATCACAACACATGAGATAACATGTTTTAACATGTTATAACATGTGTGTAGTTCATGTTACGATGTTACGTATTATAACATGGGTTAACATGTCATAACAAGTATCCCATGTTATCCATTTGTAATAACATGTATCTCATATTATCTCATGTGTTATAACATGCAATTCATGTTATCTCATGCTATCCCACGTGTCATAACATATATCACATGTTATCCCATGTGTCATAGCATGTATCCCATATTATTCCATATTATATCATTTATTATACCATGTTATCTCATTTGTTATCACACGTCATAACATGTTATCTCATACAATATGATTATTTTGTTAAAAAAATCATTATCAAAGCATGTCGACATTAGTATTATCTTAAAGTATTTTTAGTTACTAACTCATTTATTTTTATTTCGTAGAAAATTAATTACAGTTTGAGAGATAACCATGTCATGACACATGCCATAGTATGGGATAACATGTTATAACACGTTATAACCCATGGTATACATGTTGTCTATGTGTTATTTATCTCATGTTATTCCATGTGTCTTAACATGTATCTCGTGTTATCTCATATGTCATAATGTGTTTCTCATGTTATCTATTTATCTTGTTTTAAAATATTTTTTGTTAGTAAACCATCCATTTTTATTACGTTCAAAAATTCATTACAATTTGATTGTTATAACTAAAATCAATTTCTTTCTCCTACTTTTTGACCGTTTATAATCACATTATTGTTCTTTTTTAGATTATACATTTTATTTTTTTCAAAACATGTCAAAGATCTTATAATACTATATTTTTTATAATGAACGTAATGATGTTTATTTCGCAAAAAAATATGTTACGGTTTAAAAATTATCAGCATCTCTCCAGCCGTCACTTTCTACTACTCCTTCTCTCCTCACTCTCCCTCTCTCCCACGTTTTTATGTACACTTAACTTTTTGGGCTGCATATTCACACATTAAAACCCCCCCCGCAAATAAAGGACATATTGGACAACATGATCGTCCTGGTTCTCATACACATCGTCCGCATAGCTAATCCCAAAAAGAAATGTCTTTCTAGAGGAGGCGGAGTTGCTGAGTCTGGGTGTGCCACGTGGCGTTGACCTCTTACCGTTGAAGGAAAGAATTCGTCAAGGTCCGTCCGCACCACGTCATACTGCCTGTACTTTCTGCTTCCACGAGGCAAGAAGGAAACGAACGAGGAAGACCTGACTTTTAGGGGACCACACAACCCCAGCTTGTGTTACTCACTGGCCTTCCAGAAGGGTTGGCACGGGACCGGGTAGGTCACCAGATGGAAGGACTATATCATTCGTACTTCTTGGAACGCATGCCCGAAGATTGAAATCATTATCTTCCAAGCACCTGTCGTACGGCGGTATACAAGATGAACTTGCATAGACATTTGGACACAGCCTGCCTTGTGTTGCTTCTACGGTTGGCTCCGAATGTAGTATATACCAAGAAGATGATAAACATGCAAACGGAATTGTGGCATGTAGGGAGAGCCAAAACCAGGAGTTGGGACGAGAATTCTAGACATTTTGCTGACCGTGAAGAAGAAGAAGAAGAAGAAGAAAATAACCGAAAGGGAATATGGTGGCATTGTGTTATTCTTTGCCACTGCGTAAGTTGACTACAAAAACTTCCAACTGGCAGACATAAGGTGGAAACTCTCCTTTGCCACTGGGTACAATGACTACAGATACTTCTAACTCGCAGAAACTCCCCACAAAGGTGGAAATTTAAGGTGGAAACTCCCCAACTGGCAGAAAATTAAGGTGGAACCTCTCCTTTGCTACTACGTACGTTGACTACAGAGTACTTCTAGGTCGAGATTCGTCTCCCACGAGGGGATATTTGAAAGGATTATCTAACAAGGACTGCCTGTGGTTTATTTTTGGGAATGATATATAGAGATTAACCCAGAGGTCAAATGGGACGATTTTTGTCCTTTCGTTTTCAAGTCCCCCGTCCATTTGCCCACCCACCCCCCAACTCCACTCGTCGAGTTACGTGCTCCATCCATACCGGGTTTGTTGTTGTTATCGCTTTTGTAACGTGAGGGGGAGAGAGAGGGAGATAGAGTGGAAGGGGGAGTGGAGAGAAGGGAGTGAAGAGAGAAAGTGGTTGTAGAATAGAGAAAAAAAAAGGAATATATTTTTAATAGAGAAAAAAGGGAATATATTTTTAACTTTTAACGATAATAAAAATTTCAAAATAAATACATCTGCACTCTTAAAAAATATTTTACAACAAGATCATGTTTGATAAATTTTGAAAATAAAATAAAATATGCAATCTAAAAGTGGAAAAGTAATAGGATTGTAAAAGTAAAAAAGGAGGAGAGAAAAATTTATTTTGCTCTCTCAAATGGTAATCACTTTTATCAAAATTAAAATTGAAGGGTTACTGACAAAAATTACTTTAAAATAAAACTAATGTTGACATACTCTAATAATAAATTTGTTAACAAAATAAGTACAACACATGGTATAGCATGTTATAACACATGGGATAATATGAGATAACTGTAACGTCCCAGGATTTGAGGCCTTGGATAAGACGATCTTAAAAGGAATGATTGGACTACCCATATCACCACTCTTTTTCCGGGATCCCATCACTAAAGAACTCCATAGTTAAGCGTGCTCAGCTTGAAGTAGTACTAAGATGGGTAACCAGTCGGGAAGTTGATCCTGGCTTGCGTGTTAGTGTGGACAAAGTGTGCAGTTAAGGCTAGTGATGGTTTGTGGGGCCAATCGTCATTCCTGAAACTCTACTAGAGCCATGTGCAGTGGGCCCAGGCGTTACAAATGGTATCAGAGCCAATTCCCCTACAGTAGGTGGGGCCCACATGAGCCTGTAGCATTCCAGTCTTTGAGTCGTGCGGTCCACACATGTTGGAAAGGGTTATCCGAGTTCATGGAGCCGCCCATGCGCTGGTAGTGTCCAGGCATGTTGGAAAGGGATATCCGAGTTGATGGAGTCGCCCTTGCGTTGGTAGCCATGATCGGGAGTTGGGTATACACGGGACATTTGGGTCTACACTGAAATGGGGAAAGATTATGAGGCCATATAATTGAGCCTTGACGAGGACGTCAAGAGTCTAACTGGGGGAGATTGTAACATCCCAGGATTTGAGGCCTTGGATAAGACGATCTTAAAAGGAATGATTGGACTACCCATATCACCAAGGTGCACATCCTTTTCGGGGATCCCATCACTAAAGAACTCCATAGTTAAGCGTGCTCAGCTTGGAGTAGTACTAGGATGTGTGGTCAGTCGGGAAGTTGATCCTAGCTTGCGCGTTAGTGTGGACAGAGTGCGCAGTCAAGGCTAGTGGTGGTTTGTGGGGCCAATCATCATTCCTGAAACTCTACTAGAGCCATAGGTAGTGGGCCCAGGCATTACAAATGGTATCAGATCCAATTCCCCTACAAATGGTGGGGCCTACTTGGGCCTATAACATGCTAGTCTTTGAGCCGTGCGGTCCACGCATGTTGGAAAGGGCTATCTGAGTTGATGGAGCTGCCCATGTGCTGGTAGTGTCCATGCATGTTAGAAAGGGCTATTCGAGTTGATGAAGCTTCCCTTGCATTTGTAGCCGTGATCGGGAGCTGGGTATACATGGGACATTTGGGTCTACACTGAAATGTGAAAAGATTATGATGCCATATAATTGACGTCAAGAGTCTAAGTGGGGGATATTGTAACGTCCTAGGATTTGAGGCCTTGGATAAGATGATCTTAAAAGGAATGATTGGACTACACATATCACCAAGGTGCACCTCCTTTTCTGGGATCCCATCACTAAAGAACTCCATAGTTAAGTGTGCTCAGCTTGGAGTAGTACTAGGATGGGTGACCAGTCGGGAAGTTGATCCTGGCTTGCGTGTTAGTGTGGACAAAGTGCACAGTTATGGCTAGTGGTGGTTTGTGGGGCCAATCGTCATTCCTGAAACTCTACTAGAGCCATGGGCAGTGGGCCCATACGTTACAATAACACATGAAATAACACATGGTAAACATCATAGGGGTAACGTGTTAACACATGAGCTAATATGGGATAATAAATGGTATAATATGAGATAATATTGGATAACATATGGTATAACATGTTACAACACATGAGATACATGGTATAACATGTCAGATAAAATGGTATAAAATAAGAAAACATAGGATAAAACATGGGATAACCTAGGTTAATACATGGTATACATGTTATAAAACAAGGATAGCATGTTATAAAATATGAGATTAAATGTTATAATATGGGATAAAACATGGTATAACATGAGATAACATCGAATACAAATGGTATAACATCTTATACACACGGCATACATGGTATATATGCGGGATAACTTGGAATAAAATAGGATAACATAGGATAACACATGTGACAATATGAGATAACATATGGTATACATGTTATAACACATGACACATTTAAATAATATTTAGCATGTTATATTCACACAAATTTATAATATTTTAACATCTTATATTGACACATATTAATACCATATGTTACAACATGTTATCCCATGTGTTATAATATATGGTATAACACATGGTTTATATGACATAACATAGGGATACATGTGCTATAATATTTATACCATGTGTTATAATGTTTAACATGTAATATTGACACATATTTATAGTATTTAACATGGTATATTATCACATATTCATACCACATGTTATAACATGTTATCCCATGTGTTATAACATGTATCACATGTGTTATCCAATGTTATATTATGTGTTATCCCATGTTATCCTATGTGTTAAAACATGTATCTCAAGTGTTATAAAATATATCCAAGGTGTTATCCCATGTTATCTCATATTATCTTACGTGTTATCCCATGCTATAACATATTATCCCATAAACATTTTTTGTTTGTAACTCACCAATTTTTATTTCGTCAAAAAATTCATTACGGTTTGAGAGTTATAAGAAAAATAGTTTTTTTCTCTCCTCCTTTTTGACTTTCTACAATCACATTATCTCTACTATTTTACATTGTATATTTTATATTTCTAAAAATTGTCGAACTTGATCTTGTTGTAACATATTTCCTACAATGAGTACAGCGGTGTTTATTTCATAAAAGAAATTCCTTGCAATTCAAAAGTTATTAACAAAATAACTTATATTTCTCTCTCTTTCTTACAACCACTTCTCTATACACTCTCCTCTCTTCACTCCCTCCCTCTCCCCCTCTCCCTCATGTTGGAGAAAGCAATAACCTAGTGTGGACTCAGTCCAGCATTGGACAACGAAACACAACAACTAACTATGTTGATTAACTACCAGCCCCTACCAGCGGTGCAAATGTCGCAAGTCGTGTAGCAGGTTATCTGGCAGGTGGTCTGGATAGAAAAGTTCTTCATTTTTAATCTAACAAAATAGAATCTAACATGACACTTATTAAGAAAAATCCATAAACTACCAAAAAGGCTATTGCTTTGTGCCATGCTAGGATGAGAACCCCAAATTGATTTCACATCATGTAGTATTTAAAGGAAAATAATATGGAGAGGAAAAATGGGATCACTTTGTTATTTTATATACTAAACAACAAAATAGATTTTATTTTTTGTTTACCACATAAAACAACAAAATACTTCTCATTCTTCCAACCATTCTGCCTCCCAATAGCGGATCCCATATTTAAGCTATCAAATAAGTCAATATTTTTGTATCCATAAATTTGAAGCGGCTGTAATTGTTGGCATCATCTTTAAACATGTAAACCGCCTATGGTAGTTAGTTTTCTCAAATCTGAAACATGTAAATCGTGAGTCATTAAAGTGCTTGTGGAATCAGCTTTATTGAACTGTCAAGACGACTCAAGCTAGTTATAGTTTATCTGATTTGGTTTCTAAAAATTGCCAAGTCAATTTGTGTTTATATGAAATTAATTAATTAATATTATTTACTAATCAAATCTTCAATCTTATATAGAAAACTTATGTATAAATATTTTATATTTCAAAAAATAAAATATACATATAATCATGGGTAGTACGTATAAGGAATATGAGAAAGATAACTCATACTGTCAATACACATGATTCAGACATAAATTCATGCATATAGATAAAAAAAAAAGTTGTGGAAACATCATTTAGATATGCTACAATTCCCACTACTACAGAAACAGCCTTTGGCGTCGGTTGTTTAACCCCCTTTGGCGTCGGTTTCTGAGCGACGCATATGTGGGCGCCGCTAAAGGTCGAACACTTCGGCATCGGTTTCTTAACCGACGCCTATTTAACATATAGGCGTCGGTCTTTTAGTAGATAACCGACGCCAAAAGGGTTCGCGCCACAGAAAACGGCGTCATCTAGGACACATTCTGCGTCGGTTATCTACTAAAAGACCGACGCCATACTTTAAGACGACACGGCCGTGCTTCCTTGCACGGCCATGTTTAGTACTATAGGCGTCAGTTTTATATGAATAAGCGACGCATTTTCCACCACGGTCGTGCTTTCCTGCACGGCCGGGTTGTTTGTAATATTAGGCGTCGGTTTTTATCCAATAACCGACGATGTAGGTCTTTACTGACGGTTTTCTGTAAATAACCGACGCCTATATCTATTTTTTTTATATCAGTTTGCAGGCCTGCTGTGGCTGGTCAGCAGGATGAGAACCTGCAGTTCAATTTTCTGAACTGCAGGTTTACGACATCTATTGATATCAGCCTACAAACAGGCCAAAAACCTACAAAAGTCCCAAGGAAAATTTCACACAAGTAGATACATTCAGACATCAATTCAATTCTCACATTCACACATATAGAAACATTCAAATACATGTATTAACATTCAGAAATATTCATTTACAAAGTATCATTCATTATCGCTATCAACATCCCAATTATATCTTACAGTTGCCACTGCTTGTATGGATTTTACCCATTCTTCTCTTATTTCATTTAATGCTTCCATCGTATATGGAGCATGTATATTTTTAAGCGTTTACGTATAGTGTGGTCAATTTTAAACACCTGCAAAGAGAATGATGTATATATATATAAGTAATAATATAAAAATAAGATTGATATATTTCATACTAACTAATGAGACTATATATAATACCTCATGTATGGTATCGATGTCCAATGTGGCATGTTTGATAATCATCTGCATAAATCACATCACATAGTATGTGCATGCCTAGCCATTGTCTTGTGTAGCGCACTATAAATTAAAACATACAAAATAATACAACTAAGCACAATTCACATCAATAATATATACATTGGAGTCGGGAACTTACTTGTACGTTCTGCCAATTTATTGGTTGGTTCTTTTTCCTTGGGACCGTTCCTCCAGCCTTTTTGAATGCATCTAAATCCCTACATGTTAATATAACATAATAAATTACATAAGTAAATAGTAATGTAATAACAAATGTTAACAAATACAAAAATGAAATATTTCTCACCAGAATAATGGCATTCTCATTACGTGTCCAATTTTAGTGTTTAATGTACTTCCCGCGGGATCTAGATAATAAACAGTGAACGTCCCGGGGACAATAACTAGTAACTCCCAATGTTTACCGCTAGAGGTAAAAAGTTAACAATTAATAACTCAAAATACACAATAAAAATGGAATTTTCTTAAGTCCAAATTATAAATAAAGTAAACTTACTTGACATTGAATGGAGCTATTATTATCGTCTTCTTTTGCTGAACAAAAATTATAAAAGCATCTATACAGTATTGTTGAACATTATCAGGGTCTTTAGCTACCATACTAATCAATGATGGAATCAAAAATCCCACATGATCAAATGCAAATTGTTTGCAATGATCTTCGACTAAGTAGCTGCAAAACATGTATTACATATGCATTAATATATAAGAAACCAGATCACCAGATCTTACACAAGGTATATGGATGTATAAACAAGATCTCACCTTATCCATGTCTCTATCATTGATGTATTCAGCCAATCCTACATAAACAGCTCAATAATATCTTGTATAAATAAAGAGTAATAGTATGATTGACCTGCATAATCTGCATCTAAAGAAACAATTATCGGGCAATGTATATTATGGGCCCGTAGCCAACATGCCATTCCCCTACAAGCAGGACCTAACGGGTATGTTAGGTCAGTTGGAACCCAAGTTGGTAATGCGGGAAGTGGAGGTGGAGGCCTAGGTGCTCCTGGTGTCTTCTTTTTAACCTGTATATATAATTTCAGATCAGTTGACATCATATATACACATTAACAGTCTAAATCAATGTAAATTTATCTTACAATTTCAGTAGTGTAGACGACATCTGCTTTGGGCCACAATATAACCCCGCCTTCTGCCTCAGCAAGTGTATCAATATTCGGGCGGGGATATGGCAATGTAGCTTCCCTCCAATCGGGTAACACACGTAATGGGCCCACACGAACGTAGCCCTATGGCATTGGAATCCCGTGAAACCTTTCCCCAGGAAGGGACGGATAAGCCTGTGCCTCTGCAACAACATAGTCTTGTATTCTTAAGCGGAATGGCTTCAATGCCTACAAATTTACCTAAAGAATGTTATACATATATACATATCATCTTGAAAACATATCATCTTGAAAAGACTAGCTACAATGTCATAAAAAATACTTACAGCAGACGTGTTAGGCGATGGGTCTCCAGGATTACTCGTAGTCTGTGCATCAGGAGAAGAGTGGGTCGCCATAGGCTGATTGGAAGCCTGAGATGCCTGCCACTGCAGCAATTCTTCCTTGACCTTCTCAGCAACTACATCGTTGACCTTCTTAGCAACTATATCCTTGACTCTCTTATTCTCCTATACATGGATAAAAGAAACATTAGCTTCTTATTATTGAATTTCCTTTTATAGTAACATTCTAAAAAAAGAATAGGTTACCTCTTCTTGAGAAAGTCCCGCTCTGGGTTTGCGCTGGGATGGCCCAAAGAATGCTTTGATGCCCACACCAGCGCCTGCACCCCTAACACGTCCAGGATGCTCTGGGTTACCCAGAGCAACTGTCAATTCATCCCTTGTGCCCTGAGGGATGAACGTGCCTTGTTTCCGCTGCTCGTGCAGCTCCCGCTAATCACCATCAATAGAAATTGGTAAGTTAACACCACAAATAATCAATATTCAAACGATTGCTCTAAGAGTTGTATTTTACCATTTTCGCAGCCGCACAACATTTTCACTTCCCTAGTCAAGTGGACAACAAGATGTACCATGATATCAAAGAATGAAGGAGGGAAATACATCTCAAGCTGACATAGGGTAACAACCACTTCTCTTTGCAAATTATCGAGAGTATCAGGGTCAATAACTTTGCTGCATAGACTGTTGAAAAAGAAACAAAGTCTGGTAATTGCAAACCTTACATGCTTCAGCAATATAGATCGAATTGCCACAGGCAATATTTGTTGCATTAGAGTGTGACAATCATGAGATTTAAGACCTATCAACTTCAGATCTTTCATTGATACCAATCTACGGATGTTGGATGAGTAACCATGTGGCACCTTAACATTTACCAAGCATTCACAAAAAGTTTTCTTCTCCTTTCTAGACAACGTGTAACAAGCGGGAGGTAAGTATGTTCTTTTATTACCCATTTCACGTAATTTTGTTAATTCTGGCCTTATTCCCATTTCACGTAGGTCCAGTCTAGATTTTATCCCATCTTTAGTCTTACCTGGTATATTTAACATAGTACCAATGATGCTATCACAGACATTTTTCTCAACGTGCATTACATCGATACAATGCCTGACTGTCAAAGAACTCCAATAAGGAAGATTCCAAAATATTGACTTCTTCTTGAATGAAGAATTGTCACTCCGTGTGGCCATACTACATTGTGATTTCTTACCAAATTCATTGACAATGTCTTTTACTCTTGCATAAACAACATCTCCTGGTATAGGTTTAGGTGCACTCCGTTCATCATTCCATCCATTGAATGCTTTGCGCTTCCTACGATATGGATGGAATTTTGAAAGAAACCTTCGATGACCAAGATATAAAGTCTTGCCGCCATGTTTTAGTCTTATTGAATCAGTGTTTTCTTCACATATAGGACACGCTTTAGCTCCTTTGACACTATATCCAGACAAATTCCCATATGCTGGAAAGTCATTAACAGTGCAAAACAACATAGTGTGCAAACGAAATGTCTCTCTTGCTGAAGCATCATAGGTCATCACACCTTCAGCCCAAAGTTTCTTTAAGTCATCAATCAAAGGTTCAAGATAAACATCGATATCATTTCCTAGTTGTTTAGGGCCCGATATCAACAACGACAACATAACGTACTTATTTTTCATACACATCCAGGGAGGAAGATTGTATATAACAAGCATGACTGGCCAAGTGCTATGTTGGCTGCTCAATGTCCCGTACGGATTCATCCCATCTGTACAAAGCCCAAGTCTTAGATTCCTATCTTCTTCACCATATTTGGGGTACAATAGATCAATCTTCTTCCACTGTGGGGAATCAAACGCATGTCGTAGGATCCCATCATTATTTTTCTTAACATCTGCATGCCACCTCAAACTCTTCACATCTTTCAGATTTGCAAACAAGCGTTGAAAACGTGATATTATAGGTAGATACCACAACACCTTGGCAGGAGAACCAGTTTTGGACTCCCCCGAAGTCGTCAATTTATACCTTGACGCACCACATTTTGGACAATCTTTCAAATCTACATAGTCCTTTTGAAATAATACACAATCATTCGGGCATGCGTGTATCTTCTTGGCCTCCATTCCCATTGGGCACAACATTTTCTTTACCTGGTATGTTGAGATTGGCAGCTCGTTTCCTTCAGGAAGCATTTCTTTCAACAAAGTCAACAATGAAGTGAAGCTTTTGTCGCTCCATCTATTGTTAGCTTTCAACTTATACAATCTCAACACAGCGCTAAGCTTCGTAAACTTAGCACAGCCTGTGTATAATTGTATCTCAACATCATGCACAATGTTTCTAAAGATAGGAGGTGGATCGGTGTGCTCTTCCCTACAACTATCCAGCATCGCATCAACGATGTCTGCTGGAACTGGTTTGTTCACATTTACGTCATCAGAGGCAATTTCTTCTTCCACCCAAGCACTGCTATCGACATCTACTGGTTTCGATTTTGAAATCTCTCCATGCCAGTGCCATTCTGTATAGCCTTGTACAATCCCGTTGCACATGACATGAGTTTTGATTTCCTCACCAGTGTTGACTTTCAAGTTATTACCGCAATGCCTACATGGACAGTAGAACCTATCTGTAGGTTTTTTCCTATGTTCCTCGGAAAATCTAATAAACTGATCAAGACCAGATATAAACTCTGGGGTGCAACGATTACGAATGGACATCCATGATCTATCCATTCTATGATCAGAGAAAACAAGTATATATTAGGAAAAGATTAGGGTATACACTTACATCCTAAGTGTATAATGTGATGTCATTCTTATATATAATAAATGTGTACCACCTATCCCATCCTTGAACACCTAATCTCACTAGTAAGTGTATAATGTATATTGGGTTTTCAAGAAAATTTCGACAGCATTTCCCCGCTGTTCTCTAAGTACATATGTACTTAGAAAACAAACGGGGAAATACTACCGAAATTTTCTCGAAAACCCAATACACATTATACACTTACATCCTAAGTGAGATTAGGTGTTCAAGAACAGTCCCAAACCGGGGACTATCCAAAATTTACTCCTAATGAGTCAATCTTGGACGGGTTTCTAGGCCAACAAACACAATAATAGATATCTACAATGAAGCCGGACTCCATACAAACAATATATAATTTAGTGATTGTTCATTCTAATTTATACCAATGTACAAGTAATATAAAGAACAATGATTGTTCACTTTCTAGGCCAACAAACACATGTGATGTCATTCTTATATATAATAAATGTGTACCACCTATCCCATCCTTGAACACCTAATCTCACTAGTAAGTGTATAATGTGTATTGGGTTTTCAAGAAAATTTTGGCAGCATTTCCCCGCTGTTCTCTAAGTACATATGTACTTAGAGAACAAACGGGGAAATGCTGCCGAAATTTTCTCGAAAACCCAATACACATTATACACTTACATCCTAAGTGAGATTAGGTGTTCAAGAACAGTCCCAAACTGGGGACTATCCAAGATTTACTCCTAATGAGTCAATCTTGGACGGATTTCTAGGCCAACAAACACAATAATAGATATCTACAATGAAGTCGGACTCCATACAAATAGTATATAATTTAGTGATTGTTCATTCTAATTTATACCAATGTACAAGTAATATAAAGAACAATGATTGTTCACTTTCTAGGCCAACAAACACATGTGATGTCATTCTTATATATAATAAATGTTTACCACCTATCCCATCCTTGAACACCTAATCTCACTAGTAAGTGTATAATGTGTATTGGGTTTTCAAGAAAATTTCAGCAGCATTTCCCCGCTGTTCTCTAAGTACATATGTACTTAGAGAACAAACGGGGAAATGCTACTGAAATTTTCTCGAAAACCCAATACACATTATACACTTACATCCTAAGTGAGATTAGGTGTTCAAGAACAGTCCCAAACCAGGGACTATCCAAGATTTACTCCTAATGAGCCAATCTTGGACGGGTTTCTAGGCCAACAAACACAATAATAGATATCTACAATGAAGCCAGACTCCATACAAACAGTATATAATTTAGTGATTGTTCATTCTAATTTATACCAATGTACAAGTAATATAAAGAACAATGATTGTTCACTTTCTAGGCCAACAAACACATGTGATGTCATTCTTATATATAATAAATGTGTACCACCTATCCCATCCTTGAACACCTAATCTCACTAGTAAGTGTATAATGTGTATTGGGTTTTCAAGAAAATTTCGGCAACATTTCCCCACTGTTCTCTAAGTACATATGTACTTAGAGAACAAACGGGAAAATGCTATCGAAATTTTCTCGAAAACCCAATACACATTATACACTTACATCCTAAGTGAGATTAGGTGTTCAAGAACAGTCCCAAACCGGGGACTATCCAAGATTTACTCCTAATGAGTCAATCTTGGACGGGTTTCTAGGCCAACAAACACAATAATAGATATGTACATGTTAGGCTTTCATCACAATTGATGTTAGGGTTTCATCAATGTTAGTGTTTAATCAAATCAAATTGGGATGCTAGAATGGACAAGTTTTAATCAAATTAGGGTTTAAATCAAATCAAACACGGCCGTGGTAGGCCATTCTTCTCAGTTCTCAGTGAAAGAAGTAGAACAGCAAGCAGAGCAGAGCAGAGCAGAGCAGCGGGCGGCAAGGAAGAAGGTGCTACGGCTAATACCTTGTGAGCAGCAGAGGCAAGCAAGAAGACAACGCCGCAGTAGGGCGTGAGCAGGGAGGAAGGAGTGGGCAGCGGTGGCGCAAGGAGGAAGGCGGCGGGCGGCGGCGACGCAGAGCAGCAGCAGGAATCATCGGCGGCGAGCGAGAAGCAGCAGGCACCAGGCACCAGGTGGTGATTTTGGGAGAGCGGCGACGAGCAGCGCACATGCAGGAGAATCGATGAAACAGGAAGAAAGGGGGAAGAGTCAGGTGATCGGGCCTCTATTAAGTTGGTCAACGGCGTCGGTTATCTAGGACAACCGACGCCTATTATTTTCAGCGTCGGTTGATCGTAATAACCGACGTCCAATTAGACAATCTTTACCCCAAATTAATTGGCGGGAACTATTATCAGCGTCGGTTATCCAAGGATAACCGACACCGAAAGTGGAACTTTTCGCGCAAAATTTCATTTCACATAGGCGTCGGTGAATTGTTAAACAACCGACGTTGTATGTGACCCAGATTTTTTTCGCTCGAAAATTGGATTTTGCGGGCGCCTTTAGGCGTCGGTTGGTTACACTCAGCCGACACTGAATACAAAGCGGTACCCGTGTCTGGCTGGTCTTCGAATATAGACGTCGGTTTGTATAAATAACCGACGCCGAATATTATAGGCATCGGTTGTCCAAAATAACCGACGCCCAGAAAAGCGACACTGAACGCTATTTCTGTAGTAGTCCCTATAATATAAATAGAAGAAAACTTAATTAAATAATTTGTATTACTCAAAATTATGTTCTATATAAATTGATTTATTTCTATCGCCAACTCCCCATCCCCACCCTCAGATTGGTGGGTGACTAACATTGTAGCTCTAAGGAAGGGTCAATTGGATTCAAACATGTATGTTGAGTCCCATACGTAGACCTACTTATGTAAATGCCTATGTAAAGGTAGAGTTGAGGGTACAATATAGGTTTTTAGAAGAGACCCCAACACACAATATTAATGACCTGGGATAAACGGCTAGATCCCAAACATGAAGAGAAATATTCATGTTGATAAAACATTCACAAGTGGCTGACACTTGCTTAAGTCCATGTTAGAGAGAAAATAACCAGAAAATGATATGATGATGATGACGATGACGACGATGATATGTAAGAATAGAATATCTTAGGAAATGAGGAAGGCGAACAATCCCTTGAGTGGACTGATTACTAGTGTAGATTTTCTATTTGGTGTGAACTGTCCTTCTTAAATGAAGTCTCATACATCATTAAATTGAAAACAATTAAGAAGGTGAACAACATGAACTAAGAATATGTCAAAGTAGAACATATATCATTGTGAAAGGTATAAATGAAATAGGCAACCCATCACAGAGTAAAAGTCAAGAACTTAATGTGTGTATGTCATCATTTATGCACAACCATTAGTTATGTCTATTTAAATATATTCTGAATTTGGTTGTAGTGGCATGATCCATTAGGAAAAACTTGCCACCTAACGGATAGCGAAGTTACTTGGGATATTTGTCATTTTCTTGTACATGTTCACTAATTTAAGCTAGAGATGATGATACAAGGTGAATATTTAGGGTTCTCAATATACATAAAACATTTTCCTTTATACTAGTATATAAGTATTTTGTATATACATTCAAAATATTAATCTATTATTTTAATTAAGTTCTTTTGAACCAACCAAGTTTTACTAGTCAATAGTTTAATATTTATAAATTAAATTGATGTTCATTTTACAATACATACTATTAGAAAATCTTTTATGGCTTTTGGAAAATAAATATTTAAAAATATTTGAAAAAATCATTTTATTCAAACATATGTAAGTTTTATATAATTTTAAAAGATATTTTTTTATTGAATTTCTCTCTCAATTTCTCTAGTGTGATGTATCATCCAAAATAAATAATATAGCATAATTTTGAGATCTAATGCTAGTTTCATCATCTAAGATATTGATATTGATGAATAATATAAGTTTTGGTAATTTTATGGAAATTAACCCTAATCATATAATCAACGTTGCTATCCTAAGTACCATCAAAGCATCCAAGTTTGAATATTAGATTTAAAAGTATTTCAAGAATTCTTATAGTTGGATTCCATTTTTGAGAGATCAAGATTACATGAAAATATTAAACTTCCATCTTCAAATATTTGAAAGGTGCATTTTTTTGTAAAATCATAATGTTGGATGGAATTTAGGTCTTACAAGAAGTTTCATTCCATTATTCATAAACTTTTGATGAAAACAAACTAATAATTTTAATATTTTTCAGGTTATTATGTGTTTTATATGATATAATTAAGAACATGGTATATTCTCTAGTTTCCTAGTAGAAAAGTGAAACTACGTTATTTACAATAAATTATCAGGTGTGGATGGGAAGAACAACAATGTGTTATGGAATCACACATTTGTGATTGATCACCTCTTCTATGACATGTTAACGAGGAAGGATATTCTATCCTACAATCCTACATGTTGGATCTTTTCATAGTTGAAAACTAGTTATTTAGATTGTTTTGGAGCACTACCTCCACTCATTAGCTTTGTATAAAAACAATGATGACCAAAATATGTAGTTGTGTTCAATATTTTTTTGGTCATGATTGACCAAGACCAAATGACGGACACTCTTCTTCCTTCAAGAACTAGACCCATGAGAAAGTGATGGTGAGATATAGAGGTTGAACCCACCAGAGAAGAAGGATAGCAAAGTGGAACTAAAAGGAACTAATTGTGGAGATGTTGTCTGAGTATTGAAGAAGTTTGTGAAGTTGCATACAACTTCCAATCAAGCTAAGGAGGGGAGGATAAAAATCCCTAAAATGATGGTGGTAGGGGTTTGAGAAGGTACACTATGAGTTTCATGGGTTCAAGAGGTGGGGTAAATGATCATATACGAAAGGAAAGGTGGTGAAGAGTCTAGAGTGGATTTAAGTAGAAAGGATTAGGGGATAATTAAGGTTAGCAGTTAACCCTCATTACCAGAGTGAGTGAGGATCCTGGGATTTTTTGAAACTTCTTCATAAAATGCCAAGCTCGATCAAATTACTGTATGTTGTGGTAGGAACGATGAGAAAGAGAAATAAAGGTAAATCAGGGTATGTGGAGGCCAATATATGGGGTGATGTGGTATTCTGGTTTGTCGATGCCTCAACCACTCGATTAGGCCTACTTTGAGGGCTCAAAAGGATCCTGATCCTCTCTAGTTTATAAGTGATGTGTGAAAAGGATTTTTCATGGGGTTTCTACTAAAAAATTCAAAAAAGCATAATAAATTATAGGAGGTTACAATTTGGATGGAATATGTACTATAAATTGTTACAAAACATTAGTATCTTGTAGAAAATGCTTGGGTTTCAATTGATGTTGATAGTTCTTGAATTAATGAAGTTGGATAATAACTCAAATTATGATAGAGTTTAATGTCACAGTGTGCATATTATAAAAATTGAACTTTAGATATACGAATTTGGGGATATAATCAATCAAGGATACAAGAAATAATGAAAGAAGTCAAGAGAAAGTCAAATCATGGACAAAATAGTAATTTGAACAAGAGTAGGTGAAACTCACTTCATCACATCTACCCCTCCTCTAAAATATTTTTCCCTCAAAAATTAGGTTTGCAATGGTTAGGTATTCTTTCTTCTATATCTTACCTAAGCTCACAAGTGGCATCATCTATAAGGGATGGGGCTCAATAGTGGGTTCACCCCTTACTTTTATTTTGAAGAATAAACCAGTAAATCCAAACATGCACTAATGAATAGGTGCCTACTCATTCTCAAAATTGTGCTGAAGTACAAAAGATAGAGTTATAGCAGTACAAAGTAAACTAGGTTGTTGCAAGCTATATGCATTGTCCATAAACTTGGTCCATAAGGCCAAAAACAAAACATATAGGAATACTAAAACTAGATACGTCGTTTGGAAATGTCAACCTCGGAACCATAGGACCCACTCCACAAAGTACTATTGAAGTAGTTCCTCAATGACCTAATCTACAAGTTACTCAAACCCTAGGTGGGTTAGGAACATCACCCAAATAGAAGGGAAATATGTATGTTCTAGAAATGCTAGTGTATATTTATTAGTAAAAATATTCAAGATTTATGAGTATGTAAGTACAATGGTGACAATGTTCATGAAAAGAGTGTTGTAGAATTTTGGTAAGCTCAAGAGAAAGTATGAAATAGAATAAATAACCAAATCACGAGTAAAAAAAAATTTGATACTTTTTTCACACATCAAAAGATCATCAGTATGGAGTTCATTGTTTATGAATGTTTCACAATAACAAAAAAATAAAAGTACACATAGATTACAAAAAGACTAGAATCATTTAAAGTGGGGAAAAGGGAGCCATAAGCCCAAATCCATGGCAGAAAGAACAAAACCTCAATGCCTAATATATGAGAAATGAAAGGGAAAATAAAACTCTACTTCCTAGAAGGAGGAATAGAACATTTGTTCCTAAATATATCACATGTGATGTGGAGAATAAGACCTCAATTCATGAAGGGTCACAAAACCTCAATGCTAAAAATACAATCAAACTACTCATCAATATTACTATTCCAAATCCCACATAGATATTAGAATAGAAAAAATCATATGTTCAATCCAATTAATATTCAAGTGGAAAAATAAGGAAATTGTCCAACATAAGGAAGTTGGATTCACATAACTCACATATAATATAAACATGATTTAAGTAATCAACAATAAAAAAATCAATGGATACAAATAGATATTCCAAAAAATATTCAACATAATAAAATATAGGAGTTAAATTAAAGATATGCCTCATAGATATGTGATTAGAATGCCCTTTTCATATGCCCAAATGAAATCAAGAACACAGACATACCTACAACGTGACCTAAATGTCCAAAATAGTTCTAAGATCAAATATTAATGCTTTCTTGGCAAGAGGTCAAAGATTTTCAACACCTAATAATAGTATATTTCCATAATTATTACTCAATTTTCCATGTGGTTCATTAAAATCCAAAAATTGACCTTGTAGGGGAGCACATATTTAGTCACTGAAAACCATCACAATAGATGAGGAAGATTTTTTTTCAAATAAATAAATATTTACATTTTTCTGGTAAACCAGCAGTTAGTTATGATAATTAAACATTAATAAATTTTTCAATACTATTAATACAACTTGGTGATAGAAGTATTGATATGCCCCTTACATTAAATTAAACATTAACCAAGAATGATGGTCTAGTAGTCTTCTTGGCTCCATTAATCGACCAAAAATGACAAGGATAAATTATTTGTTTAAAAATACTTACCTACACCTACAAACAACACGTTGCCACAACACATGCATGGGGTAGAGATGGGAGCATATTGGGAACTATGTTGCCTATTCCCTCAATGGATGGATGAGCTTGGTTTCTCTCTAGATGTCCCACGAGCAAGGTTCTAGTCTCCTAATCTTAGTTCCTCTATAATTGGCACTTGCATGTGGGATAACCACCCTATTAGTTCATAACGTTGAGTAAAACACCATGAGTTACCTATCAATGCTCCAAGGAAGACAATGCTCACCATTGACATTCCACCATGGTCACATAGGGAGGTCACACCAAACCTTGTGTCATACAACCTATCAAGGATAGACTCGTGAAGCGAAAAAGTCCAAAATTATGGTCAAAGGTGCCTAAATAACTCCATAATGCAAAACACTACTCAATGAGTCATAAAACAAAACTATGGTTAAAGGCACCAAGTGGTATAAAAAAGGACAAGGAGTATATCTCTAGGCCCAATGGACCTCTCTATCATGTGCTTTTATGGCTCGAGCTCCACTAGAACCCCCCACTAGAGTCTTGATCTAGAAAACAAGGAGAGTGCAAACTACTACAAATTGATGGTAGGGGAAGGTAGACGAAGAGGTGTGGATTCTTAATGCAAGTGGAATTTGACTTAAGTGGTGTTGAGGTCGGTGCCACATGGTCCTAACAATTGGAGTTCCAATGTGTCTCTAGAACAACAATGTACAAGGATTGGAACAAATTAGGAAATTTGTGGGAAATGAACTGTATGTACTTCCCAGAGGGTCATCTATGTGTGGGATGTAGTCTAAGAGGGGATCCCATGTGTTTTTAAGTCATGGTTAAAGTTGAGGCTTAAATGCAATTAGGTGTATCATAAATGGAAACAAATGATTTAGATAGTTTTATGTCCCACATATGTGGATTCTCATGTTGAAATAGATCAAAAGACAACCTTTTTGTAACATTGATTAGGGATGTAGATGAAAGATATAGAGGGGGTAAATAGAGATTTTTTATAATTTAAAATGATTAAAACACTCAACAAAATAAAGAGGAGGAAACAAGGAAGATACTTTGATTTAGAGTGGTTCCTACCTTTGAATAAAAGGTTGTTAGTCCACTACCCAATTCTTTTCAATTGGGATTTTGAAAGTGATTTGTTTTATTTACCTTGCAATGATGTTACAAAAAAATACAATCACCTTCCACTCAAAATAACCTTCACCTTGAAGTAGCCTCAACCTCCTTGAAGCAGCCTTCTTGAAGTAACCTCCAGTAACCTTGGAGAAACCTTCACCACCTTGAAGTAGCTCCACCACCTTGAGATAGACTTCACCTAGAAGTATCTCCAACCTCCTTTGAAAGTAGCCAAAGTGGTCTTAGTGCTTAACTAGCCACAAGGTAGAAAGTAGTTGGGTTGCAACGACTAAAATGTTCGTTAAATGGGAAGTTCAAAAAACTTTTCCCGGTCGACAATATACTCTCGGTCCACAATATTTCTGACTAGATGACGGTCTGGGTTGAGCTGGATATATGTCTATTTCTCTCTTTTTTAAACCTATTACAATGGATATATCTTGGTTCACAAAATTTTCGACTGAGAAGAACTTTGTGTAAGGATTTGCAATGTATGTGAGGTCCTATTGATGATTTGTATGAAACCTATCAACTCTAAAGTCTTCACGTGAGTATAAGATAGGGTTTTGGGTGGATAGGGAATATCTAACACTTGATTTACATGATATATAAGTACTTGTACATTATATCTTTGTAAAAGTATTTACATTTGAGTACAATCATGAAAACATAAACAATTGAGTGTATTTGATCTTCAATTTTGCATTGATCTTCATCTTTCCACTTAGTAGAATTTCCTTATTGCCTTTAACCCTAAAATACTCAAATAGAACATTAGGTCCACAAGTATGAATTTTTTTTCATCATCAAAAGAAAGGGTATGCTAATGTCCAATTTAGCCAACAATCTCCCCCTTTTGAAAGATGACAAACATTCCTGAAATATAAACACAATTTTGTAATGAAACCTTGGATGAATAGAATATTTTGATCTCATAAAATGTGTACGAATATACCTAAAGACATATGGAACATAATATCCATATCATAAGGAAATGTAGCACCAGCTGATGTCAAGCCAAGAGATCATTACAACTCATGGTAAGATTTTACTTTATTTTACTTTATTTTGCTTTATTTTATTTCTCCACCTTTGTCATTTCAAAAAAATAATCATATATGTAAGTCAATAAGACTCCCTATTAATTGATTACTCCCCCTTAATTGTTTACTCCAAATAAAATGTCAAATTTATCCACAATTCAAAAACAAATATTAATTTCTCAACCATTTGTAAGGGATGTTAAGACCTGCAATGATATGAGACTCCTTTTGGCTCAAGGTGGGATCAATAAATATATTTTATATTTATTTATCAACCATTTACAAGGAATGTTAAGCCCTAAAATGATATGAGATTCTTTTAGGCTCATAGTGGAATCAATTAATGTATCTCTAACCAAATATAAGGGATGTTAAGCCCATATTGGTGTAGAGAATCCAATTAAGAGCAAGTTCAAAAATATATGCACAATATATCCAAGAATTTTTGTGAGATCCCCCTTAATCTCATGACAAAAGTGAGCTTTAAAATACTAAGGTATTTCAAATCATAACCATCTTTAAAATCAATTGATTAAGTAAGAATATGAGTCAATTTTTATAAGCAATCTTGCTACTTGTACTATTTTAAAGATTTCTCTTATTCTAAGTATTTAACATGATGAGAAAGGTATATATTTAGTATACCAATATTAGGTTCAAGTGAATGATTTGATTTACAAATTAGCATTTTTTTCAGGCTTATTTTTAGTCGACCATGACTTCGATCGGGGCGCCCCTCAGTCGAACTCCTTTTTGGCAAAGAGGCAATTTTGTAGATTTCCAATTAATGTAGTCAATCTAGTATAATAAAGATATAACATTAATCTCTATATTAGCATAAATTACCAATTATATTTATGCATATTTAATTATGTTTCAAGTCATGGGTTTAAGCAACATATATATCTTCTCTTATGATTATATTTTGGAAACAATTGTTACATCCATTTGAAGAGTATGATGTCTTTATGAGTGGCTAAAGTTAAATGAACTCAAGTCTTAGCCATTAATGCATAACTCATATCAAAATTTGTTTCTTCTCATTATGTCCTAACTTTATTTCATCATGCCCATATAGTTCGAATGAATGTTTTGCCTTTAGATCTAGGAACTGAATTTTAGTCATTGTTCTCTGTAAGCTCATTTAGAAATTGTACAATAATCAACTTTTTTAGGATCTGACCAAGTCTTGTTGTGTATAATAATCATTTATGTATACTTATAAATCCTATATGCTTTGTTAGATGTTGAGTATTCCAGGATAAAGTCTTTTTGTGACTTAAGATCAAATTTGTCTTTACCATCTTTTGTTAAAGATAGAATTCACATAGAGCCAAATAAATTTTTGTGTATGAGTTCTAGTGAACAAAGTTTTAGTTTTGAAAACAAATCTTACTTCTACTTTCCTAGAGTACACAAATTTGATATTTAACACAAATATTTAGATAATGATTATATTCTAAGCAAGTTTCTTGTATGAAGAATCAATTCATTATTTTCAAATAGTGTCCATAGATTTAAGAGGTTTACAATCATTTTTCCTTTTGATATTTTTCTATGAATCATAACCATTTCCATAGTGCTTATGATGTATCTCTTTTATAAACAACACATTTAAAAATTTGTACCAACATTACCTATGCCAATAGTTTTACCTTTGAAACTTTGTCCAAATTGTGAACAATAATTTTACCTTTCCTCCAACTGCATAGACATATTCTTATTTCCAGTTAGATGCTTGCAATTTTTATATTCCATTCAAACCTACAAAGTACAAAATTTTTGTTCCCCATATTGTGGTCCTTTTGGTTAGGATTATTCAAATATTTAGAACAATCTAATATGAAGAGTCCATTACAGATTTGAGTCACCAAAGTTAATTACAATTGGATAATTTTATTTTCAATAAATGGTTCTGACCGAACTATCTTCGATCAAACTTTTCTTTGATGGAAAGAATTCTCGGTCAAACTATTTGTCTAACGAAAAGATTTTCTAGTAAAATCAATTTTGACAAAACTACCTTCGGTCAAACTTTTCTTCAATCGAAAGAGATCTCTTCGTGCTCTTTGTCGGCCGAGATGAAGTTCTATGCATTTTCATTAAATTCAACATTTCTAATGTAAATAAATCATGTCATTGTTTTTAGATAACACAATTAAACAATCAAGGATATACAAGTTCAAGCTTAATTCAGTTGAGATAAGACATTTTAAAATTCAAAATGAAGCTTAGGTCAAATCTTAACTATTATGACCAACATTTTTAAGTTGGGTATTTGGAACCCAAACCAAGTCAACATCCTTTTTCTTGTATGGACAAGAAAATGAATAATGTCCAAGACATAAACAGTAACAACAACAAATAGAATCAATTTCATTCCTCTTCTTAGCTAAATTGTTTTTAGGCACATAGATGACCTTGGTTTTGGGTACTCATGTCTTTCTAGCTCTAAGTTTTTGATATGATTTATCTTTGGGTACATAACCTATGCCTCTCCTCCCAATTTGACTAGAAGAGTTCGTTAGGATTTTATCAGGAATGCCATTTTTTTTCAAGCTACTAATATCTTTTCACAACTTAGCATTTTCATCTATTTTCCTTTTAATTTCTAACTTTGCTTGATCTAGTTTAGATAGAAAACTATCTCTTCCTTTGATAATAACATCATAATACAAATGAGTGCATAGAATAGGTTGAGTTTGAAGATCATTTATCTTAGAAAATGATTCAACCTTTTCTTGGCAAAGAAAATTATTGTTGGTTTCTAGAGTAAGTAACTTAATATTGTAATCATTAATAGATGATTTCAAAGTAGATTTTTCAAACATAATACTTTCTTTTTAAAAAGTAAGACCATTCAATTTAGCATACAAATATTCATTAGTTCTTTTAAGCCTTTTTAATTTCCTTTTACAATCAACACTAGGGGGTTTACTGCACAAGGCCCCTGTAGAGGAAAAGCTTGGTACCAGCAAATAAAAGATGCTCAACTCCGTCAGCTGAACACCATTCTTGATGAGTGGGTAGGTGGTCTAGTGCTTAATTCCTCTTTATATAAACCAATAAGACTTACCTCATTTTCTTCTTCATTGGTAGTTTCAATAAAATAACTTACCTTGTCTTCTTTAGTCGTGAGACATTCTACTTCTTCTTCTTCACTTTTGCTATCATCACTTGAGTCATCCCAAGCTACTTCATATGCCTTTTCTTTCTTCTTGAGAGAAGATTTCTTACCCTTCTTGGCTTTGGGACACTCATTTTTAAATGTCCCTTCTTGCTACATCCAAAGTACCTAAGGGAAGAAGAGGAAGAAACATAAGAATTTTTGTTAGTTTTAAATCTTCTATGCTTACCATTTACAATGAGTGCCTCCTCCTCACTATCTTCTTCCTTATTTCATTAATTTCTTTAGTTTCTCCTTTAAAAGCAATGTCTTTCCTTTTCTCCTTCTAGTGTTCAACAACAATCTTTCTTCTTCTTCAAGGATGGCATCATGAGTCTCTAGATTGACAATGAGCTTCTCCATCCTCATTTGTGTGAGATCATTAGCTTCTTCTATGGCCGTCACTTTTGGATTGTATTTTGGAAGCAACGATCTAAGGATTTTGGACATCTGATCTTCTTCACTTGTATAGTTTCCTAATTCACCTAAGCTATTAATAATGGAAGAAAATCTTAAATATATTTCACTAATAGATTCATTAAATTGCATACAAAATTGTTCAAACTTTTGTTTAAGCACATTAATTTTGGTAATTGTAACTTTGGTAGTATCGTCATGTGTTATTGAGAGTTTATGCCATATATCATAAACCTCATCACATGAAGATATTCTATTAAACCCACTTACAAAAATAGAACAATGTAGTATGCTTACCTCTTTTGCATTTGATTGAACTTATTTTACCATATTTGGATCCCATGTTGCATATTCAGTTGTGCGAAGCACATAGGGGGTAGACACCATACCCCATAGCTCTAAGTTGATTCCTTGAAAGTGAATTGCATTTTTTATTTCCAGTAGGTGTAGTTGCTCACATCAAAAGGTGGTGTCTGAGTTACGTGAGTTCCTTCAAGGTTGAGGTTGCTAAGCATGTTGTCCCCCATTCTTCAAGACCTGTTAGGGCTCCTTGAAGAACTACTTTGATACCAATTGAAAGATCTAGAGGGGGGTGAATAGAGCTTTTTGATAATTGAAAATGATTAAAACACTCAACCAAATAAGGAGGAGGTAACGAGGAAGACACTTCAATTTGGAGTGGCTCCAATCTTTGAATCAAAGGTTGTCAGTCCATTACCCAATTGTTTCCAATTGGGATTTTGAAAGTGATTTATTTTATTTACCTCACAAGGATGTTACAAAAAAATACAATCACCTACCACTCATAGTAGCCTTCACCTTGAAGTAGCCTCAACCTCCTTGAAGCAACCTTCTTGAAGTAACCTCAAGCAACCTTGGAGCAACCTTCACCACCTTGAAGTAGCTCCACCACCTTGAGATAGCCTTCACCTAGAAGTAGCTCAAACCTCCTTTGTAGAAACCTTCTTGAAGTAACCTCAAGCACACCTTGGAGCATCCTTCACTTTGTTGAAGTAGCACCAAGCAACCTCCTTTCAACAACCTCCAATCCTAGGATTAGTCAAGGAGAACAAAGTAAAATATAGAAGAAATAGATTGGAAGGAAGGAAAATACTTATCCAATGAAGTACATCACTTTGATCCTATATCAAGAGTTTAGATCTCCTATACAGTTAAGATGGATGTGGCTATATGTGGTGGCTAGGAGATTGTAGCTATAGGATACAACTCTAGAGAACAAGGAAGAAGATAGCAAGTGAATCTTAGCTGTGTTGCTCTCAATAGTGAATGGTAAAGTGTAGCTTATGTATTTAGGTGTCCTAAGGCCTCTCCTATTTATAGGGATGGTTTTCAAGTGTATAGGGACTTTCTAGGGAGTCTCTAGAGTGTTTTTAGTGCTCAACTAGGTGTTAGGTAGAAAGTTGTTGGGTTGCAATGGCTAAAATGTTCGTTAAATGCGAAGTTTCTAGAACTTTTTTCAATAAAAAAACGGCCGACAAGATGATTCTCGGTCCACAATATTATCGACTGGATGACTGTCAAGATTCATCTAGATATATGTCTATTTCTCTCTTATTTAAACCTATTACAATGGCTATATCTTGATCCACAATATTGTCGAACGAGAAGGACTTTTTGTAAGGATTTGTAAATGTATGTGAGGTCCTATTGATGACTCATATGAAATCTATCAACCCTAAAGTCTTCATGTGAGTGTAAGTATGGTACTAGATAAATTAGATGATTAAATCATTCATTCAATCCAACATAGGTCATTTAAATTCTATCTATCAATTGAAATGGAGTTTTAAGGAATGTCTAATTGCTACACAAGTTTATATCTAAGCTAATTATGATATAGTAAATCCAAATATTAAGTTAATTTACCATTTTAAAGTAATTTTCATTTAATTTTTTATTTGGATGACAAGTGACATGACTTAGGTTCATGATCTAAAAGAAAGTGTATGTGTCATAATAGAAAAGCTACTCAAAGAGGTTTGAACGTTGTTCTCAAGATATTGGGACTACCAGAGACTACTACTAAGTAAAACAAAACAACTAGGCTTAAGAAAGTGTTGCTGATTGAATAAACTAGGAACTAAAATAAATTTTCAAATATGTAAAGTGGATTCAAGATAAGAACAATGAATTGTTTAAAATACCAGTTTGATCACAGTACAGTCTATGCATGTATTCCATCCAATGAATAAACATTTTCTAGCCTTTTTTGGATTAAGTGTATGTATCTTGTAGTACCCACTCTCGCAGCATCACACTATTTATCCTAATTACAAACTCACTCTAACATTGTTAATATTTAATGTAATCTATCTCTAGATAATCTCTCTAGTGGTTATTCTTATTTCATGATGTGTTATTGACTATGTTGAAAATAGCTTCTCTAACTATCAATCTTGCTTTCGGATCAATTAACAATCTATCATATATTCTTGTTAATCAAGCATAAATAAGGCAATGAAGTACTTTAAGTTATGAAAATATGAATAAATAATAATTTTATATTGAATTAAACATAAACATGTTAGAGTCAATAGTGGAATACTCGCTATAGAATGGAAGTTTGTCCCCTCATGCTCAAAATGGAATGCAAGTAAGGGAATAAGGAGGAGGAAAATAGAGAAAACTCTTATAACAGAGTGCAAGTTTCAATGCCTTTGTAGATTGTTACAACCTAAGAATGTTGCAACAATCAAAATTTTTCTCAGGATGTGCCTCGATCCTCATATCTCTATCTCCTTCTCTTTGGTCTCTGGTCCTTCATAGATTGGTTGGATAAGATGGGATCTGAGGGGGATGCCCCGTTGTGTCTTCCCTATTGGGTATATAAAGAGAGAGAGGCAAGGCATCATTTATTCAACTGACTATTTGATGATGTCATCTTTAATTATAACCATCCGGAAAATGTCAATTCCACTGAGATCAAGTTAGTGCCACTACTTTTCCTATTTAATACGATTAGAGTTTTATAAGTATTTATTAATACAATTGATATACAATAATAAAGTACACATGAATTAGGAAAGACTAAAAATTGAAGTATTTATTAATCAAACACATGAAAAATAGATAGATTGATGTAAAATAGTTTTTTTTAGGCAATATAGGTAGAAGTTAAATAAAACATATGAATATGAGAGAATTCATCATGTAAACATACCTAACTTAATCTTAATTTTGGTAAAGAAATCATGTGTATCAAAATCCTTTAAGCTTAAATGTTCTCATCCTTGAGCAACAATGATTTGGATTTTGTTGTAAAATAGTCAACATAAAGACACATATGTGGTCTAGATCATTCTAGTCATCCTTCACTGACCAAACCCAAACCATTCTTCTCCAACCATGGAGCAAGCAATTGTTGTACAAGCGAGCTATTTTGAAAATCAAAACAACAAAATCAGACTCCTTAGCACATAAGTAATATGAAGAGGAGTAATATGATGGGAAGTTTGAACTATGCAGAGTGTATTATAAGGTCTCCCTATTTACACTACTCTTTTCATAAATCATTTTCCTAAATGGATGTAGTTTCTTGATTTTCTTATGAAAGAAGGGAATAAACTTTCAAGTAGTCTACCATGTAGAATAGTGGGTGGATGGAATGGGTGGAAATAAATAGAAACCACACATAATCCCATTCATTTATGCAAGAAGAAAAATGATGTACCTAACTTATGGATGCAATGAAATTGAATGTTTCCTAATGCCTATGATTTCTGGTGGAATGATGGATGTTGTGAATGCCTCATCCTAATGATGAGAGGAGGTGGTGGTGATTTAACATAAAATTCGACAAGCTTATTTCTTATACAGGAAATATGATTTTTTTTCATCCTTTTCTTCAATTGTCCTTTTTCATTCTTTTACTTTCTTTTGACCTTCATTACATATACTTGATGAGTAAGGTAGGACTTTCTACAAACATGGATAATGAATTAGGATGTATACAACTTTCATACTCTTTATATTTAGAAAATTTGTGAAAAATATATAATACACTCTTGTGAATAATATAATGCAAAATGTAAACAATCAAATCTTTTATATGAATGAGCTAGCAATGAAATTATATTTTCATTTTCTGATACAAAGCTGAACTACATGCTTCCTATCATGATGACATTCAATCACAGAGTAAAATGAACTGAATCACATATGGATTCTATGATGGTTATGGAATCATGTGAACGTGGATGAGATCATGTGACCAAGAAATATGCTCTTTCTCACCATGATGCGTCTCTCTTTTATTAAGCCATGTGTTAGGGTGATCCATATTCTTTTCTCAAATTAACATGAAAGATCACATAGTTGCTTGGTTAAAATTGGACTCAAACATCAACTCCATTTAAAAGTCAAGGGTAAAATAAGGTGATAAGTTCTCCACATATGTCTTTAAATTGACTATTCCACTCAATTTCTGATGTAGTATACTCTTAAACATGTAAATTCAATTTTAATTATAAGGGAACACAAAGATCAGTACTTCGAATGATACATGTGAGAATTTTACTCCTAAATCCACTTTAACACTTGATAGATGTGGATTATGTGCAAGAAAAATGAAAACTAAAATAAAAATAGATATGACAATGCAAATAAAGATAAAAAATAAAATTGAGGCATCTAGATGCAAGATAAGATGAATGTAGACAAATCATGTTCCATACCTGATGTGGAGATTAATTCACTAATAAATTCACCATAAATATAAATCCTTGCTTTGTATCAAAACAAATGTGTAATAATGCCACCACAAGGGGGTCAAACTTATCGTAGTATATTTGAGGATTGAATCCTAAGGCATGACATTTTTAAGAATGCTTCTCATATATTTCCATTTTGAACTAAGACTAATATATTTAGAATTTTACTGGTTGAGCTAGACTAGTTGCAAGAAAAAAAAAGAGCTTGATATAAAAATGGGTCTAGATTAACGAGGAAAAATAATGGTGTGAAATCGGCTTTTAACCACCACTGTTTGAATCTGTGTCTTTGTTAAAGTTTAAAATTATGCAAATATTTAATTAGATCTATTTAATTTTCCACTTTTAATATTAGAAACATGCATAGGTGGATATCAATGTAAACTTGATACCTTGATGTTTACAAATCATATATATGCTACTCTGAAAACTTCTCATCAGAAGTTCCTATTAGGGAATCAACCAAAACTAAGTGATATGCAAATTTTATACTTTGAAGTTCTTGTGTCTTAATATTATAATAAATCACATAGAGAGGGTGATAAAACTACAAAATATGTGTCAAATGATTCTTAATTAATTAAATGAGTTTATACAAGAATTTTAACAAGAATGAAATTGCAAGAAATGGGTAGCGGAGATAGTCCTTCACCCTGTTGAAAGGAGTTCTCTCTCCTCATAACAAGATTTTTAAAACCAACAATAGTAGAGAGGGCAATCACATACCTCACTAAAGACATGCATTAGCTGGTCTAGTCTATTGCAAGAGGTCGATCAACCATCTAGGATAAAGTTGATTATTTTTGGTATGTGATGGCGTATGACTAGTATCTTAGCCAAGAGGTTGATGAATTAAGAGGTTGTCTATCCTTGACCTGTAGAGGTCGATAACCAGAGATCGATTCAAAGAGAGGTCAAGCACCTAGAGGTCGATAGTTGTGTGGTTGTTGATGATTGATTGTTTTTGAACAGTTGGAGGTTATATGCTCCTTTATTGGGGAGGTGGATTACTCTTGACAAGTAGGTAGGTTGATCCCCTCAAGAACCTTGAGAGGTTGAGATATCTCACTGGAAAGGTTGATATCTCTTATCAATTGTAGGTTTAAAATTTGTCCTCTTGTAGTGAAACAAGTCTGACTTGACTAGCATGGATCTGAGAGACCTCCTTTGTGGTTGTATGATGAGTATTTATAGGGTATATATACCCAATTTTAAGTATCCATATTTGCACCATGTCGACAACCAATATCATTGCTTGGCTACAAAAAAATAGAAGATCTCAATAGGTGAATGGTCAATTGATTTCCACTCAAGCTAAAGGTTGATTGACTCAGGTCAATTGAATGTTTATCAAGCCCTATCTGTTGACCTTGGAGGTCAATAGGTGGAACTTCAACCAAAGAGGTTAATCGGTGCATGAGCTTGATCAATATCCTTTGAATGCTTGCATGGTTCTATCGACCTGGAGGTCAGTGGGTCTTGATCGTCCAACTAAGGTAAGCATCACAACTCGATAGATTGTGGTTTCTAAATATCGATCAATAGGTTTATCACAGCCTTGAACACCAAATTTGTTGACCAATCCACCTTCTAGAAGTTCCCAAAATCCTTATCAGGATGGGTCGCTACCCCACACCTCACAAGAGGCAGATTCCTCTCAACACCCACTGGAGGGCATTAGGATCCCCTAGGTCATAGTGGTTTGACTAATATGAATAGATAATACTCCAAGCCTACATAGAGAGTTGAGAAAAATATCAAAATCCTAACAATTAAGATAAAACTATAATGAATTGAAGCTACTCCTAATCAATATCTTAGTGCAAAATTGGGCTAAAATAACCCCTAAATTTTGGATGAATATGTATTCATCAAAATACCCTGACTTAGACGTTACTTGTCCTCAAATAGTACAAATACTAAAAAGTTGCCAAATGAATACTATTAGCCCATGTGATTGCCTCAACACCCCATGATGATGTTTTCCTTACCACCATATATGGACAAGCTTCCCAACCTCTTAAGATCACATAAAACATCTTCCTATGTCTTCGTTCCAAATTTTATTTTCCAAGAACACTTCCTTACCACTATCCCAATATCAACCATGTCATGGAGTTTCGTGGGAGTTAAGAGAAACTCATAGAACAATAAGTACACATTTGACCTGACATTGGCTTCAATCATGAGAATGATACATTTTTAGGTATTCATTTGCCCATAGGTAGAAAGGAAGTGACTGGGTGTATGAAAGGATGAAGAAGTTCTATACTCTATTCTACTCAAGATTGCATTTTGTTTGCATGAATACATATATCAAACCATTTTTCTTGTGTACATTGGCAACTTTTCTTTATTTCTGGTGGTACACCCCTATTACATAGAGATGGGTATTAAAGAAGTGGATAGAAAAAGGAGGGGGTGTGCCACCCAAAATTAAGTTTTGACACACTCTTATGGATTTTTTTTATTTCTTTTTGGTGGAATGGATGGTGAGAAGATGGAGGATGAAGGGTAGAAGAGGGTTCATATTGTTATGCAACTTGATTAACAATTCAGTGCACCAAGTTGTTATCCTTATCCCACTATACTCACATAATCACCTAAAGAGGGAACAAATGATAATTCTTGGAATTGTTTCAGTAGTTAGTGGGAAAAACCATATGTTTTATCTGTCTCTATTCCTTTAGAGCTTACTATCTTTTGCAAGGACACATGATTGAAGGATAATTTCTAGCCATTTGTTAGTTTTTTTAAAAATGTTCATTTTGAGGCATTGCTTTGAATAAGGGGGTTAGATGATTCTTTCATATTGAAAATTGAATTTGAGCCTGCTAGATGATGCACTAATTATTCTAAAATAGAAAATTTTGAAAATGTTCAATAATGTTAAAGCAAAAAAATTGATAAGAGTGGGAAGAGTGTAGAATATCTACCACCCACCCTCCACTCCGAGCATAAAAATTTGTTTGTCCATAGAAAACACTAAATTTAAGATGGGGTAGAAATCATTCTAATTAGATCACAAGATGTGATTGCATTCCTATTAGCAGTGCATCTTCTATCTCAAATGTAAAAGAATTTATCTAAACTTAAGATTGCATTTTGTGATGCATTGTCTAATGGAATCATAGAAAGGTTTGAAACTAAATTCAAAAGTAGGAGCTAAGGTAATGAATGGGTTGCCTCCCGACAAGTGCTTGTTTTTTATATTGTTGTCTTGACACATTTATTTCAATTTCTAAGTGGAGGAGAAGGTTTGAAGAGAATGAGATGTAGTTCTACATTCATGTAATTTTTGGTAAAGCATATCTTCAAGTGTTGGCCATTTTCCATGAACTCACCAAACTTCTCACTCCACAAGATGAAAGCATGATGCATGTGGATATGCTTTATGATGTATGGCCCAATGCAATGCAATTGGAGTTTACCTGGAAAGATTTTTAGGAGTAAGTTTAAAAGTGGAACCTGGTCTTTGACTTGTATGCCTTTCCTCTTCAGATGGCCATCATGTCAAAAAAAAATTTCTTTCTTTGCAGAACTGTGTATTTTTGTATGCAGTTAGCCTAATCTCCTCAAGATCTTGTAACTCTAACATTATGTATATTCCATCTTCTTATAAATCAAAATTCAATTGCTTGATTTTCCACTAGGGTTTGTATTCTAGCTTGACCTAGAGGTGACATGAATTTCCATATATCGATCTAAATAATTTGGTTCCAAGGATGTTTTGAAAGTTGTCCTATAAGCCCATATACCATCATTCATTTTGTTAGACCAGACCTTCTGATTACAACCCAAAGTCACTCTAGAATGTCTTTCAGTTGCCAGTAGAATACTTGTACTAGCCCAATTGTCTATGGATGATAGTTAGATGCTAATTTGTGATACACATCATATTTGCTTAAAAGAACGTGAGAATATCCATCATCTATGATGATGCAAAAGACTCTACAATGTAGAAATATAATATCCCTAGATTGAAAACATGTTTTGAATTACTTATCAAGGTGGGTATGTCTTGTAACCATTTAGAGACATTGTCTACTACCATCAAGATGTAAGAGAATTCATATAAAGATGGAATGGTACAATGTAGTCTACTCCCCATATATCAAAGTTTTTGACTTCTTACCAGAGCTTCAAGGGAGTTTCATCTAGCTTGGTGACATTTCCAGTCTTTCACATTTATTAAAGGACAACAACATTATAAGCATCTACAAATATTTTTGGCCCAAAAATATATATTTTAGACTTTTAGTGAAGTCATGTTAGAACTCATGAGGCCTCCAGTGGCCCCTTAGTGACATTGTTCTAGCATTAATGAGATTTCTTCTTTTGGAGTGAAACCTCAGTAGAGGTAATTAACACATAGTTTGAGAAGATGTGGCTCATCCTAGTAGTAGTTTTTGACATCATGCATGAATTTGTTCTTTGCATTACTAGTGCACTTTGAGTGAACAATACATGAAACAACATACTTAATCAAATAAACATATCGATGAAAGGCGTTAGAGGTTTTAATGAGTTGATCATCTAACTAAGAGTCATTAATTGGGATAAGTCTTTGTCAATAATTTGGAGGCAAATCTAATGTTTTCAACAACATTCTCAATATCCTTCTTTTCTCATATCTCTAGATTTTAATTGTTCTAGAAGGAGAAGCCACTTGAATAATCTTGGTTTTGCATCCTTCTTTGTCAACATATATTAGATTGGAATGTGATCAATATAAACTATAAATTTTGATCCCACAAGATATGATCTAAATTTATCAAAATCATAAACAACTACTAGGAATTCATTCTCAGTAGTTGCATAATTTTTAGGGCTTCATCTATGGTTTCGGAAGCATAATAGATAACATGATGTTTCTTGTCTATATGTTGACACAAAATGCCACCAACAATATAATCACTAGTGTCACATATAACTTCAAATGGTTATGTCCTGACGAGTGTCTAAATTATTGGATTTGAGGTGAGATCTTCATTTAAATTGTTGAAACTTCTCATGCATTCCTCATAAAAGTGGAAATCAACATCCTTTAGATATAGATTTGTCATTGGCATAGCTATCTGGAAAAAAGCCCTTCAAAAATATGACATAGATTTGTCATTGGAAATCACTTCTATTTTTTCTTTGTCTAGTTCAATTCCTTTGTTTATAGCTCTATGACCTAGCCCAATGCTTTTCACCATAATATAGCAGTTCCCCCGATTGATAAGCAAATGTGCTTCTTCAGAACATCTGAGCACTAGATAGAGGTGCAGTAGGACTGATTTGAATGGATCTCTATAGACATAGAAATCATCCATAACACTTCAATAACAGTTTCAGTCAATTCAACAAAGATGGTTTCCATGCAACGTATGAATGTAGCCAGTGTGTAGCAAAGACCAAAGGGCATTCTTATGAAACATAGGTTCCAAAGTGATATGTAAATATTGTCTTATCTTGGTCATCTATGTGGATTGGAATTTGGTAGAATCCACAATAACCATAAAGGTAGAAGAAATATTCTTGATGAGACAAACACCTCAGAACGTGGTCTATGAAGGGTAAGGGGAAATGCTCCTTGCACATAGCTTTTTTTAACTTCACATAGCCAATACACATCCTTCACCGAATAATAGTGTCAGTGGGGATGAGTTTGTTCTTATCATTATGAACAAAAGTGGTGCCTCCTTTCTTGGAAACAACCTAAATTAGACTCACCCATGGTGAATCATGAATGAAATATATAATCCCAGATGTGAGAAGCTTTATAACTTCAAGGCAAACCACTTCTTTCATGTTAATGTTTAATATGGGTTAATGTTCCACTAACAACTTGAAATATTTTACCATATGGATTGTGTACATGCATAATGTTTGACTTACCACTATGAGGCTTCTCCTTTCATAACATATTGCATTTTACCTTTTCCTTACTTCAGTGGATAACATATACTCTTGTTGAGATGTTAGATCGATGTTGCTTGTCATTGCCCATACCTTCACATCATATAACAAGACATACTTCAATCCTTCTAGTTAGGGTTTCATCTTGGGATCCTTTGGTGTTTCAACTGATTCTTCAAATATGGAGATAGACTCTATATCTTGAAATTCAACTTGTGTCTTTTTCCCCATTGAATGAAGGTGGAGTACACACTGCTTCATCTATTCATCTATAGAATCACAATCTTATATATCAACAAGGTTGGTTTCTATAGGGTCATCAAACTCTAAATATACTTGTAGGAGGAGCGACATTTTTTCTATATAATCAAGTACAAAAACTTCCTCATGCATGCTTGGCCTCTTCACGTTATCACAACCCCTAAATTTAGGGGTTTCTTTCCCTAACCTCAAAAGTAGGGTTCCTACCTCAACATCAATTAAATCCCTTGTTGTGGCTAGGAATGGTTGGCCTAAAATAAGAGGATATCGAAGATCCTCCTTTATATCCATAAACAAAAAAATCACATGCAAAATAAGAATCATTTCCCAACTTGAATGGGACATCCTAGATGATTCCCAATGGATAGACATTAAAGAATCCATAAGATGTATCATCATGCATGTTGGGATTAATTTATGAATCCTATCCCTTACATACTCTATAGGGTATTATGGAGATGTTGGCACCAAGGCTGGCTAATCCATTCTTACATGTAAATTTGCCTATGCGACATGCAATCCCAAAAGTTCGTGCATACTTCTACCTCTTTGGCATTTCTTTTATTATATCACATGTTTATTGGGAAAGCTTAATCGTATCATATATTCTTACTTGTGTATTTCTTTGTGAGGGTCCTCTTCGAATAATTTGACCACACGATTATCTCTACTAAGGCATATAAGAAAGGGATATACAATTGAAGCTCATTCATGTACCCCTTCAACTTCATAAATCTAGGATAGAGTGGTGTATGGATCAGGAGGTCTTAGAATCGAGGTCAAGGCCTATAAATTGTATAGTTGGCTCAGCTGTGCTCTTTTCTATGATGACTGGTTCTACTGAGTTGACATTGGCTTTGTTGTTGACAACTACAATATCTTGCACTCATGCTAAGACGTCACTTCTTCTTATGCCACTATATCGAGTACTATAGGATCTTTAATGATCACCAAATCATCCTCATATGTGTCAATTACATGGTTCATTGAAAGTGTATTTGTAAATACTCTTCATGATTGTGTATCAACAACAATTATTGTTCATGATGCTTGGGGTTATCTTTTGGCTATCTTGAAAAATATCATGTAGGGGGGCAAAGATTATCCAAGAATTGAGCCAATTGAGACTCAATGGCTTCCTACAAAGCTTGTTGATTTTCAATCATCTATCTATCATGACTACAAGATCTTCTCAGTTGCTACAAGTGTATCATAAGATGAAAGAGTATTAACATGTTGTCCATGGTGTTGTTGTTATAAGGCCTAGTTAGGATTCTAGTATTGATTGTAGTCTTTGTTTTGGAAGTTACCTCTATAATATCCTTGATTTTTGAAATGGAATACTACTAGCGAAATTGTAATGTACTTTATCCACTAGGTAATGGGTGGGCATTTTACTAGAGGTTTCTATCAATCTACCCTTGTATGATTCTTGTTGAATCATATACTTGGGGGTGGGGTGGGTGTAGGGTAGATAATTTCAAAACAGACTCCTCATTCATTAGATAGGGAAGATTTTGTGATCCGCTACTGAACCTATTCCAAGATCTAGGACTCATATTGTGGGGATCGCTGGATAAATTTTAGTTGATACTTGTTTTAGAAACTTGAAGGACCCCAAATTGATTTCTATCTTGTCGTAGCTATTGAGAATTTTCCACTCCTATAGGACTGCCTTACTAAAAAGTAGGATGGTTTATAATTTCATCTTACCTAGAATACTATAGATGGATTTTAGATACTCAAATGATTGTTGTTTGCTTGAGCTAATCCGTTGTTCATCACCACATCAAAAAGAACTTTACAACCCAAGATAGAGTGATCAATACCTTTTAATGCTTCACAATATTGTTTTTCTACCTTGACCTATTGTTGTCATGGTGGTGAATTCATTCTTTCATTGGAATTATAAGATGTCTCAAGATTATCTTTCTTGAGTTCTAGTAGCTTCAAAAATTCTACAATAAATTTCAGCTCAGAACTAATTTCTACAATAACTACTTTAAGCACTCCCTTACATACAAATATGTCCTAGTTTGCCTAATTTTCAGCTCCAAGACTTACGAATTTCAAAGTGCTATCATAAATTTGACACATGAAGTTTCTCCCATAAGAGAAATCTAAAATATTTTTCATCCATGCCTCTATAGAAAAACATGATGATATGTTTTCAGAAATACCATGGTGTGGATGTTTGTAGAGCAACTGATTGTATGTTTCCCACAATTTTGCTAGACTTTCACATGGGGTCATTGTAAACTGCATTATCTAGCCTCTGATGGTGTATGTGAGGGAAGGAGGAAAAAAGTTCTCAAGAAAATTGTTATGAAGTTGTTCCCATGTTGTGATTTGATAACCTAATAAAGTAATGTACACTATTACAGAAGCAAGATATATCAACGCTCATTTTAGGAATACGTCATTAGTATAAAACTGATGACTAGGTGGACGATGCTTTAGAACATAATTTGTTGATTAAAGTAACTGAAGACATTCATCTTTACTGTTAGTTCCTCACTACAGTCAAACCAAAGACATAGCACACAATGTGTGACAAAATTATGGTTTCACTTGACTTTTCCTTGTCAATTCCTTAAAAAAGAACCGATGACTTAACACTAATTATGTTACAAAAAAGGTTTCCCAAGATAGTTTCTTGTTGTTAAATTAATGAGAAATGACTAACAACTAACAACATGATGTCATTTTTATCAGTTAATGAATAGTGGAATTTAAGATATATCCCATCAGTTTACAACAAGAAACTGATGTCCTACATGTAAGTAGTTGGTTATTTTGTAATAACTGACAAAAAATGTCTATGTTTTTTTATATAGCAGGTCCGCAAACCTACTCTCTAGCTGCTAGCATGTCTACTTCCTTCATTCATAAGATCTAAAAGTTCATGAGAACTGTAGGCCACTGCAAGCATCACAACTTAACAACATGCCAGAAAACCTACAAGAAGAAAGATATATAATACAAATACATATGAATTTGATAGAATATGCACTAGTAGGTCATACGACCTCAACATTCTATCAATTTTTCATTTCAAATGCACACACATACGCATGAACTAACAACTTAGTTGATTTATTTTCTCAGCCACACATTCAATTTCATACATTTGCACAAATACACATCATTCTATTCCCCATGCACTTCACATTCAATTCACAAACACATATGCATGAATACATATGAACATTAGCTTCCATATCTGACTTTAAGTCCACAATTTACAATAATATAACAAACAAAAATCTGACATCAAAGGTTGAACTACAAAAATATCAATCAGACCTCTTAATTATCTGACAAGTCCACATGTTCGATGAAGCACTCTTCCCACTATTTGTGTTGGTCATTCAGCTGCACCATTGTATAGGCTTCAGTAGTGTCAAAAAATTACAATGAGAATGGGACACAATTCTAACTAGATTTGATTGTTTGTATTGTCAAATGAGACTACTTCAATAATATGATCCAAGACTAATAACATTACTGTTCAATAATATGATCCAAGACTAATAACATTATTGTCTGTATAAATTTTATTTGTTACGCATCCATGACAATTGTATACATGTACATCATCACATAATATGCACATACATGATAATTGTCTGGTATAGAGCATTCTAAATTTACAATTATATTAATAAATGTAATTAAGCAGAGTTGGTAATATATATGTGATTGGAATGAGAAGACTACATAAACACTCTTTCAAGCACTGCTTTCTTTTCCTTATCTACTTTCCCTCCACTGATACAAAATACTTTCACACCCCTATAAGTTAAATTAATAGATATGTTGCATTATTAAATTGACATATGATGCAAACACTAACAAGTATGTTGAGATGGAAAAACTACAATTATGCATGAATCACCAATTTCATTGGGTGTCCCTCATTTGGTGTCAGTTTTATATGTGAAGGATCAAATAAATGCATAGTAAAAGTCTCAAAAACAAACACTAATAGTTGTCCATGCTTATTTCTAATTGAATAGAGAGAAAATAAAATAAAACATAAATTCCATAACAAATTATATTCATAAGTTAGACATATAAACAACAAGCCCGAAATACAACATTTGAGGAAACTATGATCACGGTCCAAGAAGTACCAAAAACCTTCATCGTGGTGCTCACATAATCTTTGATGTCATATGGGCCTCTAATTACTGCTACAAAAATGGCTTATAATGTCACATTTATGGGTGTCGGTTGTATACAAGAAACCGACACCTAAGGTGTACAGTGTCGGCTAAATACAAAAACCGACATCTATAAGTGAAGAGCGCCTAGACACGAGTATCACTTTTAATTTCACGTCAGTTCGTTAATAAATATCCAACATCTAAAATTGACCGCCAATTCCAAAATTTCCAGTGAAAAATATTACCTTCAAAATTTAACATACGACGTCGGTTATTAACTTAAAAACCAACGACTAAAGGGTTTTCATGAGACAGAAATTAGACGCATTTTTATCGTCAGTTGGCATGAAATAACCGACGCCAATGGGTGTTCCCACGCTGTCCGTGTGAAAAAATTTTCACCCCTGTGTGACCGGCCTAAATCGCGCGTCCAAAAGGAGGGCATTAAAGTAGTCGGACTTTTAAATAGATAACCTGACTTTCAGGCCCCCACATCGATAATGGGGTCCGATGTAGCGATCGGGGTCGAACACAAGGACAAGGGTGGTCGTGCTAAGAATGCGGAATCAACACTTTGTACTCCAATAAGAGAGAGAATAGAACGTGTCCCCAAGGGAGACGGCGGTTGAAAACAAGATTAAAGGAATCGAAGGAAATAAACCAAAAGACTATCTCCAAATGGAGCTACAAGAAAGAATTAAGTTTTTGGGTTCAGAGGTTTTTATAAAGGTTTTGCGAAATAGAATCCGGGGAGATAAAACTATCGTAAAGGTAAATCACAAAGGAAGAAGACTTAGGAATAACAGGCGGTAGCGGAAAACCTCCTGCACCCTCCTCTCTTGAAGAGGGTGCCTCCAACTATGCGCCAACACCCTCTCTCAAGAGTAATGAACATGAGTTGGAGTGGGAAGAAAGTCGGGGCAGCCCCAATCTTGGGCACTCTCGTACTCCCGGATCGGACTGAACTCTAGAGTTACAACGTCCCTCTCTCGAAGGAGTTGAAACGGGAAACACGATTCGACAGCTAGTCAAAACATGATCCAAGCTTACAGGCTAGAATTTAGATGCTATAAAGAAATCATCCAACAAAAAGAAACCATACACAAAACAACTGATATTAAACTCCACTAATTCCATAATCATAGATATGAAAAAAATGTTGAGTTACAATGCGTGATGAATGAAAGTAAATTTCTCTAAAAAAATGAAGATAGATATCGTCCCCCTTGATATAGGGGGGTGATATACAACAACAGACTCGTAAGCAATCTCTAACCCGATACCGGGCGGGAGATCTGCCCGATATGCCTGTGTTGGGTGGCTAGCCCTCTCGGACGACACACTGTGACAGGCAGACGTATCGACCTAGGCTCCCTACCCGATATGGTCGTGTCGGGTGGCTTTCCCTCTCGGGCGACACACTGTGATGGGTGGACCGTATCAGGTTCGGTATCTTGTCGGGTTAGAGGTGACTTAGGTTCTCAGGTTCCTTATATCAGGTGTAGGGTGGCGAGCCATCTCGGGAAGGAGCCCTTCTAGGAACCTGGCATGTCAGGTGACCTTCTTTGTCATATCGGGTTGTTGCGGCTACTGGGACGGGTTCTAAGTGAACCACTCATGCCCCTCTCAGGTTGGGGGAGTGCTCACCTAGTATCTCCTGACACACCTTCAGAGTCGACACACTAGCTTCAGATTCTTTCCAAAGTTAGCTTTCACGAGATTCCGACCCGTCCCATAAGAGTCATGTAGTTGCTATTTATAGGCAGCGGCTGGGAGAAGTTATGGTTCTCGTGGGGCCACACATCCTAAATCATCTCCCTCTTCATGGCTTCAAGGATGGTCGACACCTGTGTGTCATCTGGCATAGCAGGTCACCGTGTGTCGAGTTGCAATCGTATCGGGTGGCCATGGCAAGCAAACACTACTGATGAGGGGCTCGTGTCGCGTGACATGACTTAACGGGCTGATCAGTCATGGCGGGCAGAGTCCTCTGTCGGGTAAGTGGCATATCGCCCGTTAGAGCCACCTTACGTGACATGCCTATGCCACGTTGCGGCTATATCGGGCTGAAGCCATGACGAGTAAGTGACGTGTCGGGTGGCTGGTAGAGGGGCCGATGCAGGTGGGCGCCGTTCATGGGCCAGGACGGGCCTTTAGCGGTCTTTTAGGTATAAAATAGGGAGAAATCTGTGCAAATGATAGAAAAAGAGTTAGCGTTAGAGCGCAGTTTACTTTTGTGCAAAATAATGACAAAAATTAGAGAAAAAGCAGTTTAGAGGGCAGTTGTATAGGAAAATATAAGCTATAAATACCCTAAAATGAGTGTTATCAACTCCCAAAACTTAGCATTTTGATTATCCTCAATCAAACTGTACTTATTTTAAAGTTTCATTTGCGATACTACTTCATGACCAGACACTATCCTCGGTCAAGGGGTTTAAGCGCATTTTTCAAGACGTTCATTGAGAAAATTACATCTACACACGAGCAACGGGCTTTATTATTTTTCATTGCCTTATGTACACAAAAGTTTTCTCTTCATCTTTGATGAGACTTTGGTGAATGGTTTCGAAGTTAGGTTTCACACCGAACAGCTTTTGGGAGCAAGAAGTTGGGTTTTGGGAAGGTTAAGGCTTTTTTTGGGTTTTTCTTGTTTCCCATTGGTCCATCTAGGTACGGGTCTATTAGCAGGCAAGTGGTCCCTGTAGTCCAAGCCAGTTGGCTTTAGAGTAGTGATTTCACATCCTATGTACCACTGCCCCGGATCTACCATGCCTAAAGATGGTTACTTTTGGAAGAACAAGTGTATTTTTTTAGGCACAACTCTCATGCTTTTATTCACTCTCATAAGGCTTTTTTATTTTTTTTCATTTTGGGATTTTTGGCGTATAAGGGGGAAAAAGAATTTTGTTGTTCAGGTAGATTTTTCCTTCATATGCACATCTCTTAGCTGTTGCGAGATTATTTTTTTCAAAAATGGCATAGAAAAAGTAGTAGCTTTTTTTGTCATTTGAGACTGCATTTTCAGAATGATCATAACAAAAGTGCGTACCACCTTAGACACAAAGAGAACAATTTGGAAGAAGAGGTATCTGATATGCACTATTTTTTTCAGATTTGTATATGTATATATATATATATGCACACATGGTATGTTAAAAAGAAAGAAGAAAGACAAAATGCAAAATGGGAGAAATTTTATACCTCCCTCACTGATATATAGTACCCCCCAAACTTATCCCAAACTCTATCCCATAGTTGTGAGAAGAGATAAGGTGAGGTAGTGATAAGTCAGTGAGGGCAAGCTGGTGAGCGCGCCTCTATCAGATATAAGCTCCCACACATATTCTCCACATTTGCTGTGATAGTCGATGTGGTGGAGCTTGTCAGGTGTTTGTTGTAGCGTCATCGAGATGGAGATCCATTCTAGCATGAAGATGCCACAGTCATTGGATAGCAGAACTTGTTGTGGACTGCTGTGGCAGAACTGAAGCTCGTGTCATTTGCTCTCTACCGTCTCCAAGAATGGTTGGATCAACGTTGCCACCTTTGTATAGTATTTTCTTGCTAAGCACTCGAGGGGTGTCAATGTTGTCGATGTACACTGCATTGGATGATCTTTGTTTCTATCTGAGCTGTTGTAGAAAATTCCTGCTCATGGGCGAGTATACATCATCAGGAGCATCCAATGGTGTAGTGCAGGTTAGGCAGGAAGATAACACGTGGCATTCTGCTCTGTATCTCTGCCAGAAAAGATTGTTTTGCTCCTGATTCATCAGCAAGGAAAATATCGTCAAACAACATTGGATGGGCTATGTATGCATGCTCAAACTTTCTCTATAGGATCTGGATGTAGGCGGCCACCACTGATATCACCAAACATCCTCCTTCTTTCACCAAGTCCCTTAAATCGTCAACTGGGACTATGACACTGCCTGCCTCGTAGATGATGTCTGTGGGGGTAGAGTCAGCTAACTTCTCTAGGATCTCATTTACCTATTCCTGTGTTAGTATAGAACACAAGGAACGATCGAAGTTGCTGATCATTTCTTCCGAAGCATCAGGCAAAGAGGGGCCTTCTTTTGAAAGTATTTCTTCTAAAACGTCCATCCGCTTGCCTACCCCATAAACGTCTGTAGCCTCCTCGGCTTATTTTTCTAGAGGGCTGCTGGGCATAGAGGATATGCCTTCTTGATCACTGTCCAGCAGCTTCTCTAGGACGCCTGCATCTTGGAAATAGCATCCGTCCTTGATCAGTAGAAGTGCATAAGTGCTTCTGAGCTGGTAGAGGTTATGGCCGTTGAGCTGTCTTATGTATCTGAAAACGTGGAGCAGCTCAATAGAGCGAAGGACAATGATGACGTTGTTCCCACTTCCCGCTTCTTTTTGGATGGGGAAGTCTCCGATGCTGAAGAAATTCCATATAACGGAGTGGCGTTGGACTCCATACTTGATCACTCACAGTAGATGCAGCGGAAGGAGCCTGAGAATCTTATCTTCGGGGCGTACAAACGTGTGTCCTGAGCGTAGGACCTCCTCGCTGCAGTAGCTGAGGAGCTGGACGTCATGATTCCGGAGTTCAGCCATGTACATGAACCAATTTTTTCTATGGTTGTAAGGGGCCAACACTAATGTTGCGTTGTGTTCTTTGATGTGCTGCAACATGTTGGCCACCAGAATAGAATCATACGAGCCCATCATCAACCTTCTTGCCAGGGCCGACGTGGCGATATATATCAGCTGTCGGTCTATCCTAGTGCTGAGATTCTCCAGTATGGCGCCATCAAGGACCCTAAACAACTTCTTTGTGACGACGGCTATTGAGCGAAGTATACTCCTCAGATCCCCCCATCGTGTAGAGAAGTACTCGTCGCTCCAAACGACGTCTTCTTCATCAGCATGAGATCTCAAAACATTGTTCAACAGCATTTGTTCCCTGATCGTCAGGTATCCGATGGCTCTTCTATCAAAATCTACCATATCAAATGAAGCGATCTTCGACGGCTTAGAAAACGCTTCTGTCGTCGATCTTCTTTCTCTGGTGGGTGTCTTTCATTTGATGTGTAAATGTCCCCCCTTCTCCCTCTGATTCATCAAAAGAGTCCTCCCTAACCATGATTGATTCGTTGTTGTCTTCAGCTTCATCTAGGGAGGTAGAGGGAGCATCTTCTTCCATGTTGTGGGAGTTCTCCGGTCCTGCTGGAGCCCCGTCGGCTGTCTTGTGTGTCGTTCCTTCCTCAGGCATTGTGGAGGGTCCACTAGAGAAGGAAGGGGACGACATCCAAGAGGAGGATGCTTATGAGGAGGACTGGGAACCTGAGCCAGGAGGTGATGGAGACCTCCTTGGCTATCTTGAGTGGGGGTGGCCATCCCTCCGATTAAGCTTCTCCTCAACTGCGTCGAGGCATAGGAGGGCCTGCTGTAGTGTTGCGTTAAGTGTCTCTAGTTGGCCGGGAAGGCCAACCAGAGTTAGTAGCTGCCTCTCCTATTCACTAAGCCTCTGCTGGAAAATAGAAAATTTGCGGGTAAGGGAAGAAAAGGTAACTGAGTGGTTGCTCGTTACCTCCCACAAATGGTCGAATTCCTGATCAAGGATCTCCCCCAAAGACGAAGGTGCTACGTCAAATTGCCCTCTCAATCTCATGACGCTCCTCGCGCGTGAAGGTCGACCCTATGACTACTCGACTTCAAGTGGGTCTAAGCCCATCTGTACCATCCGCGAGGGCGTCGCTTCAGGGTGAGGCGTTGGCACCTTTGTGGCTGCCTCTGTCTCTCCTATTGGTGTTGGTAGAGAAGGGAACAAGGTGGGTGGTTGTTGTTCTACCATCTGGTTTTCGGTGACCTCCTCCGCAACTATCACCAGCAACGTTGCAATGATGTTAGTGTGGGCTACGTAGCCCTAAGCTCCGTGTCGAGGAGCTCAGTGAACGCCCCATTACTGGTGTCTGACTGTACCATCTCCTTTGCCATTGAAGGCACAATAGAAGCTTTGGGAACTGTGGTTATCTCTCCCATTGTAGCTTCCCTCAGGGCTATCATCGTTGTCTCAGCCCCGGTTGTCTCGGCGACCTCCATGATCGCCATTACTTCTTCTACAACTGCGGCAGTTGTTGTTGTGGTGGCCATAGATGGGATAGGAAAAGCGACGACAACTTTATATGTTGTTGCCGCGGGGGTGGTGGGTGGCTCGGTAGGGACTGTGGAAGATTTGTCCTGCCAGTCATCAACAAGAATTGGTACTCCCCTTGTTTCCACCCTTTCTTTTATCCTAGCAGTGGCGACATAGCTGCTTCAACCTCCACAGCTTCGATCTCTGCTGTGGTGAAGACCAACTTCTCCACATCATAGTTGATGCAGAGCGGGAGGGGTAGAAGCTTGGAAGTTCTTGCAAACTTGTAGAAGTACTGGAGGCCCTCCTTTTTTATAATGTTGGCCCTTTGCAAGAACTTCATGTCGATCTTGTCTTCGCCTCGGGTCCTCGACAGACTACGTGGATCCTTTGGGTATCCCAACCCTGCCACTATCACATTGATGATGCCACCCATGAAATACTCCTTGGTGGCATTTTTTATCCGGTACAGCCGGTTCAGCAAGAAGCATCCTAGATTGACCACTTTGCCCTCCATCATGTACCACATGAGATGGAGTTCTTCAGTGTATATGTTTCTTGTCTCATACTTGCTGAATAAGAGGCAAGCCACAATCTTGTAGATGATCCTCCAAAAGCATGAGTGAATGGCTGACTTTACATCCCAACTTGTAGGACAACTCGGCCGTTAGTTTCTTCTAGATGTTGACCGGGTTGAAGTTGTCGCCTTTGCCAATCCTGGCGCCTCTATTCAGCATTTCCTTCTCAGCTTCTGAGGAGGAGAAGATTTCATTGAGCAACATTTCTGAAATCTCATTCTCAATGTTGTATAACTGGCCCTACAACTGGTATGCCCCTCTGTATCTCTCCACTTCTTCTGGCCTATTGTGGACTTGTCGAAGGGAGGACATGAACTCCTTGGTGAGTTTAGTGTATGATCTGGAGATGTTGAAGCAGATCATATTCAGTTCAGCAGCTCCCAAGACGTTGTCCAGTCTGTTGAAGATTCCCAACTGGTAGAAGGAGGGCTGGTGGCAGAACCTGGTCGACCTATAGATCTTGGCCGCCAGTTCTGTGTACCTTTGTTGATGCTCCTCGTTCCTGGGCATGAACTGGCTTGGAGAATGGGCCAGGGGTTTTGCTGCTGTTGATGGGTCTGCCACTGCTTCTGTCCTTGGCCTCTTCTCGGCCTCAGATGGCCCCGCCGAGTCAGGGTTCAGGTGCTTCTGCCCGGCTGTGGAGGCTTCTGCTGTGGCCTCTGTGTTGATCCTCCGGACATGTTCGTTGACGTGTATTTTACTACGCGCTAAAAATGCAAGTGTACGCGTCGAGTAATATAGGCCTTTGGGAGGTCCGAGTGGAACACAGGGATACGTTGAATTATTGGAGACTTCTACTAACTATTTGCGATCAGCTAAGCCGGATAACAAAGTAGGGTTTGTTTTCGAAATTAAAAGAAGATAAAAATAAAACAAAGCAAACAATCGATTAAAGGTTGATTTAATCAATTCAAAAGGATATCTTTAGGATTTCGGTTTCACCGCGGGTCAACATTGCATTAGGTTTCATATAACTCCTCAATCTTCTCTCTCTATCTGGGTAGTGGCCTGAAAATAGAATTACCCACTGTCGTGGTGTAATTCACTACTTAGGTTTAGGTTGATTCCACCATCGTAGTAATCATTCCCCTAAACTAAGCGCATTACAGCCGATCTCTCAGTTTCCACCATAAATTTTACACCTCCTTTGTCAAGGGATTTATCGATTAATGTAGGTTTCGTCTCTTTTCAACCATTAATCCTTCTGTCGAAGTGATTAAGGGCATTAAGTTATTATTATGGTGATCAAGCATAACAATATATGGAGAAAACGAAATTATACCATGGATTTAAGAGAGAAAATATGAATTATTAATATAAAACTGTCATACAATGCATTCCCGGGCTACTCTCGGTCCTAAAGATGGAGGGGATTAGCCCCACATGTTCATCTCGCACAAATACATTGTAGAAATAGGGGAAATCATATGAAAAACGTGAATCAAATGGGAAAACCCCTGAACGGAGGAGAACCGGTGGATCCTTTGCGTAGAACACGAGCTTTCCCGCCTCTCGGTGGTGAAATTCGTCTTTGGCAGCATCCGGATCGACAGGGATGAACTTCTGGCCTCCGTTCTCCTTTCTCTCGCTCCTCGGTACTTGTGCAATGGCCAATGAGATGATGATCTCGTCTGGGCGGCTGTCATTAGGTATAAGTCCCTAATTAGGTCGTCAATTAACTCCAGCCATCCGATTGAGATCGAAATGAATCCAACGCATATCTGCCGGCGTCGATACCATCGATGCGGGTCGATGGTATCGACCCAGTGTAGTAGCAACAACCTTCTTATCTTTTCGTCCAAGTGCCTGTAGCCATCTCGATACCATCGACTTGGGTCGATGGTATTGACCTCTCTGTAGCGTCAGTTTTTGTCGTTTAGCGACGCTATAGCCTCCATGCGTCGATGGTATCGACTTGGGGTCGATACTATCGACAGCTCCCTCGCCAGCAACCTGAAGGGGTCTCGATACCATCGACTTGGGTGTCGATGGTATCGACTCTTTGCTGCTCCTTTCGGCTGGCAACCTGCGGCCTCGTCGATGGTATCGACTTCCGTCGATGGTATCGACGGAAGCAGATACTAGTTTTTCCTATAATTCAAAGACAAGATCAAATAAATCCACACAATTAATAATAATGTGATAATGAATGCTCAAAATGATGAAACTAAGGGGATTTGACATAAACTGATGGCAAAGACCAAAATGGATGAATTATGCAATATTACCCATAACAATGACTAATAAAAGCACAAAATACATATCAAAAAGGTCTATAAATGCGACTCAAAATCATCGCATCAAACTCCCCTAAGCTTGAACATTGCTCGGCCTCGAGCAACTAATCCTTAGAATAGAATTGCAAATGTCAACTGAAAAACAACACACCAACCCAACATCCCATGTGACTCCCACTGAACGTTCTCAATCCGGCCTTCTCTAACCACAGAACAGTAATTACCCTAAAGGCGACAGTAATCATCAATAAAAGAAATTAACCTCCAAACTGATGAACACTATCACATAAGGCAGTTAGCATAATAAAATTCGTCGCTTTCAGCATTGGTGCATCTTGTGATCACCTATACTACGTTGCTCGCCCTAACTACCATCTATATGGAAGCCATTCTCCTGATAATCATTAGTGAGGAGAAATTCATAGTGGCCTACCAATCCGAGCAACGGGTGGATGAAAATGGGTGGCTCATGGAAGAACTTGGAAGTATTGTACAGTTACAACATGCATAATACAAAAATGTCCTAAATGATGCCAATGCACATTAAAAATGCCCTAATGCCTGAAATTAGGTGAAATGATGCATGCGCTAACCTTCCACCTCAAAATGAGATGGATATCTAGTCAAACTACATCATGTACTCAATTTTCCTGTAATGTGAGTGATATCATGTTCCTTTCTCCTTCTTATTTCACTTCCTTCTAAATTCTCTCTTTTTTTTCTTTCTTTTATGTATTGCAGATTTTTAGAATTTTTTTCTTTAGCCCACATATCCATAATTGCTTAAAGATAAGTTTATTGGGCTATTTCCTTCATGCTCAGAATTTTTTTTTTATATTTAGAAGGTATGGAACAGTTTAATTCACCATTGGGGAAAAATTGAGACACATGATGTAGTTTATGCATGAATATCATGAGTGCAACTACATGGCATTCACCTAAAGGTAATGTGCATGAATCCCTATATTTTTTCTTTTTATGCACAAGTATGGAAAAATATCAATGCGAGTCCTATCTAATTGCTATGCACACAAGAAGGAATTAAAACTGCACTTTACTTCCAATTCTTAGGTGGATTATGGAAAAATGAAGTGGAATGATCACAAGATTAAATGAATGAACCTTAGAAAGATATTATGTGTCCCTCCTTACTGACCTGTGTAGTGGTTTAGAGGGTTCTCTCTCTTACATCCAACTAAGGTCTCATTACCGTTTGGTTAAGTTAGGCGCAAACAACCATTACTGTCCACTTTGCATGAATCCATAGGAGTACAGGTGTGAAATGTTGTTTTAAAGTTGACATAATCAATCATTTTCGTAGGATGTGTTCCCCAAGGTCAACCAAAGCAAGCTATCCAAGACACAAAAATTTTTAAATTTTCCTTAAATTTCCCATGAACTAACAGCAAGATGACACACGTTTACGACATCCACAGTTATACTAGATAACACGTGGATCCTACAAAAACTAAAGATGCAAGAAACAAATAACAATGCTAAAAACTAAAATAATAAAAGATAGAGTTGTTCCAACTACCCCCCTAAGCTTGAATTCGACTATGGCTACATAGTCAAAAACAAACTTAAGAGTGGAACAGAGATACCCGATCATTCTTGTGGAGTCAGAGGTGGGTACTGTGGGGCCGTAGGATCCCAAGAAGGATACTCCCCCTGGAAGCTCGGATCGTAATGGGTCCTCGGCGGAGGCTGTGGATAGCCTCCAAAGTAGCTCTAACTCCAGTAGTGGTCGTAGAAGGGCTCCTGTTGCATCTCCATCCTTTGCAACCGATTGTGTATCTGTTGTTGGTTGTCGAGGAGGAGACGTTCATTCTCGAACATCGCCCTTTGGTTGTCAAGTAACCGGTTCGTAGTATCCTGAATACCGGTATACATCTATAGATGTTGTTGCTGTGTCTGATGTATGTCCTGCAGCATCATATACATGCTTTGCATTGAGTAGACATTCTCGCTTGGCTGTGAGGGCGGTGGTGATGGCGGTGGGGGCTGTGATGATGAAGACGCACCCGGATGCATCCGAGGACGCTTCCGGGGTGCTACCCGTGCACGAAGAGGTGTGAATGCCTCCTCTTCCTCCTCAGCCTCACCTTCTTGTCCGTCGTTGCCGCCTTCTTCGCCGCCTTCTTCCTCATCGGAGTCGATGGCTATGATCGGCCATCTGAAATGTTGTGCGCCCTCGATGTTGAAGACGGGATCCGGCAGTGTGCACTCCTGGTACGCTTGATTCACATGGCAATGTGCAAATGTCGCGCCATCCCGAAGAAGAATTAAGTTGGCCCGGTGAAGATGTTGCAAGTTGACCTTGCTTCTTGTAGAAAGAGGAGTGAGGGTTTGGAAATTTAGTCCCAAGTACGACGCCAGTTTGGTGATGGGCCCACCAAAGTGAATCAGCGATTTCCTCGTACTCCTCTTTACATCCATCACACGCTGCAAAAAGAATGCACCCCAATTGCATTCTTGTCTCTTCAGAAGCTTGTATAGAAAGAAGAGATTGGAGCCTTGAAATTTGCTAAGGGCCAGATCACCCCGCGCAAAAACAGTAGAACTCAGCATCCGATGCAAAACCCAGACGAAGGGGTGCTCGAAGTCAGCTACCGCAGCGTTGTGGTAGCTAACCGACCTCCTTTGTGGGACCGTCACCAACTCGGAGAAGATCATGTCGTAATCGGTGCGGTGGTCCGGCCTCCGGTGGTCATACTGGGAATGATTCCAGTTGAAAATTTTGTTGAACTGCCACAGCGTGAGGATGTAGTCATTGTTGTACAGCCGGAAAGATACCCGGCCCTGGATCCACTCTCGGTCAGTAGCAATGATGTTGTTGGGATAGATGCAGACACCCAACGACGCCATGAACTCGGCTACCAGCTCTTTGTATGTCGGCCAGTCACTAAAGAACGCCTGGCCATCTTGATGACGCTCCAGTTCGCCAGGCCTTATTCCAGTGTTACAGGCCTGTCCGTTAAGAACATAGGCCAAGTTGGCCTCGAATCCCAGATCGCGCACCATCTCCCGGTCCACATAACGGGTGGGCTCGATCTTCCTCCTCATTATCTCCTCATAGATCTTTCAAATCTCCGGGGAAGGATGGATGAGTCGGGGACGAGAAACTGATGCCGTTGGTGGTGGGATGAATTCCGTCGGAGTTGCGTGTGTGGACGATTCTCCGGCTGTATGCACCATGGTGGCGACGAGAAAGGGGTTGAAGAAGAAGAAGAGCTCGGGGAAGATCTTTGCTCGATGTTGCTGCTCTTCGATCTTGGATGACTCGGGGGAGTGCTCGGCGTGAAGGAGGAAGTTCACTCTGAAGGTGTGATGTCAAATGACGTAATAACTCTCCTTATATAGAATTGGCCGGCGCAACTGTAGACCCGTCGATACCATCGACGCGGGTCGATGGTATCAACACGTCTCGATGCTATCCGCCTCCCTCACGAGTATCGACGGCTGACGATTGCTGGATCGTGAAACCCGGATTGCTGACCTGTCGATACCATCGACGCGAGTCAATAGTATCGACGCAGCACCCGGATCGCTGACGTGGACTTCGCGATCGCCGTCGATGTCGTTGCGCGGATCGGTGACATGGATGGTCGATACCATCGACAAGAGTCGATGGTATCGACTTGGCTTCATTGTGACACCGCCACTTTTTCACTTCAACCTGTGACCATGTCGATACCATCGACACGACCGTCGATGGTATCGAGTTGACTGAGACAAATCGCTCTGAAATTCTCCAGAGATCTCGATGGTATCGACTGCTGTGTCGATACTATCGACAGTTGTTCCGCGACCTGCCTGTAGGTGTGTCGATACCATCGACGAGGCCGTCGACAGTATCGACACAGCACGAATCTTGTAGTTGTCAACCTAAACCTATGTCGATACCATCGACCAGTGTGTCGATGGTATCGACCCTGCCTCAGCCTGCACAATGAACAAACGGATCAAGGTATCTTCTTTACATCAAAATTTAAACGAAATGAAAGCAATCTATGACTATAATTAAACTATCCTAATGTACCGATGGTTGGGTTGCCTCCCAACAAGCGCCCTTATTTAACGTCTTAGGCTAGACGGCTTCCCAGCATCTCATTCGTCCTCAAGTGTAATGAGTTTGACCTCATTCACTTTTCTCTTGTAATTTTCACCAAAATACAACTTTAACCTCTATCCATTCACCAAGAACGTGGCATCTCCATCACGCACCAGAATCGCACCGTGCGGTTTAACCTCTTCCACCACGAATGGCCCACTCCACCGGGGACTTCAGCTTCCCGGGATGCAACTTGAGTCGGGAGTTAAACAACAGAACGCTATCTCCCTTCTTGAACGTGCGCAGCTCGATATGGCGATCGTGGATCAGTTTTGTGCACTCCTTGTATATGTGGGCATTCTCATATGTCGTCATGCGCAACTCATCTAGTTCATTCAACTCGAACATCCTTTTTCTCCCAGCTTCATCATAATTCAAATTTAGCCTTCTAAGCTCCCAATGGGCCTTGTGCTCCAATTCCACCGGAAGGTGACAAGCCCGGCCATACGCCAACCTAAAAGGCGTAGTGCCTATAGGTGTTTTGTAAGCCGTTCTATATGCCCAAAGTGCGTCCGGTAGTAGGGCACTCCAATTCTTTCTTGTGGATGCCACTGTTCGCTCTAGAATCTTCTTGATTTCCCGATTTGAGACCTCCACTTGGCCTTGCGTCTGTGGATGATATGGGGTGCCAATGTTGTGCTTGACCCCATATTTCTTCAAAAGTGTCAAGAATTTCTGATTCCGGAAGTGTGTACCCCCATCGCTTATTATCATTCGGGGTATCCCAAACCTGCAGAAAATATTTTCCTTCACAAACCTGCACACTACCGTAGAATCATTAGTCCTTGTGGGGATTGCTTCCACCCACTTCGACACATAGTCAACAGCTAGCAAGATATACAAATTTGAATTCGAAGACACAAACGGTCCCATGAAGTCTATTCCCCACAAATCAAATACTTCCACTTCCTGAAATACATTCAGGGGCATCTCTTGTCGCTTCGAAATGTTACCTGCTCGCTGACACGGGTCACATTGCCTTACAAAATCGTAGGCATCCCGAAACAAAGTTGGCCAATAAAGGCCGCTTTCCAACACCTTTGCTGCTGTTCGCGAACTGGCATGGTGTCCTCCCGTAGGCGATGCATGACAATGGTGGAGAACACTCTCGTACTCCACCTCAGGCACACAACTGCGTAGGATGCCATCCCTGCATTGCTTCAAAAGAATTGGGTCATCCCAAAAATAGTATCTCAAAGAATGAAAGAATCTCTTTTTCTCTTGATATGACCAGTCTTCCGGGATGATCCCGCAAGCCAAATAGTTAACAATTTCAGCAAACCACGGTTCTTTAGAATTAATTTTCAAAAGCTGTTCATCGGGAAACGTCTCGGTTATGGGTATGTGCAAATCTTTTTCCTCTACCCTTTCTAACCTAGACAAATGATCAGCCACTACATTTTCAATTCCAGACTTGTCCTTGATTTCAATATCAAATTCTTGTAAAAGCAAAATCCACCTAATGAGTCTGGGCTTTGCATCCTTTTTTTCCATCGAGTATTTTATCGCAGCATGATCAGTCCATACAACCACTTTCTATCCAACTAAATACTGCCAAAATTTTTCAAAAGCAAACACGACGGCGAGTAATTCTTTTTCAGTAGTTGTATAGTTCAATTGAGCATCATTCAGAGTTTTGGAAGCATAGAAAATCACAGCGGGCTTATTATCTACCCTTTGCCCCAAAACGGCTCCTACTGCAAAATCTAAAGCATCACACATCAATTCGAAGGGTTTTGTCCAATCCGGCGTTGAAATCGAAGACCGCAAAATCTAAAGCATCACACATCACTTCGAATGCATGAAGACACTTATCGTTGAAATCGAAGACCGCATCTTTCTCCAAAAGTTCGGATAAAGGTTTTGCAATTTTAGAAAAATCTTTTATGAATCGCCGATAAAACCCGGCATGTCCCAAAAAGCTTCTCACCCCTTTTACAGAATTTGGTGGGGGCAGCTTGGAAATCACCTCAATTTTCACAGGGTCTACCTCAAGACCTTTGCTAGACACCTTGTGTCCTAGCACTATTCCCTCTGTCACCATCATGTGACATTTCTCCCAATTGAGGACCAAGTGTGTGTCCTCACAACGCTACAACACTTTGTCTAAGTTATATAAACATTCATCAAACGACGCACCATAAACCGAGAAGTCGTCCATGAAAACCTCAAGACAGTGTTCTACGATGTCAGAGAATATGGCGAGCATGCAGCGTTGAAACGTCGCCGGTGCATTACATAAACCAAACGGCATTCGTCGGTAAGCAAAAGTCCCATAGGGACAGGTGAACGTAGATTTCTCTTGATCCAAAGGATCAATCGAAATCTGGTTATACCCCGAATACCCATCCAGAAAACAAAAATGAGACCGACCGGCAAGACGTTCTAGAATTTGATCAATAAATGGTAAAGGAAAATGATCCTTAAGAGTGGCTGCATTCAAACGACGGTAGTCAATACAAACTCGCCACCCGGTTACCAATCGGGTGGTGACAGGTTCATTCAACAAATTTTTAGTAATAGTAATTCCCCCCTTCTTAGGGACTACCTGTGTGGGACTCACCCACGTCGAGTCTAATATGGCATATATAATACCTGCAGCAAGAAGTTTGATGACCTCCTTCTTCACAACCTCCATCATGCTCGGATTTAAACGTCTTTGAGGCTGAATAACTGGCTTGGCTCCCTCCTCGAGCCGTATCTTATGCTGGCAAAGTGTAGGGGAGATCCCCTTAATGTCTGCAACAGACCACCCAAAAGCTCCACGGTGGTTCTTGAGCACTATCAGCAGTTGCTCCTCCTCATCCACACTCAAGTAAGCAGATACAATCACCGGTAACTTGTCCTTCTCAGCTAGAAAGACGTACTTAAGATGCGGGGGCAGCTGCTTCAACTCCAACTCTGGCGGGAAAATAAGAGATGATTGCAGCGGTGGGGGAAGTGTACCTAAATCTTCATAATGCCTCGTATAGAAACATGGACGCATCTGAAGCATTTTAGCGCACTCCTTGAGTGAATTACTCCTCATCCAATCATAGGTAACATTCAACAAACAAGCCTCCAGCGGCAGTTCCGGATATGCCTCAACAACCAAAGTAGTAATCGCATCATCCTCCCAAGAAGGCGGAATGTCCTCATTCTCATCATTCGGAAATCCAACAGCTTTACATAAAGAGACAACCTTAGTTTGCTCCATGATGTCCACAGCTAAGGTTCCATTATCCATCTTACTCATCTCATGAGCCATGTCCAAGAATGGTTTTCCAAGGTAGAGTGAGATGTTGTGATCCACATGTTTCACCATGTTACATTGTTCTTTTACTTTAGTAGACGCAGTGCTAGTGGGCATGACCATCTCAAAGCGGTCATCTGCTATGCCTAAGGTCAAGCGACCTCTCCCCATCTCTAAGATCATGTCGGTTGTAGCTTGGAATGGACGTCCAAGTAACATCTCATTGCCATGCTCATCTTGCATCTCCATAACCACAAAATCAGCTGGAAAGACAAATCAATCCACCTTTACTAAGACATCTTCGCAGATCCCATAAGGCTTCACCACAGAATTATCGGCCAATTGAATAGTCATATTGCTCGGCCGTGACTCCTTTAATCCCAGCTTTTTAAATGTCGAAAGGGGCATCAAATTGATGCTTGCCCCAGAATCACATAATGCCTCTCCAAATTTAAACTTCCTGATAAAGCAAGAAATGTTGAAACATCCGGGATCCTGTCTCTTTGGCGGTAGAGTGCCCATAATGAAGGCACTCACTTGCTCCTTCAGCACCATGACCTCAGTATCTGGTATTTTCCTCTTCTTGGTGATGACATCTTTTAGAAACTTCCCGTATGATGGAATTTGCTCAATAGCTTCCAACAACGGAATATTGACCGAAAGCTTCCTAAAGTTGTCCAAGAATTTCTTAAATTGTGCATCTACCTTCCTTGCCTTTGCACTATTCGGATAGGGAACCGGAATGGTGTGTGCCCTTTGATGGGGTGGCACATATGGTGTCATTTTCTGCGGTTCCTCCTCAGCAACCTGTTCATCATTACCATCCACGGCTATGTCTTCAACCTGCCCTATGACTGGTGTGGGCTGCTCCGTAGTGGTTTCACCTTCAACTTTATCTTGTGGTATGCTTGTTTCATCCATTCTTGGATTCAACACCTTCTTTCCGCTTCTCAGTAAAATGGCCTTGGCTTGCTGGTTTCCCCCAGGAACATTGGTGTTCCCCGGAAAACCCGGATGTGCTGGCTTCTTCAAACTAGCAATTTCAGCTGCCATCTGCGCCATGGAGGTCTCTATGGTCCTCATTTGAGCTCCATGGCTCTGCAATGTTTGCCCAAATTGGTTCATATATTCACCCTGTTGCTTGATTTGCTACCCGAATGTGTTCATTAATTCCTGGTTTTGCTTGATGACCTGATTGAGCAACTTCGTGCTCTTGTCCTCTGTAGCTTGTGCGGGCTTGGCTTCCGGATCCTGCAGAAAATTGTTCGGATCCTTCCATGAGAACTTTTTGTCCTTACGCCATGAGTAGTCATTGTTCCTGTACCCTTGTTGTTGTCTCATGTACTTGACTTGAGCCTCATCCTCAGACTCATTTTCTTCTTTTTGCAGTAACTTCTTTGCGAGAAGATCCATCTTCTCATTCAGCTCTCTCATTGCCTTTGATTCGCTGGCGACTCGTGCTTGCTCAACTGGACCTCTCTCTCTTTCTCCCCAGGACTGCTTTCTCGCCATGTTCTTGAGTATTTCCCAGCATCTAGTGTCAGTGTTATTTAGGAAAAATCCTGACCCGGCTGAGTCCAAATTACTCCTATCATGCTCGGAGAGAGCAAAATAGAAGATTTTTACCTGTGTCTCTTTGTCCAAACCATGATGCGGACATCTCCTCAACATAACCTGAAATCGCTCCCAGGTCTCAGAATATGTTTCACCCGCCTGTTGGGTGAAATTGTGAATCTTCCTAATCATGTCGTTGGTCTTCTCAGGAGGGAAAAACCTCTCGAAGAAAACCTCCACCATATGATCCCAAGACTCCACAAATTCGTCATCGAGGTTATGTAGCCACTCTCTTGCTGCTCCTGCCAAGGAACTCGGGAACAGCTTGAGGTACAAAGCATCTTGTGGAAACCTTTCTATCTTCACCATGTCACAGTTTTCGACGAACTGGTTGATATGTGCAACAGGATCCTCGTTCTTCAACCCATGAAATGCATTTGATTTTACCAAGTTAATCAACGCTGGATCGATCTTGTATGTCGGTATGTTGATCGCCTGCTTTTTTATAGGCCCCTTTGAAGCTGATGAGGAAGAAGCTTTGATCTTCTCCCATATAGTCTGTGGCTCGGCCATGTCTTCTGCTTCAGATTCAGAATCTATCTCTTCTTGGTACTCGTGCTCAGAATGCTCCTCGTCTCTAGGTCCCAGAAACGGAACCTCGGGTGTGCGATTGTCGTAGTCTGTACTACGTGTATGCACCATACACAGTACCTGAAATAGGAAAATTTGAGTTCAGTACAGTGCTTTGACGAGTATAAAAATGAACGAACAATAGAAAGAAAATATTTGAAGTTGAATGAAAATTATAAAAAAAAATGTGGCCTAGAGTGGCCGCTCGTAGCACTCGAAGTGCCAACAATTTCGCCGTATCCCCGGCAACGGCGCGAAAAACTTGACGTGTATTTTACTACGCGCTAAAAACGCAAGTGTACGTGTCGAGTAATACAGGCCTTTGTGAGGCCCGAGTCGAACACAAGGATACGTTGAATTATTGGAGACTTCTACTAACTATTTGCGATTAGCTAAGCCGGATAACAAAGTAGGGTTTGTTGTCGAAATTAAAAGAAGATAAAAATAAAACAAAGCAAACAATCGATTTAAGGTTTATTTAATCAATTCAAAAGGATATCTTTAGGATTTCAGTTTCACCGCGGGTCAACATTGCATTAGGTTTCATATAACTCCTCAATCTTCTCTCTCTATCCGGGTAGTGGCCTGAAAACAGAATTACCCACTGTCGTGGTGTAATTCACTACTTAGGTTTAGGTTGACTCCACCGTCGTAGTAATCATTCCCCTAAACTAAGCGCATTACAGCCGATCTCTCAGTTTCCACCATTAATTTTACACCTCCTTTGTCAAGGGATTTATCGATTAATGTAGGTTTCGTCTCTTTTCAACCGTTAATCCTTATGTCGAAGTGATTAAGGGCATTAAGTTATTATTATGGTGATCAAGCATAACAATATATGGAGAAAACGAAACTATACCACGGATTTAAGAGAGAAAATATGAATTATTAATATAAAACTGTCATACAATGCATTCCCGGGCTACTCCCGGTCCTAAAGATGGAGGGGATTAGCCCCGCATGTTCATCTCGCACAAATACATTGTAGAAATAGGGGAAATCATATGAAAAACGTGAATCAAATGGGAAAACCCCTGAACGGAGGAGAACCGGTGGATCCTTTGCGTAGAACACGAGCTTTCCCGCCTCTCGGTGGTGAAATTCATCTTCGGCAGCGTCCGGATCGACAGGGATGAACTTCTGGCCTCCGTTCTCCTTTCTCTCGCTCCTCGGTACTTGTGTAATGGCCAATGAGATGATGATCTCGTCTAGGCGGCCGTCATTAGGTATAAGTCCCTAATTAGGTCGTCAATTAACTCTAGCCATCCGATTGAGATCGAAATGAATCCAACGCATATCTGCCGGCGTCGATACCATCGACGCGGGTCGATGGTATCAACCCAGTGTAGTAGCAACAACCTTCTTATCTTTTCGTCCGAGTGCCTATAGCCATCTCGATACCATCGACTTGGGTCGATGGTATCGACCTCTCTGTAGCATCAATTTTTGTCATTTAGCGACGCTATAGCCTCCATGCGTCGATGGTATCGACTTGGGGTCGATACTATCGACAGCTCCCTCGCCAGCAACCTGAAGGGGTCTCGACACCATCGACTTGGGTGTCGATGGTATTGACTCTTTGCTGCTCCTTTCGGCTGGCAACCTGCGGCCTCGTCGATGGTATCGACTTCCGTCGATGGTATCGACGGAAGCAGATACTATTTTTTCCTGTAATTCAAAGACAAGATCAAATAAATCCACACAATTAATAATAATGTGATAATGAATGCTCAAAATGATGAAACTAAGGGGATTTGACATAAACTGATGGCAAAGACCAAAATGGATGAATTATGCAATATTACCCATAACAATGACTAATAAAAGCACAAAATACATATAAAAAAGGTCTATAAATGCGACTCAAAATCATCGCATCATTCGTCTACTTGGATGATGGGTTGCTTGGTGCGGGCCATTTCTATAATTGTCAAATGAAAGTATTAGTAATCATCAAAACTTTTGAATGGGTCACCTTACCTCATATCGGGCGGCAAGGTTGTGTCCCTCGATACAAGGTAGGCGATACTTTTTAAGTTGAAACTAGTCATAGCCTGACACAAACAAGTCGATATCGGGTATCGTTAACCAAATAGACTTTGCCCGACATGGCTGCTTGATACGTCAGCCTGAAAAAAGTCTCGTACGATACAAGTATCGCCAAACAAAAATTTGGTAGCCGATACAATCCTAAGTTAGTTAAATAAAAATCTTGTTGTGTGATATGTGTACCGCGTAACATGGTAAAAAGGACCCCGATATCGACGTTCTCCGATACAAGTGCCGCTCGATATGAAAGAGTGTCGGGCAACACGAGTTGAACTATCTTACCCGATAAGGGTGTCTTGCACCTCATATCGCCTGGCACGAAAACCTCACGCGACACGATCAACTAAAGCTACGTGATACAAGTTGCCCGATACGATAGGGCATATTGGGCTATACCTATTTCTGAAAGATTGATGCGCGATGCGGGAGCTCGCAAGGATGGTCGGTGCGAGAGTAAAAGCTAAGGGTAGATGCACGATAAGGGAGTAGGTAAAAAGTAAATGTAAGTGCCTGACACGTTTAACTGAGGTTACTATGTATAGCCATCTCGAGCGGGGGTAAATCGTGTAAAACTGGGACACATGTCGCGCGAAGAGACCAATCATTCCTGAGATGATCAGTTAAATCAGTCTAATCAGCCTCGTCTAGGGTCGGTTTGGCTTCTTGAGTACAACTTAAGTGTGGCGGTAAGGCGTGTCCCGTGAGCTAGGTGTATCGCACAACACAGATTCATCATTAAAGTCTGATGTCCGATATCATTGCCAGATAAGGGTGTGTCATGCAGATCGAGGAGCCTCGCCCGATATAGGTTTGGACGATTCGTAGCCCAATACAACGCAACGTGCGCGGATTGTCAATTGCCCGACACTACTACACGACATAGGCAAAAGTTAGCCAGTTGCTCGATTGGGCTAGAGAGCAAGGTAACGAGCATGGCAACTTTGTGTGCCCGATACAAGCTTTCAAAAAAGGAAAACAAAACAAAACGAAAATAAGAGAGGAAAAACTAAAACTAAAGAAAGGATAACATTGATGGGCAAAACATCATTGGTTTAAAGGAAGTGACTTCCAACCTCAGATAGTATTACTCATCAACGCATAAAAACTAAGTCGGTGGCCCAAAAAATGAGAGAGTCTATGCACGTGGCGCATGCACTGAGTCAGGCCTTATTACATTGATAGCGTTCGTAATGTTTTTCTTACAGGAAAAGAAATAACATCCTATTCTAAGGAAAGTAAAGACTCGAGCTGCCTCCCGAGGAGCATTGTGGTTTTCGTCGTTAGCTGGTCAGCTTCAAAGTCCTTCACTCTGCTCCTTCAGTTGTTGTTTTAGCATCCTGTAGGTCTATCTCTGATCTTCTTATGAACTCTTCATCTTCGTAGTACCTCTTTACTCTATGCCCGTTCACCAGAAAGACTATTGCTGGATCGTCTTTGTCATGCAGTTCCATCATCCCTGAAGGATAGATCTTCGCCACTGTGAAGGGTCCAGACCACCTTGTTTGCAGCTTACCTGGAAAAAGGCGAATAGAGGATTTAAATAAAAGAACTTCATCACCTTCTCTAACGCCCTTTCTCTTCAGGTGGACATCATGCCACACCTTGGTCCTCTTCTTATAGATCCTTGCAATTTTGTAAGTGTGTAATCTTAGCTCCTCGAGCTCCTGCAACTGTAGGAACCTCTTTTTCCCAACCTTTTCTAGGTCCATATTCAGAAACTTGTTGCCCAGAGGGCCTTGTGTTCAAGATCTAATGGTAAGTGGCAAGATTTTCCATAGATGAACCTGTAAGGTGTTGTGTCTATGGGCATGTTTTATGTAGTTCTATAGGCCCAGAGAGCATCGTCTAACTTCAACGCTCAATCTTTCCGCGTGCGGCTGACAGTCCTTTCTAAGATTTGCTTGATCTTCCTATTTGACACCTCCACCTGCCTAGATGTTTGGGGGTGGTATGGCGTAGAAACCTTGTCCCTGACCTCATACTTCTTTAGCAATGCTTCAAACTGCTTCTCTCCAAAGTGTGATCTACCATCGCTTATCACAGATCAGGGTACCCTGAAGCGAGGAAAGATGGTTTTCTCAAACAGCTTAATCACAGACTTTGAGTCACAAGTTTGAGTAGCAACTGCCTCAACCCACTTTGATACATAGTACACTGCTACTAGGATGTATTGACAACCTTTTGATGGGGGAAATGGACCCATGTAGTCTATTCCCCAGACGTCAAAGATCTCGACTTCTATCCAATTTGATAAAGGCATTTCATTTCTTCTTCCAATATTCCTAGTAGATTGGCATTCCTTGCAGACTTTCATGTAGGAAGTTGCGTCCTTGAATAGCGTAGGCTAGAAAAACCCGGATTGAAGCACTTTCGCGGTTGTTCTATCTCTGCCATGGTGCCCCCCATAGGGTGAAGAATGACATTCTTTTAAAATACTTGGGATCTCCTCTTCTGGTATACATCTTCTATATAGGCCATCAGAACACCTTTTGAAAAGCAAGGGGTCATCCCAATAGTAGTTCTTGACATCAGATAAGAGCTTCTTTCTCTAGTTGTAGGTGATGCCAGGCGGTAGCTGTCCACAAACTAGGTAATTGCAAATGTCCACAAACCAAGGATAGGTTATCTTGTCAGACTGATTCATCAACCAAGCTTCATCAGCATAGTTGTCGTTAATAGGCAACTTGCTTTCTTCCTCAGAGGTTATTCTTGAAAGATGATCTGCGACTACATTTTCCTTGCCTTTCTTATCAATTATCTCATGATTAAACTCTTGAAGTAGCAGGGTCCATCTCAGCAATCTATGATTTGTATCCTTCTTTTGCATCAAGTAGAGAATATCTTCATGATCAGTATAGACTTTTACTTTTGCTCCAATGAGATAGGATGTGAACTTTTCAAATGCAAAGACGATCACTAACATTTCCTTCTCTGTGGTTGTGTAGTTTACCTGCGCCTCATCTAAAGTACGACTTGCATAACAAATTACATGATGTTTCTTATCCTTTGTCTGTCCTAGGACAACCCCCACAACATAGTCGCTAGCATTGCACATCAACTCAAAAGGAAGCTCCCAGTATGGAGCTCGAAGAATCGGGGGATTCACTAAGGCCTCTTTCATAGATTGAAAAGCCTTCAAACAATCATCAGTAAAGATGAATTCTGTATCCTTTATTAGCAGGTTCGAAAGAGGTTTGGATATCTTAGAGAAAACCTTGATGAACCTCCTATAATAGCCTGCATGATCGAGGAAACTTTGCACTCATGTCACGGACTTTGGCAGAGGTAGTCTAGAAATAGACTCGACTTTGCTTACATCAACTTCAATTCCTCTCTTGGAAACTTTATGACCAAGGACTATGCCTTCTTGTACCATAAAATGGCACTTTTCCCAGTTAAGCAGTAAGTTCTTCTCCTCGTAGCGTTGCAGAACTAAAGACAGGTTCTTCAAACAGGCATCAAAATCCTTTCCATGAACAGAGAAATTGTCCATAAAGACCTCTACTATGTCTTCTAGGAAATCTGAGAACATTGCGATCATGCAGCACTAAAATGTTGTAGGAGTATTGCATAGCCCGAATGGCATCTGCCGAAAAGCATACGTACTATACAAATAGGTGAAGGTGGTCTTCTCTTGATCATCTAGCAAGATAGGAACTTGGTAAAACCTACAATATTTGTCCAAGAAACAAAAGTACTCATGATGAGCTAGCCTCTCGAGCACTTGATCGATAAAAGGGAGAGGGTAGTGGTCTTTCTTAGTGGCTTGATTTAGCTTCCTATAATCAATGCACATCCTCCATCCAGTAACAGTCTGGATGGCTACCTCATCACCTTTATCACTTTTTATGACGGTCATACCCCCTTTCTTAGGCACCACATGAATCGGGCTCACCCAGTTGTTGTCGCTTATTGGGTAAATAATGCACGCATCTCTGAGTTTGATGACCTCCTTCTTTACAACTTCCTTCAACATCTGGTTCAACTGCCTTAGGGGTTGAATGAGGGGTTTCATAGATTCTTCAAGATTTATTCGATTCCTACACAGGGCAGGGCTTAGCTCCTTAATGTCATCCACTGAATACCCTATAGCTTGTCTGTGGAGCCTCAACTCTTTAAGGAGTCTTTCCAGTTGTTCCTTGGTTAGATTGGCATTGACAATGCCAGGATGTCTTTCTTCTTTATCTAAGAACTCATACCTCAAACCTTTTGGTAGTTGCTTCAGCTCTGGTAAAGGTTTTGGTACTTTCTCTTCTTCCTGAGTCGATTCTAGAGAAGCATACATCACTGTCTCGACCACTTCTTCTTCATTGCTCAGATCCCCTTCATCTTGGTTCAGGTAGTCGACTATCTCAACTATCTCGGGGTTGTTAACCTCTGAGCTTTCTTCATTTAAAGCTCTCATAAGAGGATCTACCACTGCTGCGTCTTCTGCTATTTCTTCACAATATTGATTATAGCTATCCATGAAGTAAGTTGATTCCAGCAGTGGCAGTCCTTTCATAGAATCCTTTACCTTGAAATCAATATTATCATCCCCAATCCTTAGGGTAATCACGCCCTCAGCGACATCAATAAGTGCCCTTCCGGTTGCCAAGAAAGGACGACCGAAGATGATGGGGCACTTAGGGTCCTCAACGGTATCGATGATAACGATATCACAAGGAATGAAGAAATTTCCTACTCTTATCAAGACATCTTCGACTATCCCTACCGGCCTTTTAAATGTATGGTATGCCAACTCTATCCTCATATTAGTCCTGACCATATCAGTCAGTCCTAAGTGTTGCGTGAGACTTAGAGGCATGAGGCTAATACTAGCCCCCAAATCGGCGAGACCTTTTCTTTCAACGTTGTCTCCTACCGCAAAGGGTATAGTAAAGGCCCCAAGGTCCTTTCTCTTAGTCAGTAAATCTTCTTTCACAAAGGCAGATGACATGGTGGCTAGATGCACTATTTTGATCCTTCCACCTCATCTTTTCTTTGTGATTAGATCCTTGAAAAACTTGGCATAGGTCGGCATTTCTTCCAAAGTGTCAAGCAATGGTACCTCCAGGTGAAGCTTTTTCACTGAATCCATAAACATTTCATACCTTTTCTTGAGGTGAGCCTTCACCATCTTGTATGGAAACGGTAACCTTGGCGAGTATCTCTTAGTGAAAAATTCCTCACTAGGTCCTTGTTCCCTAACTAGAGGGTGTTGGCTCTCTCCCCTGCCTGGATTTTCTGCAATCTTCTCTTGCTCAGGTTCTTCTACCCTCAACTATTCAGGGCAATCTATCCTACGTCTCGATCTGAGGGTTGTCATCTTGGCAGACTCTGTACTAGAAGGGATCTTCCACAAAGGGTTCTTCACAAGCTCACCTAACTGAGCTAGCTGTTGGTCTATCTGACGTTGATGAGTTTGCATATCCCCCATCTAGACTTGCATAGAATTCAAAACTCCTGAGTTGGATAGTGCACTTTGCACAAGCTGATTATTAATGGTGTCCTTCCTTTTAACAAAGTCAAAAAGCTGACCCACTAAGTCCGACTGGTTGTTGCTATTTGTCTGGCTCGACCCTTGAGCTTGCACCTGCCCTTGACTCGTGTTAGCGACTTGATGAGGTTGAAACTTTCCCTGACCTTGGTAATTGGTTTTATTCAACTGAAAAGAGCTTGTCTTGATGTATTGTCCTTGTCTGCTTCTTTTCTCGAAGACATGCTGCTTCTTGGGTGGGTTGTTCAGCTGCTGTGAATTTTCTACGACATCCTTGTTGCCATAACTGAAGCCAAGGTGGTTCGACCTCCTGAATGTGACGTAGGATACGTTCATAGTTTCCTCCTCTTCCGAATCACTTTCACTAGACTCTTTAGGTCAAGTGTATACAAAGATATCTACTTCGTGGCATGCTTCCCCATATGTTACACACTTCATAACCTTCTCAATCTGTTTCTTTCCTTTTCCTCCAGACTCCATTAGCTGTCAGACGTCCGTAGCTATCTTTTGAATCTGAGATGTTATCGCCTCCAGATCTTTTGACTCGATTGATGGTCCTTCATTAGCGGCTTTATTTGTGTATCCTCTGTCAGTTCTATCATACTCAGATTCGTCTTGTAATTCATCCATGTTCTCAATGATCTTTTTAGATCTGTTGGGCTTCTTTCCAAGAAAGTTGCTTCCTACTACTGCATTTAGTGAAACTATCTCTTCAGGAGTTAGACCATTATAGAATGTTGTTATCAGAAAACCCTTCTTGTAATTGTGGTGGGGGCAGTCCCTCTGGTATTCTTGGTATCTCTCCCAGGTTTCATGCAGGTTCTCTCCTGGCTTCTGCATGAAGGATGTGATCTTTTGCCTGTTCCTGACAATCTTCTCGGTAGGGTAGAACTTGTTTACAAAAGCATCTACTAAAGCATTCCATCCATTCAAAGATTGATGAGGCAGTCCAAGGTACCATGAAAGTGCCTTGTCCTCAAGGGAAAAGATGAAACCCTTACAGTTGATCACTTCTTGTGGGACCCCCCTCATTTTGATGGTGTCACATATATTTTTGAAAGCATCGAGGTGATGATAGGGATTGTCATTCTTGGAACTCCCTCGAAAGATCTTATTCTGGATCATGGAAATCACAACGGGTTTTAGCTCGAAATTCACAACATTGAACCTTGGAATAATCATTGGGCATCTTGAATTGTTGGCTTTCGTGGAAGCCAACTCTCGGAGGGTCTTTTCTTCCTCCTCAAAATCTTCACTATTTCTATTCCTATGATTCTTCTCTTGATCATGGTGGTTCCTTCTATGCCTATGGCGGTGACGACGCTCTTCATGGTGGCGATCATTCTCAGGCCGCTCTGGTTCAGGTTCTTCTAGCTCTTCATGTAAATGATCGTTATTGTAACGGTCGTCGTCCCCATATGGAGGTGGGTGTGGTCCAACTCTAGCATTTCACTCATCCTCGGAAAGTGGTGGTTCCATGCGATGCGGCATGATGACTAGAGTTGAATCGAGCGAAACCTTCTTACTAGGTACCTAAACAACACATAGAATCAAGTTAGAAAATCATAATCGATGAATCAAACTATTTTGCTTAGATTTAGATTAGAGGGCTTCAGGTAAGAGTGCGGTCAAGCTTATTTCTAAGCTTGAGGAACGGGAGTATAGTGAGTGGATTCATGTTCGTTAATAGTACTATTTTGCCTTGTCCCCGGCAACGACGCCAAAAGGTTGACCGGCCTAAATCGTGCATCCAACAGGAGCCAATTAAAGTAGTCAGACTTTTAAATAGATAACCCGACTTTCAGGCCCCCGCAACAATAACGAGGTCCAATGTAGCGATCGAGGTCGAACACAGGGACAAGGGAGATCATGCTAAGAATGCGGAATCAACACTTTGTACTCCGATAAGAGAGAGAATAGAACGTGTCCCCAAGGGAGATGGAGGTTGAAAACAAGATTAAAGGAATCGAAGGAAATAAACCAAAAGACTATCTCCAAATGGAGCTATGAGAAAAGAATTAAGTTCTTGGGTTAAGAGGTTTTTATAAAGGTTTTGTGAAATAGAATCTGGGGAGATAAAATTATCGTAAAGGTAAATCACAAAGGAAGAAGACTTAGGCATAATAGGCGGTAGCGGAAAACTTCATGCACCCTCCTCTCTCAAAGAGGGTGCCAACACCCTCTCTCAAGAGTAATGAACATGAGTTGGAGTGGGAAGAAAGTTGGGGCGGCCCCGATCCTGGACACTCTCATACTCCCGGATCGGACTGAACTCTAGAGTTACAACATCCCTCTCTCGAAGAGGTTGAAATGGGAAACACGATTCAATATCAAGTCAAAACATGATCCAAGCATACATGCTAGAGTTTAGATGATATAAAGAAATCATCCAACAAAAAGAAACCATACACAGAACAACATATATTAAACTCCACTAATTCCATAATCATAGATATGAAAAAAATGTTCAGTTACAATGTGTGATGAATGAAAGTAAATTGCTATAAAAAAATGAAGATAGATATCTACCCCCTTGATATAGGGGGTCGATATACATCAGTAGACCCCTAAGCAATCTCTAACCCGATACCGGGCGGGAGATCTGCCCGATATGCTTGTGTCAGGCGGCTAGCCCTCTTGAATGACACATCGTGATGGGCAGCCGTATCAGCTAAGGCTCCCTACCCGATACGTCCGTGTCGCGCGGCTGGCCCTCTCGGGCGACACATCGTGATGGGTGGACCATATTGGGTTCGGTATCTTGCTGGGTTAGAGGTGACTTAGGTTCTCGGGTTCCTTATATCTGCTGTAGGGGGCGATCTATCTCAAGCAGAAGCCCTTCTAGGAACCCGGCACGTCGGGTGACCTTCTTTGTCATATCGGGTTGCTACGGCTATCGGGACGGGTTCGAAGTGAACCACCCCCGCTTCTCTCGGGTTGGGGGAGTGCTCACCTAGTATCGCTCGACACGCCTTCAGAGTCGACACACTAGCTTCAAATGTTTTCCAAAGTTTTCTTTCACGAGATTCCGACCCGTCCCATCGGAGTCATGTAGCTGCTACTTATAGGTAGCGGCTGGGAGAAGTTGCGGTTCTCGTGGGGCCACATGTCCTAAATCAGATCCCTTTTCATGGCTTTGGGGATGGTCGACACCTGTGTGTCACCCGGCATAGTAGGTCGTCGTGTGTCGGGTTGCAATCGTATCGGGTGGCCATGGCAGGAAAACACTACCGATGAGGGGCTTGTGTCGCATGACAAGCCTTAACGGGCTGATCAGTCGTGGCGGGTAGAGTCCTCTATCGGGTAAGTGGCGTATCACATGTTAGAGCCACCTTGTGTGACATGTCTGTGTCATGTTGCGGCTATATCGGGCTAAAGCCATGACGGGTAAGTGACGTGTCAGGTGGCTAGTAGAGGGGTCGATGTGGGTGGGCGTCGTTCATGGGCCGGGACAGGCCTTTAGCGGTCTTTTAGGTATAAAATAGGGAGAAATCTGTATAAAAGATGGAAAAAGAGTTAGGGTTAGATCATAGTTTACTTTTGTGAAAAATCATGACAAAGATGAGAGGAAAAGAAGTTTAGAGAGCAGTTTTGATAGGAAAATATAAGCTATAAATAGCCCTAAAATGAGTGTTATCACTGTGTCATCAGTTTTTATATGGTAATTGATGACAATTGTTATAAGCGTCAGTTGTTTTTAATAACCGAAACTGATGGTTAACTTTATAGCACCCGTACGAAGCTGACTCTTCCCTTTTCTTTGTTTCATGCCCGCGATAATAGGTCTGGCGATCGATTTTGTGCGCCGCCTCCTGCTGCTTCTCTCCATGCTGCTCTGTGTTTGCGCCGCCGCACGGCTCCCTGTTGCTACATGCTCCGTGGTCGCCGCTGTCGCTGCCCTCTCCCTCTCTGCTCAACCTCTCTTCTGACTGACCGATCATCTCCCTCTCCCTCTGTGCTCGCCGGCTATCTGCTCGCTGGCTCTCTGCTCGCCCCTCCACATGCTCCCTACCCGTCCTCCTCTGTCTTCTCCCTGCCCTCTGCCGCCCAAGGTTAGCCCCCTCTTCTCCCTTCCCTCTATCTGCTCCCTACCCTTCATATTTACTTCTACTGATTTGTATTTACTTATCTACTAATTTGAATTTACTTATCTATTGATTTGAATTTATATATCTACTGATTTGTATTTACTTATCTACTTATTTTAATTTACTTATCTACTGGTTTGAATTTATATATCTACTGATTTGTATTTACTTATCTACTGATTTGTATTTGCTTATATACTCATCCGTTCATCTAATGATTTTGTATTCATCACATTATTTAAATTTAGGGCTTTGTAATTGTTCATCTACTTTTTAAAATTATTTAATCATCTACTGATTTATATTTGTTTATCAACTGAGTTGTACTTTTTTATCTATTGCTTTGTATTTGTTTATCTACTGATTATATTTATTTATCTAATGCTTTGAGTTTACTTATTTAGATGTTGCTATTGTAAATCAACCTAGGATATGAACAAATCTTGTGCTTGCATATATTTGTAAAATGTTAAAGGCAATTTGTGTCCTGGTTAGAAATCTTGGTATGTTTAACAAGATTCACACTCATTTTCTCTAAACTCCTATAAATTTATACAATCCCTCTTGTCTTTTATGATATGAATGCTTAGCTAGGTATGCATGACATTCTTAGTTAATTTGAATGTGTGTGTTTTTAAATTTATTAGCAAGTTTGTAATCTTTCTTTTTAACTCCAACATCTTGATCTTATTGTTTTCAGTTATCATAAGTTTTTCTGGTTTACAACAAGTTTGATTGACAAATACCTTTCCAATCCTAACATTTGATGATTATAGTAATGGTATACGACTGTATGGAGAAAGACCATGTGTTGGTTAGTCTGTCTACTAGAGTGTGGGGAATAACCATGTTGCATGTAGTTTATAATATTGCATTGTGAATTATTGCATGTTTGAAACTATTGAATTCTTTATTTATTATTAATATGATGAGACACGCCTACTTATGAGTGGTGATATATTTTGTTGGCCTAGAAACTCGTCCAAGATTTACTCATTAGGAGTAAATCTTGGATAGTCCCCAGTTTGGGACTGTTCTTGAACACCTAATCTCACTTAGGATGTAAGTGTATAATGTGTATTGGGTTTCTAAGAAAATTTCAGCAACATTTCCCCATTTGTTCTCTAAGTACAAATGTACTTGGAGAACAACTGGGAAATGATGCCGAAATTCTCTTGAAAACCCAAGGCAAATAATACACTTACTAGTGAGATTATGCGTTCAAGAATGGGATAGGTGGTACACATTTATTATATATAAGAATGATAGCACATGTATTTGTTGGCCTAGAAACCCGTCCAAGATTCACTCATTATGAGTAAATCTTGGATAGTCCCCAGTTTGGAACTATTCTTGAACACTTAATCTCACTTAAGATGTAAGTGTATAATAAGTATTGGGTTTTCAAGAAAATTTCAACATCATTTCCCATTTGTTCTCTAAGTACATATGTACTTGGAGAACAGTGGGGAAATGTTTCCGAAATTATCTTGAAAACCCAATACACATTATACACATACTAGTAAGACTAAGTGTTCAAGAATGGTATAGGTGGTACACATTTATTATATATAAGAATGACAACACATGTATTTGTTGGCCTAGAAACTCGTCTAAGATTTACTCATTAAGAGAATATCTTGGATAGTCCCCAGTTTGGGACTGTTCTTGAACACTTAATCTCACTTAGGATTTTTAACCATTAATTATATATAAGACCTTAAACCCTAAAGTTTTAACCATAAACCCTAATCTTTTAACCCCAGACCCTAATCTTGTTCTAATATATACTTGTTTTCTTTTTGAACATAGAATGGATAGATCATGGATGTCCATTCCAAATCGCTGCACCCTCGAGTTTGTTTTTGGTCTTGACCAGTTTATTAGATTTTCCGAGGAACATAGGAAACAACCTAGAGATAGGTTCTACTGTCCATGTAGGCATTGCGGTAACAACTTGAAAGTCAGCACTGGTGACAAAATCAAAAGTCATGTCATGTGCAACGAGATTGTACAAGGCTATACAGAATGGCACTGACATGGAGAGATTTCAAACTTGAAATCAATGGATGTCGATAGAAGTTCTTATGTGGAAGAAGAAATTGCCTTCGATGACGTAGATGTGAACAAACTACTTCCAGTAGACATTGTTGATGTGATGCTGGATAGTTGTGGGGTAGAACACACCGATCCACCTCCCATGTTTAGAAATATTGTGCATGATGTTGAGATATCATTATATATAGGTTGTAAGTTTACGAATCATAGCATTGTGTTGAGATTGTATAAACTGAAAGCTAACAACCGATGGAGTGACAAAAGCTTCACGTCATTGTTGTCTTTGTTGAAAGAAATTCTTCCTAAAGGAAACGAGCTGTCAATCTCAACATACTGGTTAAAGAAATTATTGTGCCCAATGGGAATGGAGGCCAAGAGGATACATGCATGCTAGAATGATTGTGTATTATTTCAAAAGGACTATGTGGATTTGAAAGATTGTCCGAAATGTGGTGTGTCAAGGTATAAATTGACGACTCCGGGGAATTCCAAAACTAGTTCTCTTGCCAAGATGATGTGGTATCTACCTATAATACCATAATTTCAACACTTGTTTGCCAATCCTATAGATGCGGAGAATTTGAGGTGGCACGCAGATGTTAAGAAAAATAATGATGGGATCCTACGACATGCTTCTGATTCCCCACAGTGGAAGAAGATTGATTTATTGTACCCTGAATTCGGTGAAGAAGATACAAATCTAAGACTTGGGCTTTGTACAGATGGGATGAATCCATACGAGACATTGAGCAGCCAACATAGCACTTGGCCAGTTATGCTTGTTATATACAATCTTCCTCCGTGGTTGTGTATGAAAAATAAGTATGTCATGTTGTCATCTTGGATATCGGTCCCTAAACAACCTAGAAATGATATCGAAGTTTATCTTGAACCTATGATTGATGACTTGTAGAAGCTCTGGGGTGAAGGTGTGATGACCTATGATGCTTCATGAAGAGAGACATTTTGTTTGCATGCTATGTTGTTTTGCACTGTGAATGACTTTCCAGCATATGGGAATTTGTTTGGATATAGTGTCAAAGGATCTAAAGCGTGTCCTATATGTGAAGAAAAAACTGATTCAATATGATGAAAAATCGGCGGTAAAACTGTATATCTTTGTCATCGAAGGTTTCTTCCAAAATTTCATTTGTATCGTAGGTTGCACAAAGCATCCCATGGACGGAATGAGGAACAGAGTGCACCTAAACCTATATCAGGGGAGGATGTTTATGAAAGAGTAAAAGACATTGCCAATGGATTTGGTAAGAGATCACAATGTACGATGGCCACATAGAGTGACAAGTCTTTATTCAAGAAGAAGTCAGTATTTTGGGATGTTCTTTATTGGAGTTCTTTGACAGTCAGGCATTGTATCGATGTCATGCACGATGAGAAAAATGTATGTGATAGCGTCATCGATACTTTGTTGAATATACCAGATAAGACTAAAGATGGGATAAAATCCAGAATGGACCTACGTGAAATGGGAATAAGGACAAAAATAATAGAAGTAGTTAGTAGCGATCAGAGAACATACTTACCTCCTTCTTGTTACACATTGTCTAGAAAGGAGAAGAAATCTTTTTGTGAATGCTTGGTAAATGTTAAGGTGCCATAGGGTTACTCATCCAACATTCGTACATTGGTATCAATGAAAGATTTGAAGTTGATAGGTCTTAAATCTCATGATTGTCACACTCTAATGCAACAAATATTTCTCGTGGCAATTCAATCTATATTGCCGAAGCAAGTATGGTTTGCAATCACCAGACTTTGTTTCTTTTTCAATAGTCTATGCAGAAAAGTTATTGACCTTGATACTCTCGATAAATTGCAAAGAGAAGTGGTTGTTACCCTATGTCAGCTTGAGATGTATTTTCCTCCTTCATTCTTTGATATCATGGTACATCTTGTTGTCCACTTGACTAGGGAAGTGAAAATGTTGGGACCAGTTTTCTTGCATTGGATGTATCCCTTTGAACGATACATGAGCATTTTTAAAGGTGATGTTCGAAACCGTTATCGGCATGAAGGGAGTATTATTGAGGGTTATGTGGTGAGAGAGGTTATGGATTTTTGCAATGACTTTCTAAGTGGTAATGACACTCCAGTGAATGACAAGAATATTGAGGAGTATTTTGGCAAAGGAATTTTGGGATCACGGGTGAAAGTAATCAGCCATGAGCAGTTGGAGCAAGGTCACTTGTATATTCTACACAACATCGATGAAGTGAGTGTTTATATCGAGAAACATACCAACTTCATCAAGAGACAATATCCTCGATCTAATTCAATGTGGCTTGCTAGATAGAATAACAAGACATTTATTAAGTGGTTTGAAGATAAAGTCTTACATCAACTATCTCAAACACTAGATAATCTTACTGAAACCATCAAATGCCTCACCTTTAAACCAAAATTGAATGTTATGTCTTATGAAGGGTTTGACATAAATGGGTTCTTATATTACACAAAGCGTCATGATGATAAGAGTGTCGTCGAAAATAGTGGGGTCACCCTTCAAGCGTCTTCATTATTTTTTGCAATTGCAAAGGATAAGAGTCCACGTGAAGCTAAAATGTCATATTACGGTGTCATTGAAGACATATGGGAGTTTAACTATGTAGATTTCAGAATTCCGCTCTTTAAATGTAATTGGGTTGACAACAACAAAGGAGTTATAGTGGATGAATTGGGTTTCACGTTAGTGAACTTTGAAAAGATTGGTGAGAAGGGTGAACCATTCATATTGGCATCACAGGCAAAACAAGTATTTTATATCATTGTTCCTGCAAATGATAAATGATCGGTTGTTCTTCATGGTAAAAGATAGTTCATTGAAGATCCTATAGATGAAGAAGAGTACTATGATAAGTATGATGACTCCAGTCTATTCTCAGTTGGGTTGCCAACACCACCAAACATTGAAGTTGGGGATCGCAATGACTTCTATGTTCACGGGGATCACAATGAAGGATTGTTAATTGATAAAAGATCACAATATTAGAGGCATGAACGTTTATATTTTTTATATGTTTTATTTTTCTAAATGTGAATTTTACAATGTGAATGTGGACTTTACAATGCAAATTACTTTACAATGTGAATGTGAACTTTACAATGTGAATTACTTTATAATGTGAATTACTTTACAATGTGAATGTGAACTTTACAATGTGAATTACTTTACAATGTGAATGTGTACTTTACAATTAGTGTTACTTTACAATGTGAACTTTATAATTTGAATGTGAACTTTTAGATGGCTGAGCATTCCCATGATGACTGTGTTGATGATCATCATGAGGGTGAGTACGTACTGGCACTGCCTGATAATGTAAGTTTTAAGAATATATCCTTGAGGTTTCTATCTATATGTTCATTTATAATTATATCATGTAAGTGTGTTTTTTTTATCAAATTTTAGGTTGGTGATGTACCCGCTGAAGAAATTACAGCACTCGATGAGCAACAAAAGAAAATTGAGAAAGTGAGGGGCATCACAATGATGAACAAGTTAATACAACAAAGGGATAATGGACCTAAATTGGTTGTGGATTCTGATCATGCAAGAAATCCATATGGAGTGAACCATAACTCATTTGTTCCATATCTTGGGGTTCTTACTCACAACCATTGCAGTCCTAACCTAGAATCCTGGCATAAAGTTCCTAAGGGAAAGAAAGACCACATATAGAAGGAACTATGCGTGAGTTATTATTATTTGTAATTCTATTTGTGTAGATTACTAATTTTTAGGATACTAGTTAATAGAAATTCTATTTAATTTGCAGAGCATATTTGATCTGGATGACAAGTTGTATTGTAAATGTGTGATGCAATGTTGTGGGAGGGTCCTAAGGAACTATAGGACCAATCTCACCCAAGATTACATACGCGATGCTGAGAAGAGGTTCTTGATTGATTTCCAATTCTAGAAATTTATCACTATTTCACTAACTCTACACTAATAATTTTTGTTTGTATTCTATTTAAAAAATAAATTTAGGCAGAAGGAAGCCACACAATAATGGAACTACCTGGAACCCAGAGACTGGGAGGCATTTGTTACCCAAAGAAAAATAGATGAATTCAAGGTATTAAGCGCCACTCCCAATTTAATTAATATACATTTTTATGTATTCACCTATTCATGATTAACCTTTAGTCTTACTAACCAAATCAATGTGCTAACTAACTAGGCTATCAGCGATGCTCAACGAGCAAGGCGTGCACTGAATGTGCACGACCACACAATGGGTTCAAGAGGATATGCAGGTGTTCGCCAAAGACTATAGGCTAAGTCTGCTCAGCCTACTATTACTTAGGAGACTGTAGAGTCCTCTACTACTTCTCCCGCACCTCTTCCTCACCATGCTTTGTTGATAGATGGGAGGTAAAACAAGAAGGGAGACATACTGAAGCCCACAATTGCTGAGGTGGCTGCAAACATGGTAAAAATCAACTCTTAGCACAATTGATCGATATTGATTATTATTATGTTTACTTGCTAATTTTTGTTGATGGTGATTAGTGGGAGCTACACGAGTAGAGGAAGGAAGGCAAGTTCATCCCTTAGGGCATAAGGGATGAACTGATAGTTGCTCTGGGTAACCCAGAGCATCCTGGATGTGTTAGGGGTGCAGGCGCTGGTGTGGGCATCAACGAGTTCTTTGGGCCATCCCAACGCAAACCTGTCCTAAAAGCGGGGCTTTCACAAGCTGAGGTAACCTATTCTTATTTTAGAATGTTATTGCAAAAGGGAATTCAATAATCATAACCTAGCATTTCTTTTATCCATGTATAGGTAGATTCGTTAATTGATAGGAGAGTCGAGGAAGTACTTGATAAGAGACTACATGAAGAAATTAGCAAGTGGCAAGCATCTCAGACTACCACTCAGACAGTACCTGTGGCGGGCCGCTCTTCTCCTACTACTCGTACTATAGAGGTTGGGAGTAATCCTATAGACCCACCACCTAGCATGTCCTCTGGAAGCATTTTTATGACATAATAGCTAGTTTGTTCAAGATGATATGTTTGTGTATATATGCATATAACATTCTTTACGTAAATTTGTAGGGTTTGAAGCCATGCTGACTAAAAGGTCAAGAATATATCGTTACAGAGGCATCGGCTTACCCACCCCTTAAAGGGTTCATGTTTCATGGGTATCCAGTACCATATGGTGTGGTACGTGTGAGCCCGGTACATGTACTCCCTGACTAGATGGATCTTACACTGCCTCGTGCACACCCAGATGCTAAAACACTTGGTGAGGTAGTAGGCGTAGTGATACTGTGGCCCGAAGCGGATGTCCTCTATACTGATATTTTATGATAAATTTCCATTACTTTAATTTGTTAGTGTGTATATATGAGTCAATTGATCTGAAATTATATATACATGTCAAAAAGACGAGACTCACTACATCTTGGCCTCCACCTCCTTGACTACCAAGTTGTCTTCCAAGGGACCTACACGCCACGATACGTCCTTATTGTAGGGGTGTGGCAGTATGGATCGACGAACATGATCCAAATTGCACTATAATTGTTACTATTCTGGAGGATGTTGTAGGTATATCATATGATAACAATCTATTTATACAAGTTTATCATACATATTAATGCATACATAATACAAGTTCTTCATATGTACGTATTAGTGCATAGGTATTAATGCAGGTCAATCATACGGAAACAATATATTTATACAAGATATTTTGGAGTTGTCTAGTTATGAGTGGTTCAACACATCTATGATAGAGTTGTGGATATGGTGAGATCTTGTTTATACATCCATATACCTTGTTTTATATATGGTGATATGGTTTCTTATATATTAATGCATATGTAATACATGCTTTGCAACCACTTACACAAGATATGTATAGATTTTGGGTTTTCCCATGTGGGATTTTTTGTTCCATCTTTGATTAGTCTTGTAGATGTAGACCCATATTCAGTTACTTCATACTACTGTGATGCGTTTCAATATTTTGGTAAAAATAATAAGATTGTGATAATAGCTCCATTCAATGTTGAGTAAGTTTACTTTGCTTATAATTTGGACTTAAGCAAATTACATTTTTATTGTGGATTTTGAGTTATTAATTTTCTACTTTCTTACCTATAGTGGTAAGCATTTGGAGTTACTAGTTATTGTCCTCAAGATGTTCACTGTCTATTATCTAGATCCTGCGGGGAATGAGTTGGATACATTATATGGACATGCAATTAAAAGGCCATTATTCTCATGAGAAATATTTCATGTTTTTATATTTGTTAACATATGTTACTACATTACTATTTAATTATGCAATTTAATGGGTTACATTAACATGTGTAGGGCTTTACAAGAATACAAAAAAGTTGGAGGAAAGGTCCCCAGGAAAAAGGATCTGTCACTAATTTGGGAGAATGTGAAAGTAATTTCCTGACTCCAATGTATATATTATTTATGTGAACTGTGCTTATTTGTATTTTTGATTATTTTGTATGTTTGAATTTATAGTGTGCTACACAAGACAACGGATGGGCATGTGCCTACTATGTGATGTGATTTATGGACCTAATCATCAAACATGCCATAATGGAAATCGATACGATACAACATGTATTATACATAGTCTCATTAGATAATATGAAATATATCAATCTTATTATATATTATTAATTATATATATATGTCATTCTCTTTGCAGGTCTTTAAAACGGATGCTTCAGCACAGTTGGAAAGTGTTTCAATGTACATGCTCCCTATACGAGAGATGAATTAGATGTTGTAAGAGAAGAATTGGAAAAAGCCCTACAAAGAGCGAGAATTTTTAAATATAATTTTATTGACAATGATGACAATGATGAATAAAGAATAACTTTATTCTCATAATTATTTTTGTGTGAATGTGAATGAATTTTTATGAATTGTCATATGTGTGTGAAGATGATCAATACATAAATGTTTCTACATGTGTCTGAATGTGAAAAGAGATGAAATGAATGGAACTGTAGGTTGCTACTAGTTTCTACATATGTGTGATGAAAAAATAATATGAATTAAATGTGCTCACATATGTGTGTGAATCACATATATATAATATTATCCATCTTATTAATTTTGTACGTTTGTGGCATGTTGTTGGCTGATATCAATGGATGTCGTAAACCTGCAGTTCAAAACTGAACTGCAGGTTCTCATCCTTCTGACAAGCCATATAGCAAGCCTGCAAACCGATAAGAAAAAAAAATCATAACATAGGCGTCAGTTATTTGAACAAAACCGACACCAAAGACATACAGCGGCGGTTTTTGACAAACAACTGACGTCTATGTGGCCAGGAACCACGGTCATGCTGGGAAGCACGGTCGTGGTGGCAGGGGATATGGCATCGGTTATTAGCACAAAATTGACATCGGTTCAGCTGATATGGCATCAGTTATATTTTAAAACCGACACCTATAAGCTCTTTTCTGGTGCATTTTCGGTGGCAGGAAGCGTTTTGACGTCGGTTCTTTTAATAACCGACGTCTGTAACCATTCTATAGTGTTAGTTTTCTTAAAAAACCGACGCCTATAGTCCCTTTGCTGGTGCATTTTCGGTGGCGGCAAGTGTTTTGATGTCGGTTATTTTAATAACTGACGTCTGTAACCATTCTATAGTGTCAGTTTTCTTAAAAAACCAACGCCTAAAGTCCCTTTGCTGGTGCATTTTCAGTGGTGGGAAGTGTTTTGGCATTGGTTGGGAACCGATGCCGAAGGGGTCCACCTTTAGCGGCGCCCACTTGGGTGTCACTTGGAAACGGACACTAAAGCCCTTAATTAATCGACGCTAAAGGCCCGTTCTGTAGTAGTGTAAGTACATCGCTAATCAATGAAGCCATTAGAAATGCCACATTTAATATTCAAACTCAGTAGCCCTATAATACAAATGACTGAATTATATATATATATATACTATATACTATATATGCAATAATTAGTTAATATATAGGAAACAATTAACAAACATTTATTCTTCACATATGATAGGGTATTCAGAGTAGTCATATCCAAAGTTCTATCACTGATGTATTCAACCATTGATAATGAAATAGATTAGAAACATATGTCAACACTATGATAATGTCACGATCTATACCTACAACCTCCACTCAAAGGATGATCACCATGGTATCAATTTGTTCTATATTATCTAACCATATTGTCAATGCCTTACAATTACGACCTAAGGAGTCGAGCAACTCTTATGGAATATAATATGGGAGCAGAGGCTTCAGAATCCTAGGGGGCTTCTTATTTGTTGTGGGTTGAATGAATGTATTATCTTTTGATTATTTATATAAATATAAATATACATTTTTCATACCTCAAGAAATACAACAAGTCATTTGGGCCACCCAGCAAAGCCGTCATCTACCTCTCCGACTATGGTGGCATTCTAGTGCTCATACGACAGAGGTGTGTCTCTGAATGCCGGAATGACACAGATGATGTTAATACAAATGTGATCACAGTGAAGGGGAATACCATTAATTACTTCAGTGAGTGAATAAGCCTTGACATCTTCCACAATGTTGTATGATGTAGCATCAATGGCAAGATGATAGTTTCTAGCCATCTACGATTTTATGAAACATAAAATTTAAATGAAAACACACACACAGATATATATATATATATATATACATGTGTGTGTGTACATATGTATTGACTTGAGGGATAACTTTTCCACATTGTATACATAAATTTACTTAAATTGAATCTTACCATTGACATGTCATGCAGGTCCAAAGGACTACTCCTAATACACTCTGTGGGTGTGTACATTGTATAGGTTTTGTGGCTACTAGAGGATCTTGCATTGCCTGAGAAGTTTTAAACTCCTCAAATGTTGCAGCTATTAATCTTTACACATCCACCTAGTCCATTTTCCCTTTCTAGCATATTTGCACTCTATCCCAAACCCAACTCCAACAACCCAAACACATCCAAGATGATCTTCCATCACTAGAACAAAAACTCATCATGTGTGCGATGAGGGGTGAACTTTCCCTCCTTTTCTTGCTCACCAAACTCCATCTATTCATCATCAAAAATGACTAATCATTAAAAATTAAAATTCTAGTGAAAAAGAACTTGGACATATTGTGAGACTAAGAAATTCACCCTTTTTGGAGCCACCTCTTGGGTTGATTGGGTGGGGATTTCTTTGACTTTTTTTCCTTGAATCTATCCACTCAATATAGCGAGGCAACCATTCAATATCACTAGAAGACTCAGTGGTAGAAGGAGTAGATGTAGAAGGCCCTTGCTCTTTCTCTATCAATTGGTGGCGTTTAATATAACCACCTGAACCCAACTGGTGGTTGTGCACATTCTTTTGACACCTTTCTTTTTGAGCATCTTGAATGGCCTAGTTAATTCAATAATATATACTATTAACTAATAATAAGAAATTATAAGAAAGTAATTCAATACCTTGAACACATCAATTTTTCTATGCTCAACAAACTCCAGGTACTCATTTTCCTCAAGATAGGGCCATTGTAGAGTAGGGTCCTTATCCTTCTTGTCTCCAAAGATGTAGTCTTTTGTGAGGATTGCACACCAATCTCTATGTATTCTCCCTACACGATGCATAATAGACTTGTGATGCATCTTTTCGTTCAGCTCAAACCAACCCTAAAAAGGTTTAACATTCACTACTTTTTAGAAATGTGAAAAGAAAGAATAGGAAAAGACTATAAAAATGTAAATACATATATGTCACCTCTAACCCCCTATAGATGAGGTTTTTAGTGGAATTACCACTTGTCTTCAATCCTCAACATAGAGACATGCTATGCCATGTCCAAGGACCTAACAATAGTTGAAGAACTCCTTAGTAATCAACGTCCCTGCTTCATTAAATTCAATGACACCCTTCTTCCATTCCCTATTTGAGGCAATTTTCATCATTTTTATCCCTCTCTTGTATTTCAATTTATCAACACTATCATCACCCTGGTCAGGATGCCCAATAGGTTCCGCAAGCTCAGGATCCTGACACTCAACAACGTTGTGCTCCTATTCATATGCCATCTATAAAATCAAAAGTAAACATACAAAAAGGTCAGATCAAATATAAAAATTCAAATCACATATAAAAAAGTTAGATCACATATTAAAAAGTCGGATCACATTTTGAAAACCATGTTATATAATACAAATAACATATGAAATATTACATTTAGTAAATCTGAAACTAATATCCCTTTTATGTGATCTTTATGTGTATAATAATCAGTGTTCGATTCAAAAATACACTCGATAATCCAATAGAGAATGGTCTAGATTCATTATACTTGTCATAGTACTCTTCTTCATCAATAGGATGTGAAATGAACTGCCTTTTACCATGAAGAATGACAGAGCAATTTTATTTTGTAGGATCATCAATATAGAACACCTGTTTAGCCTATGATGCCATAATAAAAGGGTTCATCCTTCTCGTCAGTCCACTCAAAATTTACTATTTTGAAACCAAGTTCGTCAAATACAACTTCTTTCTTGTTTTTAACCCATTAACACCTAAATAATTAAACTTTAAACTCTGTGTAGTTAATTTCCCATATGTCTTCAATGGCACCATAATAAGACATTTTTCCTTCACGTGGACTCTTATCCATGGCACTTGAAAAATGCAATGAAGACTCTAGAAGGGTGACCCCATTGGTTTGAACTACACTCTTATCATCTTGACATTTTGTGTGGTATGGAAATACATTTATGTCAAGCCCATTATAAGATGTAACATGCGTCTTTGGATTATATACAAGCCGTTAGATAGTTTCTATAACATTATTTGGTGATTGAGATAGTTGATTGAATACTTTCTCTTCATACAACCTAATAAATATCTAATTATTCTCTCTAGTGAGCCACATTGAACTGGCTTGGGGATAACTTGTCTTGATCTTGATGGTGTTTTTGGTGAATAAATACTCAAATTTTCAATGTTGTGTAAAACATTCAAGTGTGCTTGTTCCCACTACTCATGATTGATATTATCTATCGTTCTCCCAAAATACCATTGTTGGAATAAACAACAGGATTCACATTATTAGCCAGAGTTTCATTGCAACTCAAAAAGTCATTGCAAAAGTCCATAACCTCCCTCGAAAAATATCCCTCAATGATACTCCCTTCGGGGTGAAAACAATTTAAAACATAACATTTAAAAACAATCTTGTATCACTCAAAAGGATATATCTGACGCAAGAAAATTGGACCCGACATTTTCACTTCCCTAGTCAAATGGACAATTAGATGTGTCATGATATCAAAGAATGAAGTGGGAAAATACTATTCAAGTTGGTATAGGGTAATGAACACTACTCTTTGCAACTTATGTAGAATCTCATAATCAATTACTTTGATGCATAGAGTGTTGATGAAGAAGCAATCCTAGTGATTGCATACCTTACATGCTTAGGAAGGATAGATCTAATATCCACAAGAAACATATGTTGCTAGAGAGTGTGACATTCATGAGATTTAGGACCTATCAACTTTAGATCCTTCATTGATACCAATCTACATATATTGATTGAGTATCCTTGAGGTACCTTAACATTACGCAGTCACTCACAAAAAAAGATCTTCTCAAGTGCGGAAAAGGTGTAACAAAGAGGTAAATATTTGTGGTGACCCTTTGTAGTTTCTTATTTTAATTCATTCTTTATACCCCATTTCACGTAGGTTCATTCTATATTTGATGGTATCTTTAGTCATATATTTAATAGAGTGCTAATAATGCTATTACAAACATTTTTTTCAAAATGCATGACATTAATATAATGTTGAACTGTCAAAGAACTCCAATAAGGAGGATCCCAAAATATCAACCTCTTTTTTAACAAAGAAATTCACTTGCGGGAGTAGTACACGGTTTCTTACCAAAATGATTGACAATGTTGTATCCAGGCAAGTTCACATAAGTTGGAAAGTCATTAATAGTGCAAAACAACATAGCACATAAAATAAACATCTCTCCACACAAAGCATCATAAGTCATCATGCCTTCTCCACAAAGTTTCATTAGGTCATCAATCAGAGGTTTAAGGTAAACATCAATATCATTTCCAGGTTGTTTGGGGCCCGAAATAAGAAAGGAAATCATGACATATTTATTATTTATGCAGAACTGTGGAGGAAGATTGTATATAACAATCATGACATGTCAAGTTCTATGTTGGTTTCTTAATGTTCCATATTGATTCATCCCATCAGTATAAATTCCAAGTCTTTAATTCTTGTCTTCTTCACCAAATTCAGGATATAATAAATCAATCTTCTTCCATTGCGGGGAATCAAATGCATGTTGTATCATACCATCATTATTTTTCTTTACCTCTGCCTTCTAAGATAACTTTTGTGAATCTAGGATATTAGCAAACCAGCGTTGAAACTATGGTATTATAGGCAGATACCACATCCCCTTGGTAGGAGACTCGACTTGGTCTTACCTGATGTCGTCCTTTTTACCTAGATGCCCCAAATTTCAGACATTCTTTTAGATTGATATTGTCCTTTTGAAACAAGACACATTCATTCAGGCAAGCATGTATCTTTTTCACCTCCATTCCCATTGGGAACAACATCTTTTTTATTTTTTATGTTGAGATTGGATGCTCGTTTCCTTCAGAGAGAATTTCTTTCAATAAAGACAATAAAGAAGTGAAGCTTTTTTCACTCCATCTATTGTTATTTTTCAGAATATAAAATCACAACACATCACTCAACTTTGTAAAATTAGTACAACCTAAGTATATCGGTTTCTCAGCCTCATACACAATGTTTCTAAATAGGGGAGGTGGATCAATAACATTTACCCTATAACTATCTAGCATCACATCAACCATGTCTATTGGAATTAGTTTATTCTAATCAACATCGTCAGCCATTTCTTATTTGACATAACTACCACTACCGACATATGTTGATATCAGACTAGGAATCTCTCCAAGCCAGTACCATTATGTATAGCCCTGTACAATCCCATTGCACATGATATGATCTTTGATCATGTCAACAATGTCACCTTTCAAGTTGTTGCTACAATTCCTACATGGGCAATAAAAACTATTTCTAGGTTGTTTACTATGTTCTTATGAAAATATTACAAACTCATTGATACCATTAATAAACTCATCGAGACCATTAATACTACAATTACTACGTTCTATGATCAGATGGGAGATGAGTAGTTCATCAGGTGTTAGATAATAAGTCAATTTCAAAAAATAAATGTGTTTGAATTGAGCCTTAATCATCTGTTAGCATTCACATTCATGAATGTCTACCACCTATCCCATTCTTGAGCACTTAATTTCACTAGTAAGTGTATAATACATGTTTTCATTCAATAAATTTCTACAACATTTCCCTATAGTTCTCCAAGTACACTGATGTAGATGGCAAATACCCACCTACATATGCACCCAGAGAACAAAAGGGGAAATGCCGTTGAAATTTATTGAAATAAAAAAAAGCATTGTACACTTATATTACATCCAAAGTTAGATGAAGCGCTCAAGAATAGTGCCAAATCAGGGAATATCCAAGGAATACTCCTAATGAGTAAATTTTAAATGGGTTTCTAGGACAACAACACAGTTTAGAAATTAGGGTTTAGAATTTTCTAATCTGATATCTGATATATGCATTTTAGGGTTTAAAATTCATCAGAATCTCATTACAATTCATTGCAATCTAATTAAACACATTGTTTAGAAATAATTTTAGGGTTTACAAATCATCACAATCTAATTAAATCTATATTATGGTTTGTACATAATTTTCAATTCTAGTTAATACATAGTTACATATATGCATTTTCATCACAATCATAGAATTCATCACAATTCAATTAAATCTAGTTCAACATGTTAAAATTTCCACACATTTTTCAATTCTAATCACATACATAGTTACATTTATGCATTTTCATCACAATCATATAGTTCATATTGGCCACATTTTCCCGTAATTTTTATAATCACAACATTACAGCGAGAAAACCTTAATTTGGTCATTTAAAAGTTTATAGGGAGAAATTGACATTTTATCCAATAAATACATCCCATTCAGAAGTTGGGTTTGGGTTTACCTATTAGATCTAGAATCACTACAGTTATCCAAGTATCAGTTGCCATCAAACAAACTATAATTCATTTAATGAGCCATTTGTAGTTTCACAGTTTCAATTTTTTCATACTTTCACATCCATGGCTTAATATTCAATGCAAAAAAATAAAATAGAGAAAGACCTACCTCATTGGATATAGGAGAGAGCAGTTAAACAATTGGTAGTAGTGGAGTAGTGAGCAATAGCAATACCAACAGGGGGAGAGAGAAGCAATGACGGAAGAGGAAAGAGCAATGACTAGTGAAGGAGAGAGCAAAAATAGTGGCAACATCTAGAAAACATGCTGGAGTTGATGGCGGGAGTGAGTAGAATCATCATACCCAAATGGGGACGTCAGTTGTGGAAACGACAAAATAGGGAAATAGCCAGAGTAAGTAATTCCAAAGAAAAGTGGGTAGTGGAAGAGGGGAAAGAGGTTTTCTTGTGGGGTTTAGTAGGACATTACTCGTCATTAATTAAAAATATGACAACCTATAACCTAGGTCATCAGTTGCAACCCCATTTTCATTGGAAAAAATAATACCTCACTGTCATTTGGATAGACAAAACTAACAACTAACTCTGCAACCCAGATGCAACCCAAATAATCCTACTTCCTCAGTTGGGGTCATAACAACTAGGACACATTGCACATACACCTTTTGCATTGGTCATTCTATATTTCACCGATGATATATACACATAACAACTATAAGGATATATTTGGTGCATAGTCATTTATCCTATCGATTATTTAACAATGATCCAACAAATTAGGGTTTTGGAGGCAATTGTAATTCCTCAAAAAAAGAGCAAAGTTATATTTTCATTAGTGATATATCGCGTCAGTTGTTTTGTGAAGAAACCGACAATAGAAAAGAATGTAGCCCATTTTTTTCAGCTAGTTCTCAGCTGGTTAACTGTGTGGTTGTCTTTACAAAATTGATGCTAAAGACTACACCCTTGGTTTCTCTTGAAAAAAAACCAACGAGATATCTCATTTCTGTAGTAATGGTACTAACTCTTGGCTCTGTCTATAAGAGAATACTTCAGAAGATAAAGTCTAATAGCATCATGAAAACTTCAATTTTCTTTCTTAGGAACATAGATCTACAAATTTCAAGATGTGCTCTTGAAAATCCTCTCCCTAGTTGCCTAAAAAGTGACTAGTTTGTGGTAGTGTTATCCAATGTGTCCTTATCTCTAAGTTAGGGGTATCAATAGGATTTGGTTTACTAGATGTCAAACATCATCAGCCTTAGGTATTAAGAATTTCCTAAGCTCCTTATATAACTTGGCCTCTTGTTCAACACCTTGGGATGTACAAATTTCTTCTTGAATGATTGACCAGGCTTCTTAAGTAAGACTCTCTCTATGTGTTGCAGTGGCCAGGTTCATTCTTTGCATGATTTGTTTGTCATCCATTTTGGTTTTGTTCTCTCTGTGAAAATAGTAAAATGTTTATTCTTTCTCAAGATCAAAGCATGATGTGAGGTTAATGTTAATGGAATGTATCATGTACTAGATTATGGTACCTGATATGGAAAGATCTTCCACAACTCATATGTATGTTGAAAGATTAGGTTCAAGTTAATATGAAATAGTATCAATGCTAAAAGTAAAAACCAAAACGAACCCTTATAGATATAGGTTAAATTAGATTAATTTTGTATTTCCCATAAACAAAACCAAAATTTGTGTGGAGATTATCCCACTAAAAAATTCACTAGAGAAATAAATCTATAATTTTTACCATAAAATTTGCAATGATGCCACCCATAAGATGATGGGACTTATTGTTGTAAATTTGAAGATTGAATCCCAAGGGAAAACCTTTCTAAGAATAGTAATAGTTTCTATCTAGTTTGAAATAAGAATAATATTTAGAACATAGAATTGATTTTGTTGAGTTAAACTAATTGCAAGAAAAATAAAAACTTAGAATAAATTTGGTGTAGATTAATTGTGAAAAATACTAAGGTGGAATCAAGTTCCCCCATCTCTATCCAAATATGCACATTCATTGAATTTCATACTTGTATGAAGATTTAATTGGAGCTATGTATGTTTCCCCTGTTGGAGTTAGAAATTTGCATAAGCAGGTATAATTGTAAGTGAGTTGTCTTGATGCTTACATATCATATATTCGCTACCCTAGAGACTTGCCATCAGAAGTTCTTGTCAGGGAATCAACAAAAAAAATTGATGTTTAAATCTTAAATGTTGAATTTCTTGTGGCCTAAGATCATAATGAATCATAAAGAGCAGTTGATCGATCTAAAAGACATCCATTAAACAATTGGTAGTGAATCAAATGAGTTTATATAAGAATTGTAATAAGAATGAAATTTTAAGAAATGGGTAGCAGGGCTAGTCCCCTCACCCTTGTGAAAGGACTACTTTGTCCTCATGGCTAGATGTTTACAACCCATAGTAGTAGAAGGGGAAATCTTAGAAATCAACAATGGCATGTAGTATTTGGTCTAGTTAATTATAGGAGGTCGATCGACTTGCGGGGATGGAGTTCGATTGTTTCTAGTTGATGATGACATATGGATAGAAGGTCAGATGAGAGGTTGATTGATTAAGACGTCTACCATCCTTGACTTGTAGAGGTCGATAACTAGAGGTTGATTGAGAATCTGGAGGTTGATAGACGTGTAACAGTTGATGATTGATTATTGCTAAACTATTAGAGATTGATAGTGTGACACCCTTTGTTACACAAAGCGTGATTACTCAAAACAAAGTGTGAAATTATCACTAATAACAACATTACATAAAAATAGAGTAAATTAAAACAGATATCATAATAGGATCCCAAGCTGAACAACTCACAATTAAAGTGATAAACTGATGCCACTTGTATTTCATTCATATCAAAAGGTATTACACACCATTGCTCACTGGATAACTAGCTACAACTTGTTACATATAAACATCTAATCAAGTGTACAAATCATGTCTATAGTACCATGTCATGAAGCCAAAATCTCAAATCCATGTACAACAATTACAAAAACACCCCAAGGACCTGAGTTTATAGGGACAACACATAGGAATTTATTACTAGACACAAGAAGCATATCCATGATTCAATAATTTCAACTCCACTTGTTATCATTCTAAGCCACACAAACTCTATCTCATCATGCAAAACCACCTAAAAAGATGTGGAACCCCCGAGGTGAGACCAAACATCCCAACGAGATATATAACTCTCTGCTACCATCTATTATAAGCACCGATAACTAAAATAGGAAAGTATATTATTAAATGATAAGCAGATTCAAATCAATGATATAAGCATGCAAATTATCACAGTTTAAGCAATTGGGACATCTACACTAAATAGTAGATCATCTTATGTTTTAAGAAGTAATATAAAAAATGTGTATAATTGTTATAAACTAAACAATATAAGAAACACAGCAAGGGGCCATCCAATGTTATCTACATGTGAACCTAAGCAATAATACTACATGTCTATGTTACATCTTTAATTATTATGCCCTGAGGATTTGAGGTGTACCACTCAAATCCAACTGACCACTGCTAAGTCGAAATTAGTACCATACAAGATCAATGGAAGAGCCAGACTCCATGATCATCACTAGCACTACTTGGTCAGTTCAAGTGGGTAATGCAATGACATATAGTCATACTACTAAAAGACAACAACTTGTAGTCTTAGCTACAGTCATGTAGAAATAGCAACTCATAGTCAAGGCTATGGTTCTTTAAACAACTAGGTTGCCTTGGTACATGGCACAACACTAGAGAATTGGATCTCACATGGTTGTTCAATAGTAAACATCACATCAGTATTTCAAAATTTTAAGGACACAAGGAAATATATCACTTGCACCCCACATATTCAACAATATGCTCTCCAAGTTTTCCCATAGGAGTTACTCATTTCACAATCCAGCTAGATACTGACAATGTAGATGGATCTATGGTACATGTCAACTACATGTTTAAGGTTTCACTTTATTAGTTATGCCAATTGGGTGAATTAAGACTCCATCATACCAGTAAACATACAAAATCCCAATTCAATCTAGAAAACATAACTATGGAACAACTTCATAAGATATAAAATGTATAAAGTGTCAACTTGTCACATCATCTTAGGACAAGTCTGCATCACTTCTTTAAATAAGGCCATCGACATAATCACTTGTTAACACTGCCATATGAGTCTAGTCACTATTATCATGTCACTGGTGATATTAATCTCATATCACATCACTGGAGGATATAACCTCGCACTAGGCATTAAGCCTTCACTAGGTCATAAGACCAATCACATTATTCATGTAACTCACTATTGTGTCAACTTGCCTTATCAAGCATATAAGCATGACCTGTATTATAGCAATCATTATCTATGATAACCATTACATCATGCCACTTCAGGCATATAAACATCACATGTATCACATCACATATACGCCATAGCAATCATTAGCTATTATTATCATCTTTCCTAGAAAATCAATGTTATACAAATAGAGAGTGAATACTCTTTATTATCAAAAACTTGACATGATTTTACCGTACGTATAACATAAGTGTACGCGTCAATGTAGTATAGGCCTTTGTGAGGCCCAAGTCGAACTCAGGGACACTGACTTATCGGTAGACTACTACTAACTACTCACAATCAGCTAGGACAATTAAAAGGTTATGAGAGTTGTTAAAAATTAAAAGAAAATAAAATAAAACAAAGCAATCGATTAAGTGTTTAGTTTAATCAATTCAAATGGAGATCTTTAGGATTGTGGTTTCACCACGGGTTTTCATTGTATGAATTTCCACATAGTTAATCAGATTCACCTCTCAATCCGAGTAGTGGCCTGTAGTCAGAATTGTTCAATATCGTGATACAATTCACTACCTAAGTCTAGGTCGGTTCCACCGTCATAGTAACCTATACCCTAAACTAGGTGCATTAAAATCAACCTCTGGGTTTCCACCATTAATCGTACATCACCTTGTTCAAGGGATTTGTTAATTAATGTGAATTTCATCTTTTTTCAACCTTTAATTCTTCTTTCAATGTAATTAAGGGCATTCGTTTATCATTATGGTGATCAAGCATAACAATATAATTGAGAAAACAAAATCATACCACGGATTTAAAAGACAAATTATGAATTACTATGATAAAAATGACATATAATGCTTCCCCGGGCTACTCCTGGTCCTAAAGATAAAGGGGATTAGCCCCGCATGTTCATCTCAGAGCAAGACATGATTGAAGAAAGGGGAAACATGGATAAAAACGTGGATAAAGTGATGAAACCCCTAAACGGAGAAGATCCAATCGTTCCTCGGCGTAGAGTGTGTGATCTGCAGCCTTTTGGCGGTGGAGAATGTCTTCTTCGGCTTCCGGAACGGTTGGGGCATGCTTCTGGGCTCCATTCTTCTCTCCACACCGTGTCGGGACGTGTGCAGCGGCTAATGATGTGATAGATGACTCCTGGCCACCGTCATTAGGTATTAACACCGAGTTAGGTTGCCAAAATATCACAACCTTTGGATTCGGGTCGATTTGAAGCAAACTCTTATCTAACGGTGTCGATACCATCGACGCGGGTCAATGGTATCGACCCCTCGCAATATCGACAAGCCTTCTTTCTTTTCTGTCATCCCAACTAATGCTGACTCGATACCATCAACGCGGTTCGATGGTATCGACACCCTTAGGCGTCAGTTTTATCTCTTTTCCATCGCAGAAGCCATAAGTGTCGATAGTATCGACTGGCTGGTCACTGGGAACCTGATGGTAACTTGCTACCATCGACTTCCCAATCGATGGTATCGACTCTGCGCTGCTCCTTGCGGCTGCCTGCCTGTGGCTGTGTCGATACTATCGACTGATGTCGATGGTATCGACAGCTGTAGATATGTGTTTTTCCTAAAATTGCACAACAAAACCAAATCAGCTGAGATAAAACCTATAATTATAATCATTTATGCTCAAAATGATAAAATAAGAGAGATTTGACACTGAGAAGGATCATAGACTAAATTAAGTGAATTATGCAATATTAACCACCAAAGTGACCAATAAACACATAAAACACAAGTAAAACAAGTCTATAAAAATCATCGCATCAAACTCCCCAAAGCTTGAACATTGCTCGTCCTCGAGCAACAAAACACTAGAATAGAATTGTGAGAGTGAACTAAAGAACAACTTATCACAACAGACTGTGCCATATGATCCCCACCAGACATTCACATTCCGGCCCTCACTAACCACAGAATGATAATTACCCTAAAGGTGACAATAATCATCCATAAAAGATATCTGCCTCAAAATTGATGAACACTATCATGTAAGGTAGTTAACATAATAAAATCATCCGGTCCAGACTCGATGCATCTTGTGATCTTCTATCTACGTTGCTCGTCCTAACTACCATCTAAATGGAAGCAGCTCTTCTGATCTTAATGAGTGAGGAGAAAATCACGGTGGCCTACCAATTCGAGCAATGGGTAGATAGAATAGGTGGCTGTGGAAGAAATGGAAGCATTATACAGTTTTAACATGCACAAGAGCAATAATGACCTAAATGATGCATATGCAAATAAAAATGCCCTAATGCCTACATTTGGGTGGAATGATGCATTCACTATCATTCCATCTCCATGTGAGATGGAATATCTAAGAAACTACACCATGCACTTATTCTTCTTAGGATGCAAGTGAGAACATGTTCCTTTCTCCCTCTCATTCTTACTTCTCAATATTTTTTTTCTTTCTTTTGTTTTTCAATTTTTTTCAATTTTTTTTTCAAGCCCTTATTTTCATAGATGACAATGAATTATTTCTGGGCTCACTTATTGCTACATAACTTATACATTTGAAGCATTCAGAAGGTATGGAAAAAGGTCACCACCTTTAATGTTTCAGAAGACATAAGATGCATGATGTACTATATGCACAAAAATGTGAATTGAGCTACAAAATGCTAGCTATGCAACTAAATGACACACACCTAAAGACAATGTGCATGTATAACTATTCTATCTTTTTTCTCTTTTCATGCAAAAATATGTGAAAATAGTTGCAATGCAAGACCTATCTACAGGGGATGCAATCAAAGAGATGAAAACCATAATGTGCTTCCAGCTCTTAAGGTGGAGTATGAAAACAATGGGGTGGATAAATCACAAGATTAATTGACTGAACCTTTGGAAAATATTATGTGTCCCTCCTTACTAACCTGTGTAGTACTTAAGAGATTTCTCTCTCTTATTTCAAATTAAGGTCTCATTATCATTTGGTCAGTTTAGGATCAAACAACCAATTCCATAAACTTTCAAGAATCACAGGAATGTACAGTTGTGGTTTCCTATTTTAGAGTTGACAAACCCAATTATTTCCTTAAGTTATGTGCTCAAAGTTAAACAACACAAGCTTGCAAAAGCACTAAAAATTTGCAAATTTGCCCCTGATTCCCATGTACAAACAACGAGATGACATATGCCATTAGACATCCGCAATTACACTAGATAGAGTGTGGATCCTAAAAACGAACTAATAACTTCGAGAAATAAATGACAAAAGACAAAGCACTAAAAACTAAAAACTAGGAAAAATAAAGGATAGAAATTGTTCCAACTCCCCCCCTAAGCTTGAATTCGACTATGGCCTCATAGTAAAAAAAACCTTAAAAGGTGGAACAGTGATACCGATCAATCTACAGGTGGAGGTGGGTACTGCGGGGCTGTGGGGTCCCATGATGGGTATTGCCCTTGGAAGCTCGGATCATACTGGGTCATTGGTGGAGGTTGTGGATACCCCCCAAAATAATTTTGTCTCCAGTAGTTGTCGTAGAAGGGTTGTTGCTACATCTCCATCCTATGCAACCTGTCGTGGATGTTCTGTTGGTTGTCGAGGAGGAGGCGCTCATTCTCGGAGATGGCCATCTGGTTCTCTAACAGCCGGTACGTGGTATCCTGAATACCGACATGGGATGTTGTATGCTGCAGTTGTGTCGGCTGAATCTCTTGCAGCATTGTGTACATCCCCTGCATTGAATAAACATCCTCTCCTTGATGAGAGGGCTGAGGTGGCGGAGGCTATGAAGATGAATATTCACCCCGGTGGAAGTGGGGATGCTTCTGTGGTGCTACTCGTGTCTGAAGAGGAGTGAAAGCCCCCTCTTCCTCTTCTTGCTCGTCGTCGTCATCATTATTATCATCATCACCACCGTCTTCATCCGAGTCAGCAATGGCTATGATGGGCCACCTAAAATGTTGAGCTCCCTCGATGTTGAAGATAGGGTCCAGAAGCACACATTCTTGATATGCATGATTGACATGGCAATGCGCATACGCCAAGCCATCACAGAGCAAGAGGAGGTTGGAGCGGTGCAGATGATGGAGGTTGACCTTGTTCATATTGGAAAGTGGTGTAAGATGGGAAAAATTCAAACCAAGGTAGAGGGCCAACAGTGTGATGAGCCCTCCAAAGTGGATAGGAGCCTTCCACGTACTCCTCTTCACGGCCAACACGCGCGTCAAAAAGAACGCACCCCAGTTGCACTCCTCACGCTTCAACAGTTTATGTAGAAAGAACAAATCCATCTCCTGGAATTTGCTAAGAGACAAGCCATCACGAGCAAAAAGTGTGGTGCAGAGCATGCGGTGCATAATCCACACAAACGGATGCTCGAAGTCGGAAACTACAGTGTTGTGGTAGCTGATGGATTTGCCCAGAGGCATAGTCACCCGCTGGGCAAAGATGGCGTCGTAGTACGTCCGGTTGTCTGGCCTCTGGTGCTGGTAATCATCATGATACCAATTATACACATAATTGAACTGGGTGAGAGTGAGGGTGTAATTGTTGTTGTAGAGTCTGAAAGACACACACCCTTTCTTCCACTCTCTTTCGGTGGAGATCAAGTCATTGGGCACCACATTGATATCCAATGACGCCATGAATTCTGCCCCGAGTTCCTTGTAAGTTGGCCACTCGCCGAAGAATGGTTGGCTATCGGCGTGGTACTCCAACTCGTCGGGCCTCCTGGTCGTGTGTCTCTCCTGCCCCTGCAAGACGTAGGCAAGATTGTCATTGAACCCCAAGTCGTAGATCATTGCCCGATCGACGTAGTGGGTGGGCTCAATCTTCCTCTTGAGCAACTCCTCATACACATTCCGGATCTCCGCGGAAGGGTGGACAATCCTTGGATGAGGAATCTACGTGGGTGGTGGAGGAATGAATTCAGGGATCTCCATTGGGGCCGCGCGTGAAGAAGATGCATCGGCTGTACGCACCATTATCGCCGAGAAAGAAAAGGATAGGAGATGGAGCTCGGTGAAGATCGGAGAAGATGATCTCTGCTCGGTGCAGGCTCGGTGAAGATCATGATCCTTGGACGCTTGTAGCAGGCCTCTGGTCACACGCCAATGCTCAATGCACAAGTAGAGGGAAGAAGCTCTGAAGGTGTGAAGAAATCTGACGAACAATCCCTCCTTTTATAACTTCATCCGTCACTACTGTGCACCCGTTGATACCATCGACGAGGTGTCGATGGTATCGAAACCTGTAGCTCAATTTGGGTTTTGTGAGTATTGACGGTTGTCGATAGCCTGATGTGGGGGCCCAGATCGATGACGCGTCGATACCATCGACGCGGGTCGATGGTATTGACCCCTCGAACGGATCAAATTCCTTGATGTAGCGATCATCGTTGATTTCCTCTCACGGATCGGTGACATGTCACGTTGATACCATCGACGCGGGTCGATAGTATCGACTCGTCTTAGGGCAAACACCCTCACGATGCCCGGCCGCCGCTTTCTGCCTGTAACCGGGTCGATACCGTCGACAGGCCCGTCGATGGTATCGACTTCACAGAGACAAATTTCATCTAAAAATCTTCAGGGATCTCGCGAGTATCGACACCCATGTCGATACTATCGACCCTGTTCTAGCAATTCACTGATGGTAGGTCGATACCATCGACGAGTATGTCGATAGTATCGACTCAGAGAAATTTTTGCAACCGCCTAACTGTGCCCATGTCGATACCATCGACACAATGGTCGATGGTATCGACCCTGCCTCAGACCTGCACACTGAACAAATGATCAAGGTATCATTTTGACACTAAAAACAAAATTAAACCAAACTAACTTGTAAATGCAAACAAAAATAGATGAAACTACCAATGGTTCGGTTGCCTCCCAACAAGCACCCCTATTTAACGTCATAGTCTAGATGAAATCAAGCATATCACACATCCTTAAGTGCAATGAGTTTGACCTCATGCACTTTCCTCGTGTAAACCTCACCGAAGTACAACTTCAACCTCTATCCATTAACCAGAAATGTTGTCTCCCCATCGCGCACCATGATGGCTCCAAGTGGTCGTACCTTTTCCACTATGAAAGGTCCACTCCATCGGGATTTCAATTTCCCAGGATGCATCTTCAACCTTGAGTTGAACAAGAGCACATGATCTCCCTTTTTGAAGACACCCAGTTGAATGTGTTGATCATGAATCTGCTTTGTTTGCTCTTTGTACATCCGCGAGCTTTCATATGCATTCATCCTCAGCTCATCAAGTTCATTCAGCTCTAGCAAGCGTTTCTTTCCTGCTTCATCATAATTCAACTTCAGCTTCCTTAGCACCCAGTGCTCCTTATGCTCCAACTCTACCGGCAAATGGCAGGCCCGCCCATAAGCCAACCTAAAAGGCGTAGTTCCTATAGGTGTCTTAAATGTCATCCTATACTCCCATAAAGCGTCCGGTAGCAATGTGCTCCAGTTCTTTCATGTCGAAGCCATTGTACGCTCTAGGATTTTCTTAATTTCCCTATTGGAGACTTCGATTTGCCCCTGTGTCTGTGGGTGGTACGGGGTACCAATGTTGTGCTTTACCCAATACTTTCTCAACAATGCAGTGAACTTTTGATTTCGGAAGTGGGTACCTCCATCGCTGATAATCATCCTTGGTATGCCAAACCTGCAAAAAATATAGTCTTTTACAAACCTGCACACTACAGTAGCATCATTAGTCCTAGTGGGTATTGCCTCTACCCACTTCGATACATAGTCAACAGCCAATAAAATGTACAATCTAGAGTTTGAGGACAAAAAGGGTCCCATGAAATCAATACCCCACAGATCAAACACCTCAACTTCTTGAAATACATTGAGGGGCATCTTCTGTCACTTTGAAATATTACCTGCCCGTTGGCAGGAATCACATCGCCGCACATAGTCATATGTGTCCCGGAACAATGTAGGCCAGTAAAGGCCGCTCTCAAGTACCTTGGCCACTGTTCTAGAACTGGCATGATGACCTCCCGTGGGTAGAGTATGACAATGATGAAGTACACTCTCATACTCAACCTCTGGTACGCACTTGCGCAACACGCCATCCCTGCATTACTTCAACAAAATGGGGTCATCCCAGAAATAATATCTCAAAGAATGGAAAATTTTCTTTTTCTCTTGATACGTCCAATCATCTGGGATAATTTTGCAGGCAAGATAATTAACAATATAAGAAAACCATGGATCTTTAGATTTTATAGAAAGAAGTTGTTCATCAGGGAATGTCTCGGTAATGGGTATATGAATGTCCTTCTCATCAACCCGTTCCAACCTAGACAAATGGTCTACAACCACATTTTGTATTCCCACCTTATCTTTAATTTCAATATCAAATTCTTGTAACAGTAAGATCCACCTAATAAATCTAGGTTTGGCTTCTTTCTTTTTCATCAAATACTTTATGGCAGTGTGGTCTGTCCATACCACGACTTTTGACCCTACAAGATATTGCCGAAATTTTTCAAATGCGAAAATGACAGCGAGAAGCTCTTTTTCCTTTGTAGTGTAATTAAGTTGTGCTTCATTTAAAGTTTTGGATGTATAGAAAATCACAGCGGATTTGTTATCCACATGTTGTCCTAAAACAGCCCCTACTGCGAAATTTGATGCATCACACATTAATTCAAATGACTTTGTCCAATCCGGTGTTTGCACAACTGATGCAGAAATTAATTTCTCTTTAAGCACATTAAAAGCATGCAAACACTTCTCATTAAAATCAAACACCACATCTTTCTCCAACAGCTCAAATAATGGTTTAGCGATTTTTGAGAAATCTTTTATAAAGCGATGGTAAAATCCTACGTGACCGAGAAAATTCCGTACCCCTTTAACTGAGTTCAGTGGGGGTAATTTGGAAATAACCTCAATTTTAACCGGAGCTACCTCCAACCCCTTTCTAGACACTTTATGTCCAAGCACAATCCCTTCACTAACCATCATATGGCATTTTTCCCAGTTGAGAACCAAATGTGTGTCCTCACATTGTTGTAAAACTTTATCTAAGTTATATAAACATTCATCGAAAGATGCACCATGGACGGAAAATTGTCCATGAAGACCTCCAAACAGTGCTCAACCATATCAGAGAAAATGGCAAGCATGCAACGCTGAAAGGTTGCTGGTACGTTACACAAACCAAAGGGCATACGGCGGTATGCAAATGTTTCGTAAGGACAAGTGAAGGTGGACTTCTCTTGGTCCTTAGGATCAATGGAAATCTGATTATAGCCCGAATAACCATCTAGAAAACAAAAGTGAGATCGACCGACTAATCGCTCTAAAATATGATCAATGAATGGAAGAGGAAAATGACCCTTCAACGTAGCAGCATTCAATCTACGGTAATCGATACACACACGCCACCCAGTTACCAGATGGGTAGTGACCGGCTCATTTAACAAATTACGAGTAACATTAATTCCCCTCTTTTTTGGGACTACCTATGTGGGGCTTACCCACGTTGAGTCGGAGATAGCGTAGATGATGCCTGCGGAAAGGAGCTTGATCTCCTACTTCTTGACGACCTCCATCATGCTTGGATTTATTCGGTGCTATGGCTGAATTACAGGTTTGGCTCCTTCCTAGAGTCAGATCTTATGCTGGAACAATGTAGGGGAGATCCCATTGATGTCCGCGACTAACCACCCGAATGCACCTCGGTGGTTCTTCAACACGATCATCGGTTGATCCTCCTCCTCAACACTCAGATATGGTGAAATAATCACTGGTAGCTTTTCACCCTCGGCTAGAAATGCATATTTCAAGTGAGGCGGCAGTGGATTCAAGTCTAACTCTGGTGGACTGATTAAGGATGACTGAAGCGGTGGTGGGAGTTCTCCAAGATCTTCATAGTACCTAGCATAAAAACAAGGCAGCACTTGAAGCATCTTGACGCATTCTTGTAGTGACTTGCTTCTCATCCAATCATGTGTTATATTGACCAGGGAAGCTTTAAGAGGTAGTTCTGGATATGGATCAAGAACAGAATTTGCTATGGCATCATCTTCAGTAGAAGGAGGGATGTCCTCCTCTTCATCATTCGGAAAACCCACAGCCTTGCTAACGGAAACAACTTTGGTCTACTCCATAATGTCTACAGCCAGTGTCCCCTTCTCCACCTTAGTCATTACATGAGCCATATCTAGAAACGGCTTCCCTAAACAGAGAGAAATATTCTGATCAAAGTGCTTCACTAGGTGGCATTGCTCCTTTTCTTTTGATTGCATTGTGCTTGAGGGCATAACCATTTCAAACCGATCATCAACGACACCCAAGGTCAAACGGCCTCTTCTCATCTCAAGTAACATATCTACAGTATCTTAGAAGGGTCTTCCAAGGAGTAACTCATTTCCTTGTTCGTCTTGCATTTCCATTACCACAAAGTCTGTTGGAAATAAAAATCGATCTACTTTAACCAACACATCCTCACGAATATCGTACGGCTTCACCACAGAATTGTCTGCCAACTGAATAGTCATATTGCTTGGCCTTGATTCTTTTAGTCACAACTTCTTGAACGTAGAGAGAGGCATCAGATTTATACTTGCCCCGGAGTCACACAGGGCTTCGCCGAATTTCACTTTACCAATGTAACATGAAATATTGAAGCAGCCCGGATCTTGCCTTTTAGGTGGCAATGTGCCCATAATGAAAGCACTCACCTGTTCCTTAAGAACCATGACCTCAGTATCAGGAATCTTCCTCTTCTTTGTGATTATGTCTTTCAGAAACTTGTCGTAAGAGGGAATCTGCTCTATTGCTTCCAGCAATGGAATGTTGATAGAAAGCTTCCTAAAGCTATCTAGGAACTTCTTGAACTGAGCATCCACTTTCTTGGATTTCACGCTATTTGGATATGGGATCGAGACAGTCTGTGCCCTTAGATGTGGCGGCACATATGGTGTCTTCTTCAATGTCTCCTCCTCAGTAATGATATGTTCTATTATGACATCCTCTACCACATCCTCTATCGGCTCTGTGATTGGAATCGAAACCTCCTTTGTGGCCTCACCTGTGGTTTCTTACTGGGGTTTGCTTGGTTCATCGGCCCTGGGGTTTAAAATCTTCTTACCGCTCCGTAGAAGAATTGCCTTAGCTTGTTGGTTTCCTCTTGGAATGTTTGTATTTCTGGGAAAACCTTGATGCGCTGGTTTTTTCATATTTGCTATCTCAACTACCGTCTGCACCAAAGATGTCTCTATTGTCCTCATCTGAGCCCCATGACTTTGTAAGGTTTGCCCAAATTGATTCATAAATTCTCCTTGTTGCTTAATCTACTGGCCAAACGTGCTCATGAGTTCTTGATTCTGCTTGATTACTTGGTTGAGCAACTCATTGCACTTATCCTCTGCCGCCGGTTGGGGTTTTGCGTCAGGGTCCTGTAAGAAATTATTTGGGTCCTTCCATGAAAATTTCTTGTCTTTCCTCCAAGAATAGTCATTGTTTCTATACCCCTGTAGTTGGCGCATAAATTTCACTTGAGATTCATCCTCAGATTATGTATCTTCTTTTGCAAGTAGTTTCTTGGAGAGAAGATCCATCTTCTCATTTAGCTCTTTGATGGCCTTTGACTCACCTACAGCCCGAACATGTTCTACTGCGTCTCTGTCGCCCCAAGATTGCTTTTTGGCCATGTTCTTTAAAATTTCCCAACACCTTGTGCTTGTGTTGTTTAAGAAGAAACCTGAACCTGCTGAATCCAGATTACTTCTATCATGCTTAGAAAGAGCAAAATAGAAGATTTTAACTTGTTTCTCCTTGTCAAGCTCATGATGTGGGCACCTCCTTAGCATGATTTGGAAACGCTCCCAAGTCTCAGAGTAAGTCTCCCTGACCTTTTGACTGAAGTTATGGATCTTCCGTACCAGATCGTTGGTCTTCTCAGGTGGAAAGAATCTCTCGAAGAACACATCGACCATGTGATCCCATGATTCCACATACTCCTCATCAAGATTATGTAGCCACTCTCGTGCATTTCTCACCAGAGAGCTGGGGAACAACTTCAAGTACAATGTCTCCTGTGGAAACCTATCTATCTTGATCATGTCACATTTCTCCACGAACTGGCTAATGTGAGTCACCGGGTCTTCATTTTTAAGCCCGTGAAATGCATTTGATTTGACCAAATTTATTAGGCCTGGATTGATCTTATAGTTGGGAATGTTGATAGCCTGCCTCTTGATCGACCCTTTAGATACAGATGCAGAAGATGCCTTAATCTTCTCCCAAATTGTCTGTTCCTCAGCCATAGCTTCTGGTTCAGAGTCTGAATCTATATCTTCAGGTCAGTTTTGAATGTTGTTCTCCTCGTCGTCTGGTCCCAACAGTGGAACCTCTACTTATAGCTGTGTGTAGTCTTTGTTACGCGTCCTCACCATGCACTAGTACCTGCAAAATAATAATTTAGGTTCAGTACCGTGCTAGACCATTTCTAAATATGAATGATAAACTATGAATTTCAAAAAATGATAATAAAATAATAAAATAAAAAATGTGGCCTAGAGTGGCCGCTTGCAGCACTCGTAGTGCCAACAATTTGTCGTGTCCCCGACAACGGTGCCAAAAACTTGACATGATTTTACCGTGCTTATAACATAAGTGTACGCGTCAATGTAGTATAGGCCATTGTGAGGCCCAAGTCGAACTCAGGGACACTGACTTATCGGTAGACTACTACTAACTACTCACAATCAGGTAAGCCAATTAAAAGGTTATGAGAGTTGTTAAAAATTAAAAGAAAATAAAATAAAACAAAGCAATCGATTAAGTGTTTAGTTTAATCAATTCAAATGGAGATCTTTAGGATTACAGTTTCACTGTGGGTTTTCATTATATGAATTTCCACATGGTTAATCAGATTCACCTCTCAATCTGGGTAGTGGCCTGTAGTCAGAATTGTTCACTGTCGTGATACAATTCACTACCTAAGTCTAGGTCGGTTCCACCGTCGTAGTAACCTATACCCTAAACTAGGTGCATTAGAATCGACCTCTGGGTTTCCACCATTAACCGTACATCACCTTGTTCAAGGGATTTGTTAATTAATGTGAATTTCATCTCTTTTCAACCGTTAATTCTTCTTTCAAAGTAATTAAGGGCATTAGTTTATCATTATGGTGATCAAGCATAACAATATAATTGAGAAAATGAAATCATACCATGGATTTAAAAGACAAATTATGAATTACTATGATAAAAATGGCATACAATGCTTCCCCGGGCTACTATCGGTCCTAAAGATAAAGGGGATTAGCCCTGCATGTTCATCTCAGAGCAAGACATGATTGAATAAAGGGGAAACATGGATAAAAACATGGATAAAGTGATGAAACCCCTGAATGTAGAAGATCCAATCGTTCCTCGACATAGAGTGTGCGATCTACAACCTTTCGGCGGTGGAGAACGTCTTCTTCAGCTTCCAGAACGGTTGGGGCGTGCTCCTGGGCTCCGTTCTTCTCTCCACACCTTCTCGGGATGTGTGCAGCGGCTAATGACATGATAGATGACTCCTGGATGTCATCATTAGGAATTAACACCGAGTTAGGTTGCCAAAATATCACAACCATTAGATTCGGGTCGATCTGAAGCAAACTCTTATCTGACGGTGTCGATGGTATCGACCCCTCACGATATCGACAAGCCTTCTTCCTTTTCTATTGTCCCACCTGATGCTGACTTGATACCATCGACACAGGTCGATGGTATTGAAACCCTTAGGCGTCGATTTTATCTCTTTTCCGTCGCTGAAGCTATAAGTGTCGATAGTATCGACTTTGGGGTCGATAGTATCGACTGGCTAGTCGCTGGAAACCTGATGGTAACTCACTACCATCGACTTCCCAGTCGATGGTATCGACTCTACGCTGCTCCTTGCGGCTGCCTGCCTGTGGCTATGTCGATAGTATCGACTGATGTCGATGGTATCGACAGCTGCAGATATGTGTTTTTCCTAAAATTGCACAACAAAACCAAATCAGCTGAGATAAAACCTATAATTATAATCATGTATGCTTAAAATGATAAAATAAGAGATATTTGACACTGAGAAGGATCATAGACTAAAGCAAGTGAATTATGCAATATTAACCACCAAAGTGACCAATAAAGACATAAAACACAAGTAAAACAAGTCTATAAATGTGACTCAAAATCATCGTATCAATTATGATATCATATTAAGAACTTTAAGCAATGTAAGAAATGCATCATATGTCCCCTCAATTAGGGTTAGGGTTTCATCCTTAACCTCATAATGTTTTGTGGCATTATTTATTTACCAATCTCTAGCTCAGTCACAAGTTGGAGCGTATTAAGGTTGAGCACTACATATTATAGATAATTATACATATTCATATATTCACAATTATTGTAATACCCCCGACCTGGGTTATGGCTTAACCGTAGGAATTTTATTTAAGTAAGTTAGTTACAAAATGATTCTAATATTTTGAAAAGTAATTAAGGCTTCTTGTGAAGTTTATTGTCCAGTTTGAGCTTAATTACAAACTATTTGTTCATTAATTGATAGTCTGAGTGAAATGTGCAATTTACCCAAGATGAGGGGTTACATTGCAACATGTAACATGTTGAATGTGTTCTAAGTGTTTTAGTATCATAAGAGAGAGTATGATGCTAAGTGGTAGTTTGTGGAAAGCTTAATCCCAAGTTATAACTTGTTTAAACAATGCTAGTACTTTGTGCACCAATTTTGGTACAATTTATAATTTACCCAAAATTTAGGGTACAAGTGCAAATTACCACCTCTAGAGTGTCTCTAGTCCCTATATGTGTCTTTTAGAGGAAAGAAAAAGAAGGATATGCTATGTTTGAATCGTCGTTGAGTAATGATACTCTTGGTGATGAAAAGACAATTAACGAGTTAAAGGTAAAAGCCTTATATGTGTTGTATCGAGTTGTAGACTTGACATAGGAGCTCTATCGGACAAGGAGCCATAACAAAAGTCTCCTATCAATTTTTTGAGCCTTATAAAAAGCCATGATGGGAAAAGCACCTCAAGGGGTGGGCCCATGATGAGTTGCAAGCTCCCTTGTAAAAAGTGTATCAATTTGCTTATTTGATGAGATAAAGATGAGGTAATTTATCCAACAAGATAAAGGATGGCCGAAATATCTCCCCTAGATTATCCTCAACACTCTTGCATATAACGATATGTATGTATGCATTTATGGCCACATTTCAACCATGCATGGCCATGTGTCATCTAGTTGCATGAGCTGAAGACACCTCTTATACACTTTATCTCATGAACCCAAGTATATATACTTCACCTTCCACCAACTTATGGAAGTTTATGAACCCTACAACCCTCCTCCTTGGAGATATCATGCATAGCCCCTTCGATATCATGCAAAGTAGCTCAAGTATCAAGGAGAGCTTGAGCACCAAGCTTAAGGTAAGGCTTTGGTCATCTTCAACCTTGGTTGAAGTAGGATATTGGGTTATGGATATTCCTCTCTTTCCTTCTTCACCAAAGTCCTTAACCAGAGTGATTTCTTGTATATGGAGGAGTTGTGAATGATCCTTGGACCTTGGAGAAGTTCATCATCAACCTTAGGAATGTGAATCTTTGGTTCTTGGAGCTTTGAAGTTATCCATACGGCGGGTTATATAACTTGAACCCAATCATGTTATTATGTACCACCTAACTTGCTATACTAGATGATTTACTTTCAATTCCAAGTTTTTCTTGAATACTTGATGAATCCATGAGTTCTAAGAATTTCCTAGACCTGTTATTCATAATCAAGAACAGTTAGAACAAATGTTTAGAGCTTGAAGAAGATGGCATCACTTTATAAAGTGATGTCGGGTTCAAGCACAAAAACAAGTACCTCTAACCCGATACGGTTATGTACATACACCACTAGCCCGATATGTTTAAAAGTTTATATATCCTTGCATGATATGGAAAAAAAGTTCACTCCTTGAACATGATATGATGTTAACCATATACCTTTTGCACGATAGGAAGTCAAGTAAAGACTCCATGCACGATATAGGGTCAAGTGTATACTTGTAAGTCGATATGTCAAAACCCTAGTTTGGGTAACCCGATATGAGTAAGATAAGCAACTACCTCTTGCATGATATGATCATGTAGTACACACCTGGTACATGATATCTTGAAGCACACATCTGGTGCACGATATGATTGATTGAGCATACACTTATGCACAATATAAGATATGGATTCAAATACAAGGTATAACCCGATATGGATGAAATACCTCAAACCCAATATGTAACCCAAGATGGGGGTAAACCTGATATGGGGATAGATGATAGATCATACACGATATGAGCCATGTTTTATGAACAATATAGGAGATTCCCACTTACCCCTTATACACAATACAAGTCTAAAACTACATCTCTTACATGATATAGAGATAGTAAGCACTCTAATCAACATAGAGTTGGAAACCCAAGGTGATGGGTAAAGCGATATAAGTGGTGAATGATACCACATGCATGATATGATTGATATCCCTTGGATGATAGGAATAGCACCTATTTCTACCTTGTGAATGATATGAGGTCCATATCATACCTCATGCACGATATAGCCCATTCTATCCAATATGGTGGATAACACTAGATGATGGAATGAAATTTGATATATCCTATCTGTGGTGACACGTCTCAGAGAAAATGTTATTAATGATGCGGAAGTGATTAATTAGTAGGGAAATTATTGAAAATCACTAAAATTTAAAACTTTTCGTAAAGAGATCTACAAACAGTGAAACTCTTTCATTAAGAAATAAGATAAGTTATTTACAAGCTGATACATCAGCACATCTCTGTATCATCACATCTCGAGGGTCACAAGCATCAACTGCCCTGTTAAACTGTACAAGGCAATGTACAAAAATTCTCGAGGCATTACACCAAAATCTCATATTTATAACAAACCATCTACTGACTCCTAGGACTTGAGAGTACAGAGACGACACATAGGACATTCTATATACATAAGACTTGACAAACAATGTCTCCACCTGAGGATCACTATTGTCCTTGATGTTGTTGCTACTGCTGTTGTTGTTGCTCACCCACTAAAGGGTTCCTTCGTCCTCGACGTCTACATAAAAATTTGAATCCCACGGGGGTGAGACAATTGAATAATTGTCCCAGCGAGAGTTATAACTCTGTTCCAGAAGCATTGTTATTGCAATGATTAAAGTAACAATGAGCAGAAGAACTATAATTATTGACAGTAGGCAATTCATTGAATAAGCTAAGTAGAGTAGTATTCTCTAAGTAATCATTTCAATTCTAACTTGAATGAATGACAAGACATATAATCAATGAGGAATATGAAGAACATGTATACTAGTTATTCAACTAGGACATTATAATCAATGTATCATCAATCATTGTTTCTCGTAGTTCAACCTAAGCAATTATGCTATATGGCTGTTTACATTTTACAAACATATTTATGCCATGGGGAGATGAGTTACACCGCTCATACTCCAACTGACCATTACAAAATCGCAATCGATACCATACATAGGTCATCAGAAGAGCTAAATTCCTATGACCTCATCTTCCTCAGTCAGTGTGAGGTACAATCATGTAGGACATCTTGTGTCTCTGCCATAATAGCTTTCTAGGGTATTCTGGCAACTTCTCTATTAGAGTTACAGTGGCATGTTGTACTCTCTTCGCAATCGAGGGATTTCTTGTTTATCTCACATCGATGCGGCATTAACAACATCATCGGGAGATTAGTGATACATCATCCTGGCATAAACATATAATGAAGGATTGAGAGATTAAATGTACATCTCACATCAATTCCCTCATTAGGACGTAAGGATATTCACGTCCATAACCTCCACATACTCAAAAGTATGCTCTCCAGGAGTTCCCTTAGGAAAACCTTTTTCACCATCATTTAACTTCTGACAATGATGGATGTATGGTCAGGGTTCTACATGATATCATTTCTCTTGATTATTTAAGTACATTATAGTATACTTTTATCATCAGGCATGTTTTCAAACATAAATCAATAAGACAATTGCTATAAAGAAAGAGTACTAATTGTATCAAGTTCATTTCACATCTTGTTAACATTGGGATATCAATCCCTAACCATCTCATCATTATGATTCAGGAATATGGGTGTTCAAACCCTTAGATCATCAGAATACTTGTTACCAAGTAACACATTGCCATTAATTCATTTAACAGTATGAATATGATAGTAGCAATGCAGATATTTCTCATGGATCATACAACCTATCAGTCTCATTTGTTACCTCTCACTAGGCAACAAGCATATCATTGCTTTCAAAACTTATAAAGTGTTTTCAATAAATATTGCATCATAGCTCTTACTTGGTTATGCTCACTATTTCATAAAGACTTGCATGATTAATACAAATGATAACAGGCACATTATCTCTACATGAGCACAATGCAAAACAAGGATGACTTTACTATGCAAGGATTGCACCACTATGATCTTATTAGGGTTAGGGTTTCCCTTTTTAATTCAATTAGGGTTAACCAACCCCTTTAGCTTTATTAGTTCAGTCATAGAGTTTCATGCTTAAAAGCATAACCCATAATTAGGGTTTACTGTTCACATCATCACATTACCTTAGATTAGGATTTACTATTCATATCTCATCACATTACCCTAGATTAGGGTTTACTATTCATATTTCATCACATTACCCTAGATTAGAGTTTACTATTCATATTACAATGAATTAAAATCATACCATCGTCATGTATGAGGATTACTTCCATTAATGCCCTCAAATTAGGGTTAAGATTCATTAACCATCATAATTAGGATTTCATGATCTCACTTGATATGGATCATACCCTAATTAGGTATCCATCTTTATTAGGAGTTCATACTTGATTGCCATTCATATAAGAATTCTTCTCTTTCATATTTCTATAAGTTGATTATTACATCACCCTTGATTGGCTAAGTCAATTCAACATTGACATCATGGGTTATGTCATTACTATTGTGATTATTAAAGCTCACTTGTTCAAAGAGTATTAGTCACTCTATCCCATCAAGGTACCATTGTAATGTTCACCACTGATTATAACATGCATTAATCAACTAATTACTTGGTCCCTTAATAACTTTAGGTATCTATGAGGTTTAGGTTAATCAACCACTAAACTATCTTGACCACTAAGGCATCAAACAATCTTGACCTTTTTAGACCTCAAACGGTCTTGCACACTAAACCCCCAAACGGTCTTGGACAGACCTTCAAACTGTTTGGTGTAGTAGACCATTTGGTCTTGTTGACTTTTGAAACCACATGGTAAAGTGCACACTCAAGATCGTTTTCCCAAGATGGGGTGAAGACCGTTTGGTCATGAAGATCGTTTGGTCTTGTTGACTGTTTGGTCAAGTTTGACTTTGAAACCGCATGGACATAACCAACCTTGAAACCGCATGAGACTAAACGGTTTGGGATCGTTTGGTCGCAAACAGTTTTGATACCGTTTGGTCCCAAATGGTCTTGAGACCGTTTGGACCCAAACGGTCTTGAGACTGTTTGGTCCAAACCACCTCAAAATTGCAAGGACCAAAAAGTGTCTCAACCACTTCAATTGAGTTAGGGTTTCCAATGTTGAACCCCTCAATCGATCATGCACTTGTTAGCCACTCATCAATTGAGTCAAATAGGTCAACCCTCAACTGATTTGACACTCAATTGACCCTCAATTGATCATCAATTATGGCTTGGATCAATTGGATTAGGGTTTGGAATCGATGACCCTTCAAAATACTTCAATGTGAGTCCAATTGATTTGAAATCATTGAACCATCATCCAATTTGATCATGTCCTGACCCCAAAAAGTCTTGGGATTGTTTGGATGACCTCCAAACGGTCTTGAGACTGTTTTCTCAAGTCAAAACCAAAAACTAACTCAACCAAATAAGATTTGGCTCATTAGACTGATCACTAGGTCAACAATCGATTGCACCTCAACTAATTACCTTTAGATCTTCAACCACTTAACCATAGTCAACCCTAGACCTCCAAATGGTCTTGGGATAATTTGGATGACCTCCAAACGGTCTTGAGACCATTTTCCCATTATTTTATCAAAACCAAGTTATTCAAATAAGGTTTGAATCCTAGGTTTAGTCACCAAATCAGCAATCGATTATTCGTCAACTTGATATCATTGGACCCTCAATTGGTCAACTTTTCTTAACCCTTGACCTCCAAATGGTCTTGGGTGATCACCAAACGGTCTTGAGACCGTTTGGATGATCCCCAAATGGTTTTGAAACCATTTGGGTCACTCAACCCAAACTTCAACTTAATTCAATTATTGAAATCAGCAATTGACCCAATTAGGGTTTTGATGATTGATGGGCCTTTGATTGGTGAACAAATTGGAATTAATTGATGATTTTTGGTAGGTAATTAGTGTACATTATTCTCAATAGGCCTCCAAAATGTCAACTCCTGCTCAACTCTTCCAAACAGTCTTGGATTGTTTGCTTCCATGTGTTCTTGTGAAACCGTTTGCATTCAAACGGTTTGAAACAATTAGCTCCAAACATTTTGGTAAACCGTTTGCTAAAGGTTGGGAGACCGTTTGATAAAGTAAAATCTTGGATAAACATAGGAATTAACGACACCTTCTTCTACCTCTGTTCAACCAAGAACAAGGGTTGTTCTTCATGGAAAAGATAGCAAGAACACACAAAGGTGACTAAAGAAGAAAGATTTAAGCAACGATTTATAGGGAAGAAAGATGCATTAAAAAAGCTTTAAGGGTTAGAGTTATAAAAACCACCAATAGGACTGATCCAAAGCTCCAAGCTTCGTAGCTTTAATGGTGGCTTGAGCTTCAGTAGGTGTCCAAGGTCCGTTCTTCAAGTTTTGGATGGAGACGATGGCTAGAAAGGAGAATCGTGTGAAGAACACCATAAATCTAATCTTATATAGTGGTTTCCACCATGAATTCGAGGTAGATGGTGATCAACACTTACCAATTCAGTGTGATCGTCCTTCCTCTGGTCCAGAGCTCCTTCTTGGTCAGTACAAGCAAAGTGATGACAAGAGGAACTAAGGAAACGATCCTTTGAGTTGTTGGAAAGATACACTTATATAATTTTGGATATTTTCAAGGAAAGTGGAAAGAAGAGGATTATCTCCTTTTATTTCCCAACTAAAACCACAAAATCTTCCTCCATCCTAGGCCACATTTCCACCACCTAACCTCATGAAAAACTCCTCCATTATCCAAGGTTAAAAGGAAAAGAAACAAAACACCTTAAGGAGTTGTATATTAATATCCATCTTTATTGGATATTGCTTAATATATTATTTGTGAGTAATTTTCCACTCCTACCATGATCATTCAAAAGAGGTTCCCTTCTCATTTTCTTTGCTCCACTTGATGTCAAGAAACATGAGAGATCCTCTAGAGGTATATATTTTACATGTTGGACCCTAGGTTTTGGATAAATTGCACTTTACACCAAAACTAGGTTTTAAAGCACAAGGATTGCTCTACAAGCTATATCTTGGTATTCAAACTTTTGGAATCCATACCACTTCATCATATACATTCTTATGATGTCTCAACATCATAGGAACATCTTAACATGTGCAATTTGCAAGTTAACCCCTCAAGTTGGGTAATTTGCACTTTAGTCCATTATTAACAAAACAATGTTTCAACGTTATGCAAAAAGGACTGAAATTGAAATATAAGTTCCTCAAAAGCCTTAATTACATTTCAAGAAATGAAATAAAGCATCTAATCAACTTAATTAGGCAAAACACCTAGGGTTAGTACATAACCCAGGTTAGGGATGTTACACTATCCTTTGTGTAATAGATTGTGATAAGAGAATTCAATTAGACACCTAGCTTGTCATGTAATTGTATGACAGGGCTGATCCTTGAAGGTATAAAGTGATTATGAGCCTAAGGGTCTACCTAACATGGTAACCTGATATGTTACCCAACATGGAGACCCGATACGATAATCCTGGATGGGAAATCGATATGTTATCTTGTATATATACCACTTAAATGATACATGATGAGGCATACACTCTATGCCCGATCAGGTGCACACCTTGTGCACAATATGGCACCAAGCACATAGATTATACCCAATATGGGGTCAAGAACCTAGCTCATACCCGATATGAGTTTATCTTGAAATGATAAGAACTAAGTGATAGTCCATCTAATATGGGTACACGATATGATGTTAGGGGATACACCCTAAAACATGACATGGTGATGTGGTTATACCACATGCCCGATATGGATACATGACATGAAGTAAAGAATGTATCTTAAAGCATAATATGATAATATACACACATCTTGATATCCAATATAAAGAGACACTTCAATCGGATGTAATTGATTGAGTGGCATATGTTGTGTGTTGTGTTAATTGCATTATAAAAGATGATGAGATTCATTAATGGTGAATTAATGCTCCTCAAAAGGAGGATTGAACCAAAAGTATGATGTAATCAATATCCTAGTAAGAATGAGAGAGAAACTCATACTTTGTATTGATAATCATTTAATGATAAATGATGAGAATAAATAAGTATGATGGAATACTTATGATATCAATATATGCTCCTAGATGAGTGGATCAATGAATTAGGGTTTGGATGGATAATATGAACTTGAAACCCTATTTGGCTATAAAGAGAAACCCTAACCCTAATAATGGGAATGTTGTACTTCTCTTATTTAATAAGCCTTGTGAAGCATGTTAAATACTTGTATAATAAGTATAATTTATGTGGTCTGATGACCCAAAAGATAATTGTTTCCTAGTGAGAGGTGACAAGATGTTCAATGAGCCATGTGAATAGTTGTTGCCTAGTGAGAGGTGAAAAGGTGTTTAAATGGTCCTTGTGAGCCATGTGAATAGTTGTTTCTTAGTGAGAGGTGACAATGTGTTCAAATGGGCCTTGTGAGCCATGAGAATAGTTGTTGCCTAGTGAGAGGTGACAAGATATTTAATGAACCTTGTAAGCTATCTGAAATACTTGTACAACAAATATGATGAATACCTTGGTCTGAGGATCTAGAGGTAATAGTTACCTATTACAGAGGTAACAATGCTATGTGTTGATCTAAGGGTTTGAATACCCAGATCAAATAATCATGATAATGATAATGTGAAGGGATGAGGATTCCCAGTAATTTGATAAGGGACTGAGCTCCCAAGTGTTATGTATCAAAATGTGTTCTAAAGATTAGAAAAGTACTTGATAGATGTATTACACCTTTCTTTGTAGCATTTGCTTATGATTAATGCTTATAACTTGTTTGATGCTAAAAGAATGTTGTAATGCACTTAATATATCATTAGAAACTATAAAATGTTGCCCTGACCATAGATCCATCAACGTCAGGAATTGTTGAATGGTGAAACGGGTTTTTCCCATGAGATAACATGGAGTGAAAATTATTAAATATATGGGGGCATAAGCTTTGACAGACATATGTAAGTCGATCCCCTTATGAACTCGAAATAAATGGGGATTTGGCTATATGCCATATCCTGGCTCGAGTGTGACTATGGTCGTAGACTCAATGTTGAGCACGGTGAACTGGACTATGACTCAGAGTATGGCTATATGCCATGACTCAGTAATTTCATAACTGGGGATGGTTGTTAGTAGATGTTCCCCTAAGAGAGTGCATGCTGACGATTTAGCTCTGAGCAAAGATGTCTTGTACCCTAGCATGCTCTTTTTTCATATTGACACGAGTTGTCACTACTAGTAGTCTCCTACTGACCAAGACATGTGAGGTCTTGGCAGTCGGCTCTTCCATTGACCTTGTAGGTACCGACTTGTGAGAAGTTTTTGGTCGGTTAGAGCATGAACGGGGTATACTTCATCTCCTCAGGGCATAACTGTGATTGTAAAATGTAATCAACCGTGTAGCGTATTTGCTTAAGGATCAAATACAGAAAACATTGGTTGATGCATGCTTTAGTTATACATCTTAGTTGATAAATGTTATTTATGTTTCTTTACATTCCTTGTAAAGTAGATAGATGGCTTATTACTCTACCATGGATATATGTATCATTTTTCTTAAGTAAAGAGATTACTCTATTTTTTTCATACAATGATTAATCATGCTTGTTAATATAAAAGAACCTCTGCTTATTTTTATAAATGCTTATCTATGATAATAATATGCTCAACATAGAGTTATATCTCTTGCTAGGATAATTGTCTCACCCTATGGGATCCACAATTTTTAGGTGGACGTGCACAAGGCAGTAGAGACCTTTCTGTAGAGGAGGAATAGTAGCTGGGGCAACGGTAACAACTCAGGTTGAATGTACTTCCTGTCATGTCCTGTAGATAGATGTCCTATGTGTCGTCTCTGTACTCTCAGGTCCTTGGAGTCGGATCGTAATGGTTTCATGAACAATCTGAGATTTTGTCTTGTAAGCCTCAATGTTTTATGTTGATACAGTATGTGTTTTGATAGAGCAACTGTTATATGTTATCCTCGAGACGAAATGAAACAATAGTGTACAATTTAAATCATGATATGTTTGAGTTTTGGATCTTTCACTAAGAGTTTTCTGGAAGAGGATCTCCTTGAAAAATTATTTTAAATTTTAGTGATTTTTTTGCTAATCCATTGTTTATGATTATTCCGCATAATTAGTAATGATTTGGCTGTCGGATTGATGGTTTTCTTTACATTTTTGGTATCAGAGCTTAAGGTTCGCTGAGTGTATAGAGACATAGGACTAAGGTGTTGAGTCTATTCTAGTATCCACCAGTATATCTTATAGTGACTTCTGCTTGTGCAGAAGATAGAGTAAAGCTTAAAGATGTCTAGAGAACACAAGGAACACATTGCTGGAAGCAATGCTATTGCACCATCAAAAGGTGCAATGGATCGGGCGAGAGAAGAACTACTGCCTGAGAATTCCCAAGCTGATCCAACCATGATAGAAAATCCTAGTTATAATGCTCTCACTGGATTTGTTATGATAGCATTAGAGCATATTGTAGATCAGATACAAGCAATACAACCTAGATTACCAGCCTCCAATGATGAAATTTTGGGCTCTAGCAGGATTCCTGATCAACACAATTATAACACATCTTATACAAGCATATTAGACCCTTTTGTCCAAAAAGGAAGGAGGAAATGACCCAACCACCGAGGCAGAGTCAGTAAGGCTCTCAAAGACAATGGTTTAGTAGTGGCACGTGAGGACATGGATAGACGTCCCCAGTAGGTCCATCTTTATTGAACAATAGAGCACAACATTGGAAACAGGCAACGACAAGATTCTATGAAAAAAATCAGCCTGAGGCAATAAACAATCCATGAGTTGAGATAGGTTAGATGAAATAGTGTCATTCTAATATATCATTTCATGATTATATTTATTAAATATAAGAGAAGTAGTTGTTATTGAGCTTCCTTTGACTATTCCTATGAGGACACAAGGTAGATGAGGACTTACATTTTTCTTAGTAATCTTTTAAATGCTTTATAATTGGTCTTATCTGTGTGAAAGAGGATGAGGTGTAGAGGTGATGCCTGGAGAAAATCCAGGGATGCTAAGTCTTATGTTTTTGATGATATGAAAAAGTAAGGAATATGATATTGAACAAAGTGCATACTACCTAATCTCGGAACTTGTATACCCTGGCTAGGTATTCAACTATTGAAGATAAGGTAAGTATGGAACTTTTAGATTGTTATCTTTCTGATTACTCTAATCAAGTAGTCATTTTGAGACAATCTAGTAAGCATAGCAAAACTGGAAATATGGCATGGAATTTTTATTACATCCTAAGTGCAATAAATGGAATCTGAGATGATCTCAGATCAATCTGTGTGTATGAGGAAGTAAAAAGTATAATATTCATGATAAGAGAAAAAGAACAAGGGAGATGATCCCTATTTGATAAAGTATGTGTGAATAGTAAGGATCCTTTCCATAATGTGGAAATGGGAAATGTGATAAAATCATAAAATGCTCATAAACATGTGAGATAATATTAAAGAAAGGAATATGTTTCTTTGTGTTCTTTCCCTTCAGGTAAATGGAAATCAAGTGAGTCTTATGACACCTGATGTGCATAAGTTAGAAGTGATCTTTTGATGGATACTTAGAAAAGTATAAGTTTGTCTTGGATTTTGGTTCCAAGGTAAAGATATGTGTAATAGGTAATGTCCCAAGATGAAATAAAGACCCTTTTGTATGTTTGACTTTGGTATTAACAACAAAGAGATGGATATGATAAGTATGTGATGTGTTTTTGACACGTGTGACAGATATGAAGGTAAGGAATTCTGGTATCCAAGAAGTGCTAGGTGGTATGGGAAAGTGAGAATATGACTCCTAATAAGATGAATAATGTTTGGCTACCTAGAAGGGCCAACCTTGAGATAATTATAGCATGGAGATCATATGTTCGGGATTTATGCTCTGCATAAACATAACATCAATAAGGATGTATTAATTGAAGGAACAATTGTAGAATCATTTTGAGAGAAATCTTATCAAGCTAAAAATAATTCCTTAGAGTATCCCTATATAGATCTATTGAGTCAGTTTATTCATAACATCTAGAGATACCTCTGAGATAAGTTCTTCTTTAATAAGTGACCTTTCTTTATAACAAGAGAATGTACAACTAGGAAGATAGTTGGTACGAGTTATAAGAAAGTTTGTGTTGTGTCAACAAATTAGAATGGCACTAAAAATGTATGATAAGACTTGTAGTCCCAAGTGGGTGACAGAACGTAACCATAATCTCCCATTGGAAGTGAAATGCTAAGCTGAGTAAAGAGTATGAAAGACTCCTTAGAAACAAGAATCCTATCACATAAAAGATGTGAGTCGATAAGGTTTGACACCTGAATTATTCGAAGTATGAATAGTACTTCTCTGACTTAGAAAGTGTTACTTGATACAGATTTGACTCTGCAGTCAGTAATCGATAGGACAACTTTCTATGTGTCTTGTGTGACAAATCTTATGATAATCTTTAATGGAAGGACTTTTTGATGGTTAAAGTTCTTTGGAATCTCCTTGACATCAGGATGTTATGTGGAGACTTGATGATATGATGTATGAACGACGATTGTCTTCCTTCATCTGGGATTTTGGGGACGAGATCCTTGTTAGGGGTTTATAATTGTAATACCCCTGACCTGGGTTATGGCTTAAACCTAGGAATTTTTCTTAAGTAAGTCACTTACAAACTGATTCTAATCTTTTAAAAAGTAATTAAGGCTTCTTGTGAAGTTTATTATCAATTTTGAGCTTAATTACAAACAATTTGTTCATTAATTAATAGTGTGAGTGAAATGTGGAATTTACCCAAGATAAGGGGTTACATAGAAACATGTCACATGTTGAATGTGTTCTAAGTGTTTTATATCATAAGAGAGAGTATGATGCTAAGTGGTTGTTTGTGGAAAGCCTAATCCCAAGTTATAACTTGTTTAAACAATGTTAGTACTTTGTGCACCAATTTTGGTACAATTTATAATTTACCCAAAATATAGGGTAGAAGTGCAAATTACAACCTATAGAGTGTCCCTCTCTCCCTATATGTATCTTTTACAGGAAAGAGAAAGAAGGAGACACTATGTTTGAATCACCTTTGAATAATGATACTCTTGGCAATGAAAAGACCAATAATGAGTTAAAGGTTAAAGCCTTATATGTGTTGTATCGAGTTGTAGACTTGACATAGGAGCTCTATCGGCCAAGGAGCCATAATAAAAGACTCCTATTGGTTTGTTGAGCCTTAGAAAAGGCCATGATGGGCAAAGCACCTCAAGGGGGTGGCCCATGATGAGTTGCAAGCTCCCTTGTCAAACGTGTATCGATTTGCTTATTTGATGAGATAAAGATGAGGTAACATATCCAACAAGATAAAGGATGACCGAAATATCTCCCCTAGATTATCCTCAAGACTCTTGCATAGCAATATATGTATGTGTGCATGCATGTCCATGTGTCAACCATGCATGGCCATGTGTCATCTAGTGGCATGAGGTGAAGACACCTCTTATACACGTTATCTCATGAACCCAAGTATATATACTTCACCTTCAACCAACTTATGGACGTTTATGAACCCCATAACCCTCCTACTTGGATATATCATGAAAGCCCCTTAGATATCATGAAAAGTAGCTCAAGGAGCAAGGAGAGCTCGAGCACAAAGCTTAAGGTAAGGCTTTGGTCATCTTCAACCTTGGTTGAAGTAGGATATCGGGTTATGGATATTCCTCTCTTTCCTTCTTCACCATAGTTCTTAACAAAGGTGATTTCTTGTATATGGAGGAGTTGTGAACGAGCCCTGGACCTTGGAGAAGTTCATATTCAACATTAGGAACGTGAATCTTTGGAGCTTGGAGCTTTGAAGTTGTTTATAAGGCAGGTTCTATAACTTGAACCCAATCACGTTATTATTTACCACTTAACTTGCTATACTAGATGATTTACTTTCAATTCCAATTTTTTCTTGAATACATGATGAATCCATGAGTCTTAAGAATTTCCTATACATGTTATTCATAAACTAGAATAGTTAGAACGAAGGTCTAGAGCTTGAAGAAGATGGTATCCCTTTATAAAGTGATATTGGGTTGAAGCACACAAACAAGTACCTCTAACCCAATATGGTTATGTACATACATCACTAGCCCGATATGTTTAAAAGTTTATATCTCCTTGCATAATATGGAAATAAAGTTCACTCCACGAACATGATGTGGTGTTAACCATATACCTTTTTCACGATAGGAAGTCAAGTAAGGACTCCATGCACGATATAGGGTCAAGTGTATACTTGTAAGTTGATATGTCAAAACCCTAGTTTGGGTAACCCGATATGAGTAAGATAAGCAACTACCTCTTGCACAATATGATCATGTAGTACACACCTATACACGATATCTTGAAGCACACATCTAGTGCTTGATATGATTGATTGAGCATACACTTATGCACAATGTAAGATATGGATTCAAATACAAGGTATAACTCGATATGGTTGAAATACCTCAAACCCAATATGAAACCCAATATGGGGGTAAACCCGATATGGGGATAGATGATAGATCATACACAATATGAGCCATGTTTTATGAACAATATAGGAGATTCCCACTTACCCCTTATACACGATACAAGTCTAAAACTACATCTCTTACACAATATAGAGATAGTAAGCACTCTAATCAACATAGAGTTGGTAACCCAAGGTGATGGGTAAACCGATATAAGTGGTGAATGATACCACATGTATGATATGATTAATATCCCTTGGATGATAGGAATATAACCTATTTCTACCTTGTGAATGATATGAGGTCCAAATCATACCTCATGCACGATATAGCCCATTATATCCAATATGGTGGATAACCCTAGATGATGGAATGAAATTTGATATATCCTATCATTTGTGTAATGGATTGTGATAAGGGAATTCAATTAGACACCTAGCTTGTCATGTAACTATATGATAGGGCTGATCCTTTAGTTATAAAGAGATTTTGAGCCTCAGGGTCTACCTAACATGGTAACCTAATATGTTACCCAACATGGAGACCCGATATGATAATCCTGGATGGGAAATCGATATGGTATCTTGTATATATACCACTTAAATGATACATGATGAGGCATACACTCTATCCCCAATCTGGTGCACACATTGTGCATGATATGGCACCAAGCACATAGCTTATACCCAATATGGGGTCAAGCACCTAGCTCATACCCGATATGAATTTATCTTGAAATGATAAGAACTAAGTGATAGTCCATCTGATATGGGTGCATGATATGAGGTTAGGCGATACACCCTAAAACATGACATGGTGATGTGGTTATACCACATGCCCGATATGGATACATGACATGAAGTAAAGAATGTATCTTAAAGCATAATATGATAATATACACACATCTTGATAATCAATATGGTAGAGACACTTCAATCATATGTAATTGATTGAGTGGCATACATTGTGTGTTGTGTTAATTGTAGTATAAAAGATGATGAGATTCGTTCATGGTGTATTAATGCTGCTCAAAAGGAGGATTGAACCAAAAGTATGATGTAATCAATATCCTAGTAAGGATGAGAGAGAAACGCATACTTCATTTTGATAATCATTTAATGATAAATGATGAGAATAAATAAGTATGATGGAATACTTATGACATCAATATATGCTCCTAGATGAGTGGAGCAATGAATTAGGGTTTGGATGGATAATATTAACTTGAAACCCTATTCGACTATAAAGAGAAACCCTAGCCCTAATAATGGGAAGGTTGTACTTCTCTTATTTAATAAGCGTTGTGAAGCATGTTAAATACTTGTATAATAAGTATAATGTTTATGTGGTCTAATGACCTAAAAGATAATTGTTGCCTAGTGAGAGGTGACAAGATGCTCAATGAGAAATGTGAATAGTTGTTGCCTAGTGAGAGGTGACAAGATGTTTAAATGGGCCTTGTGAGCCATGTGAATAGTTGTTTCCTAGTGAGAGGTGACAAGGTGTTTAAATGGGCCTTGTGAGCCATGAGAATAGTTGTTTCCTAGTGAGAGGTGACAAGATATTTAATAAACCTTGTAAGCTATGTGAAATACTTGTACAACAAATATGATGAATACATTGGTCTGAGGACCTAGAGGTAATAGTTACCTGTTACAAAGGTAACAATACTATGTGGTGATCTAAGGGTTTGAACACCCAGATCCAGTAATCATGATAATGATAATGTGAATGGATGAGGATTCCCAGTAATGTGGTAAGGGACTGACCTCCCAAGTGTTATGTATCTAAATGTGTTCTAAAGATTAGAAAAGTACTTGATAGATGTATTACACCTTTATTTGTAGGATATGTTTATGATTGATGCTTATAACGTATTTGATGCTAAAAGAATGTTGTAATGCACTTAATATATCATTAGAAACTATAAAAAGTTGCCCCGATCATAGATCCATCAATGTCAGGAATTGCTGAATCGTGAAACGGGTTTTTCCCATGGGATAACCTAGACTGCATATTTTTGAATATGTGGGGGCACAAGCTTTGACATACATATGTGAGCCAATCCCCTTACAAACTCAAAATAAATGGGGATTTGGCTATATGCCATATCCTGGCTCGACTGTGACTATGGTCGTAGACTCAATGTTGAGCACGGTGAACTGGACCGTGACTCAGAGTATGGCTATATGCCATGACTTAGTTATTTCATAACTGGGGACGGTTGTTAGTAGATGTTCCCTTAAGAGAGTGCATGCTGATGCTATAGCTCTAAGCGAAGATGCCTTGTACCCCGGCATGCCCTTTTTGCAGATTGACATGAGATGTCCCTGCCAGTAGTCTCGTACTAACCAAGACATGTGAGGTCTTGGCAGCCGGCTCTTCCATTAACCTTTTATGGTACTGACTTGTGAAAAGTTTGTGGTCAGTTGGAGCATGAACGGGGTATACTTCATCTCCTCAGGGCATAAGTATGATTGTAAAATGTAATCATTCGTGTAGCATATTTGCTTAAGGATCGAATACAGAAAACATTGGTTGATGCACACTCCAGTTATACATCTTAGTTGATAGATGTTACTTATGTTTCTTTACATTCCTTGTAAAGTAGATAGATCGATTATTACTCTACCATGGATATATGTATCATTTTTCTTAAGTGAAGAGATTACTCTGTTCTGTTCATACAGTGATTAATCCTGCTTGTTAATATAAAAGAACCTCTGCTCAATTTTATAAATGCTTATCTGTGATAATAATATGGTCAGTGAAGAGTTATATCTCTCATTGGGATAATTGTCTCACCTCATAGGATCCATAATTTTTAGGTGGATGTGTACAAGGTGGTAGAGACCTTTCTAAAGAGGAGGAACAACAGTTGGGGCAGTAATAACGGCTCAGGTTGAGTGTACTATCTGTCGTGTCTTGTAGATAGAAGTCCTATGTGCCGTCTCTGTACTCTCAGGTCCTTGGAGTCAGTTTGTAATGGTTTCATGAATGATCTGAGATTTTGGCTTGTAAGCCTCAAATTTTTATGTTGCTCCAATATGTGTTTTGATAGAGCAACTGTTATATATGTTATCCTCGAGATGAAATGAAACAATGTTGTACAATGTAAATCATGATATGTATGAGTTTTGGATCTTTCAGTAAGAGTTTTCTGGAAGAGGACCTCCTTGCAAAATGGTTTTAAATTTTAGTGATTTTTTTCTAATCCACTATTAATGATTATTCTGCATAATTAGTAACGATTTGGATTTTGGTTTGATGGAAGTCATTACAATTATAGTGCACCTCATCAAGGCTCATAGCCATCGCTATGAATCTCAACTGACTTGCAGGTTTAGAACCATGCTAGGAGGAAAGAGATGGTACAATTACATATTATTCATCTATGCATGTTCAAAAAGTATGATATACCCTAGGATTAGGGTTAGGGTTCTCACACTTATTTGTTTAAGATTTACATCATGATCATAGAACTATACCTAATTGAGTCACATCCCACACTCTTAGAACTAATCTAGGGTTGAAACATCGTTATGTTATTAGCACTAGGTACCACATTCATATACATGTATTTGTATACCATCTCATCATGTCATGCATGTGTTACAACCAAGCAACATGGTGGGTGTCTCGGCCACCTTCATCATAATGTCTCAATCGTGATAACACAAGGGTCTCGACGACCATCCCCCATGGTGTCTCCATCATGACATGGCTAGGCGTTCTAACCATAACAAAAAGAGTCATGACCGAGACACAACTCCTACATGGCATCGCAACCTACACCAACGAAGTGTCTCAACCAAAAGCACAACATGGTGTCACGACCGCGACGCCCACTCTTGTCTCGGCCAAACCATAACTAGGTTACGACCCAAGGTACATGGTAACATACCATGACTGAGACCAAGCAAACAACACGTCCATCAACCTATGACCAAAGTGTCTTGATCTGAAACAATGCAATGTCACGACCCACAAAAAATCAACATTGCAACCCAAAGCAATGCAACGTTGCGACCCAAAGCAATGCAACATTGTGACCCAAAGCAATGCAACGTCGCCACCAAAAACATGGCAATGCGACATCCATTTCAACAAGGTGTTGCATTCATCTGTCACAACAGGGAGTGACATCCATCATCACACCATGTCTCGACCAAGTTTAGCTTAAGAATGTCTCAATCCAAAGCTATACATGAGCATCTCGACCTCAACTCCAAAGGTTACATAAGTGTCAAAAGAAACCAAAGCTAACAACATGAATACTAATAGTCACTATGTTCAAAATTGAGGGTTGAAGGTAATTTAAACCCTAGAACAAGTCTCCATGAAGGTTATCAAATCAAACCACTTAGGAGAGAGGAGGTTGATCTTTGATATGTAAAAGAAATCATTCATAATTCTAAGGGCAACATGATGACCAAAATTTAGTACATGGTAATTAAACTAAAGTTTACAATGCATATAAGGTCATCCTCTCAAGAACACTTAAGGAATCAAGTACATAAGTTTAGGGTTTTGAAAGAGAGTAACCAACATGAGAATGCTGCAAAGCATTAACCCTAAAATCATAAGGAACTCATTTACCATCTTAACCATAATGTTAATAACAGCAAGAATTGTAATACTTGTAGGGTTATCACCTTCATCCTTTTGAAATAAATAATTGTTGTCGACCACTAGAAACACATATGGGACTAAAATATATGTGTAATGACCACCAAGGCAAAACAGACACATGAACATAGAACCCTCCTCAAATCAGGGATGAACCATAGCCAATTCAAAAGGTTATCACCAAGGAATGATCATTACAAGTAAAGGGAATATCACCATCCAAAGATGATTATGAACATCTTTTGAGTATGGTAGATTTGTGCATAATAGAGCTTTGTGAAGAGAGGTAATTACTCATGTTTAACATTTATCAAATGGTACTAAAATGCACGTCACACTAAGGTACCGAAATCCCCATTCATATATATAGAAATCTATAATCAAGATTAAAGAATGATCCATGTTGTATGTATCTCCAAATCGGGTGCAAGAGAAATTAGGGATTGTAAGATAGAAGCTAATTTCATAGGACTATCACCCATGATCAAACCCTAATTCATAATAACATCTTTTAGCATGTTAAGATCATATTTTAGAGATAGAAACAACAACAAATGAGCATGTTTATGGTGCTAAAATAGAAGAGGGGAAAGTTATATAACCCACCTTTTGTGGTGATCCGAGCTCCAATGATCAAAAACTATAAGAGAAGAAAGAAGCCCCAAATTTGATTAGTACTTCAACCATCAAATCACCTCACAAAAGAGGAACGCCATGATTATGAAATAGCTCAAGAAAAGGTGCAGAAAACCCTAGGCTAAACCAAAGGTAGAAGAGTGAAAAGAGAAGAGAACATCCTCTCACTAGTTGCCACCATGGTAGAACCATGATCTAAAGGCCCTTGTGAAGAGGAGCTTTTCTCAAGAAGACCACCAGAGTAGAACCCTAGTATATGGCCAAGGAAGATGAAGACGAAGATGGGACCTATTGGAGAAAACATGATCAGAAGGTTGTAACCACTTACCAAGAGGAGATTTTCCACAAATCACCACCACAAGAGTTGATCTAGCATAAATCCTTCTTCAATTAAGGTTGATTGGCCACCGTGGCTTCAAAATTAGACATCCTTTGATCCCTAAGATTTCAAGGTCGGCCACAAAAGATAAGGAAGAGAGTAGGGTTGAAAACATTTCTCACAAATGAAGGAAAGGGGCTATATACCCAAAGGAGGAGGGAAGTAATGCATGCATGAGGTTTCAACATATTAAAACACCAAAGGAACACTTGTACGTGAATAAGATAGACATGCAACCACTTTATGCATACATGCACGAGATGCTAATACACTCTAGGTTGTGTCTCAACCACTTGGGTTATCATGGTCGTGAACCACCAAGGAACACCTTCCATTGTCGTGACAACAACACCAAAACATCACTTGGTCGTGACAATGGATCACCGCACATACTCTAGGTCGAGACACTCTATACAAAAGCATCTGTCTCGATCCAAGACCACCTTGGTCATGACCAACATACCTAGGGAAGGTGTCTCAACTGTGACACCAACAAGACATGCCCTAGATCACGACCTAGGTTAAGACAATTCACAAGGTACACACAGGTCATCACACAATAAACCCTAGAAAACCCTAATCACCACTAAGGGTGTCATTACTCAACCAAGGCTCAAACAAGACAACCACCTCTTTATCTATTCTCTATATTATTTCCAGAAGGATAAGAAACACTCTAAAGGTGAAAAATTGCAATATAACCCCTCAACTTAGGTAAATTGCATTTTGCACCAAAACTAGCACATAAACTACTAACAACATCCAAACAGGATCAAACTAGAAACTTTAGCCCTCCTAGTGATCCTTAACCATATCAAAGGATTCTATTAGAGTTATAAGAATCTTATTTAGAAAGATAAGCACAAAATAGTATTAATCTCGGTCAGGGGCCTTACAACAATAAACCCTTAACAAGGCCTATGCCCCCAAAATCCTATGCAAGAAGACAAATATTTCCCAAGCAGCATGTCCTTAAACTTACACATGACATCCTCTATGTCACAATGATGTCATTAAACTTTAACCAACATGATGTATTTTGTACAAGATTAACATAGGATTTGTCACATGGGATACACCCTCAATTAACTCTACCACTACTGGTTGTAGAGTCAACGCAATGTCAAGTAATACTTTCTCAACATAGAAACAACTATACTTACCTTGTACAACTCAGATGACAACTTTAACTAGTAAGTCACCATCTCAACCTTACAATATCACATGGTAAGAGCCGAAAATTTTGAAGTTTAAAAATATTTAACTGAGGGAAAATGTAAGACTACAAGTTTAAAGGCATTGACCTTCAAATTTTTATTATTAGAACCAAACTTTTATACTATCAGCTTCATTATAAACCAATGGATGTTATAACATTCCTTCACAGATACTGGATTAGGTTTAACATCTCAAAACTATCTGTTCATATGTAGGTGTAACCCTTGGATCATATAACCAAAGGAATCATTAGTTTAAGAATTAATTAAAGAAACATATGATATCTAGTGACACCATCGTGTGGTAACCTAAATTACCATCGTTTGTGAAGCATCATGTTATCATTAGCTGAATGGGCCAATTATACCATCATTGAACATCTTAGGGCATTTCTTAAAGTCACCATTGGTTAATGTCATATTTAAGGTTCTCTAAAGAATACAATTATGCATGTTTAGCAAATGGTGATAAGAAGGAATTTCTACTCAAAATATATGTAACCCAAACCATTCCTTGATATATTTCACAGGATATTATATAAATCTTTTCCCAAGTAGATCTTGCAACTGTCTATTTAACTATTGCCTCTTTGCTTACATCATTTTACATGATGCATAAACCCCTAACATATGATGTATGTATTGTAGGTTGAACACCCATAACCAGACTTATCTCAAAGTAAATCTGTCTATAAAGCAACACACTTACTATCTCATCAAGAAACATTTCCTTGATCTTACATACATCTGGCACCTCTTGGATACAAGGATTACTCACCTTTAGTATCTATTACATATGACAAAATACATCAAATTCCTGTCATTTCATCTTTTCATCTGTCGCTATCAGTACCAAACACATTAGAAGAATCTTCCTATAATTGTGGAAGATCCACAAAACATCATCATTGGTAGATGTCACCATCTTGGAACTGAAGTCCAAGTTCAACTAATACTTTTCAAAGTATCCATTGCAAGGTCACCTCAAAGCCATGCATATCAAGTGATAAAAGACTCACTTGAATGTCACATCTCTAGAAGGAAAGTATAAAAAGGGAACATACCTCCCTTATCAGCAGAACAACACCCAGGGATTCCTAACAAGGAGAAGGAGATTACCAACTTTCATTTTTTATTACAGAGGTCTACCACTACTCATATATCATTTTGACATGTTTCATATTTAATTCCTTGTCAGAAGCATAGAAATTTTAATGATGAATAAATATCATTACTCATTCTTTATTATTTGTTCATCATTTTCATGCATGTTCCAAGGTGTTACCATGTTTTACTAGTTCTCATCAAGAGACAGATCATTATTTTTCACATGTTTTATATTGAACCAGGATTATCTCCCTTATTTTTCTTTAACACATCATAAGGATTGTACCTTACACTTTCTTATACATAGGTTTGTATAAGGTTAACACAGGTTCCACTTTACCCATTCTTTATTTGTTCTTATTTATCTCCTTCCTCCATACTTATTTCGGGAGCTCTCTCCATTATACATGGATTTTACATCTTGACTTACTTCACTGACACAGATCTATCTATCTATTGCTTTATAAACTCCTTAGAAGTTACAATTTCAAGAACTTCTCATAGCTTACTTATGCTCAAATTTGAGTTTCATGGTGTTGTATCTCTCTCTTTTAATTACCAAACACTTGAGTTTCAATAAGTTATAATATAATTCTCATCCTCTTTAGTACAAAATAGAGATATTAACACCATGATTCATGATTTTTCATGCTCTTTATATTGTTTCTAAATGACTACCTAATTAGCGTAATCAGAAAGAAATCAATCTAAGAGTTCCATACTCACCATTCCTTCAACATTTGAATACATGGTCAGGGCACTCAAGTATTAAGGTTAGGCAGTATGCACCGTATTTTATATCATGTTCTCAACTTACACATCATCCTAGTCCTAGTCCTAGTCCTAGTCCTAGTGTCCCTATAGACTTAGTGAACCTATAGCTCTAATACAACCAAAAGTGACACCCTTTGTCACACAAAGTGAGATTACTCAAATCAAAGTTTGGAATCATCGCCAACAACAACATTACCACAAAACATGGTAGATTAAAACTAATCTCATAATAGGATCCCAAGATGAATAACTCACAATTGAAACCATAAAGTGATGCAACTTGTATTTCATTCATATCAAAAGGTATTACACACCATTGTTCACTGGCTAACTAGCCACAACTTGTTACATATAAACATCTACTCAAGTATACAACTCATGTCTATACTACCATGGCAAGAAGCCAAAATCTCAAACTAATGTACAACATTCACAAAAACACCCTCAAAGACCTGAATGTACATGGATGACACATATGACTCTATTACTAGACACTAGCAACATATCTATGATTAAACAGTTACAACTCCACTTTTGTCAGTCTCAGCCACACAAACTCTATCTCATCATGCACAACCACCTAAAAAGATGTGGAACCCACAGGGTGAGACCGAACGTCCCAGCAAGAGATATAACTCTTGGCCACCATTTATTATAAGCATCGATAACTAAAATAGGAACATTGTAACATCGGGGCCCACTTCCCTAGGCTGTAGTAGAGTTTCAGGAATGATGACTGGCCCTACAGACCACCACTAGCCTTAACTACATGCTTTTCCCTCACTCACACGCAAGCCGGGATCAACTTCCCCACTGGTCACCCATCCTAGTACTACTCCATGTTGAGCACACTTAACTATGGAGTTCTTTAGTGATGGGCTCCCAGAAAAGGAGGTTAACCTTGGTGATATGGTTAGTCCAATTATTATTTATATGATCATTTTATCTGAGGCCTCAAATCCTAGGACGTTACAATCTCCCCCACTTAGACTCTTGGCATCCTCATCAAGGCTCAACTATATGGCCTCATAATATTTCCCCATTTCAGTCCAGACCCAGAATGGCCCATGGACACCCAGCTCCTGATCACAGAATACCAACACAAGGGGGATATGTCACCACGGACAACCCTTTCCTACATGCCTGGACCGCACGGATCAATACTAGCATGTCACATGCCCATATGGGTCCCACCTAATAGAGGGGTTATGACTCTGATACCATTTGTAACACTAGGGCCCACTACCCTAGGCTCTAGTAGAGTTTTAGGAATGACGTCTGGCCCTACAGACCACCACTAGCCTTAACTGCATGGTTTTTCCTCACTCACACACAAGTCGGGATCTACTTCCTGACTGGTCACCCATCCTAGTTTTACTCCATGCTGCATACGCTTAACTATGGAGTTCTTTAGTGATGGGCTCCCAGAAAAGGAGGTGCACCTTGGTGAAATGGGTAGTCCAATTATTCCTTATAAGATCATTTTATCTGAGGCCTCAAATTATGGGATGTTACAAAAGTATACTATTAACTAATAAGCATATTCAACTCAATGATGTAAGCATGGCAATTATCATAGTCTAAGAAATTGGGACATCTACACTAAACGGTAGATCATCTTATGTTTTCAGAAGGAATATAAAAAAATGTGTATAACTATTATAAACTAAACAATATAAGAAACACTTCAAGGGGGTCATCCAATGTTATTCGTATGCGACCCTAAGCAATAATACTACACAGCTATGTTACATCTTTAATTATTATGCCTTGAGGATTTGAGGCGTACCACTCAATTCCAACTGACCACTACCAAGTCAAAATTAGTATCATACAAGATCAATGGAAGAGTCGGACTCCATGATCATAACTAGTACTACTTGGTCGGTTCAAGTCTGTAATGCAGTGACATTTAGTCATACTTCTAAAAGATAGAAAGTTGTAGTCTTAGCTACAGTCCTAAAGAAACAACATTTCATAGGAAATGCTATGGTTCTGTAAACAACTAGTCTGCCTTGGTACATGGAACAATGCTAGAGAAATGGCTCTCACATGGTCATTCAATAATAAACATCACATCACTATTTCAAAAATTTAAGGACACAAGGAAATATATCACTTGCACTCCGCATATTCAACAATATGCACTCCGAGTTTTCCCGTAGGAGTTACTTGTTTCACTATCCAGATAGATGTTGACACTGTAGATGGATCTTTGGTACAAGGGAACTACATGATTAAGGTTTTAGTTTATTAATTATGCCAATTGAGTGAATTATAGATCCATCATACCAGTGGACATTCAAAACCCTAATTCAATCTAGCAAGCATAACTATGGAACAACTTTAGAAGATATAAAATGTATAAAGTGTGAACTTGTCACATAATTTTAGGACAATACTATATCACTACCTTAAACAAGGCCATAAACATCATCACTTGTTAACTCTGCCATATAAAGATTATCACTATTATCACATCACTGCAGATATTAATCCCTTATCACATCACAGGAGCATATAACCTCACACTACGCATTAAGCCTTCATTAGGTCATAAGACCAATCATTTTATTCATGTAACTCACTATTGTCTCATCTTTCCTGATCAGGCATATAAGCATCACCTATATTATAATGATCATTGGCTATGATAACCATCACATCATGCCTCTTCAGGCATATAAACATCACATGTATCACATCACATATACACTACAAAAACCATTAGCTATGATTATCATCTCTCCTACAAAATCAACATTATACAAATAGAGAGAGAATCTCATGATTATCTTGACATACTAAACACTTTAACCAATTTAAAAAATGCATCATATGTCCCATGAATTAGGGTTAGAGTTTCATGCTTAACCACATAATGTATTGCATCTTTATTTACTTACCAATCTCTAGCTCGATCACAAGTTGGAGTGTATTAAGGTTAAGCACTACAGATTATAGCTATGTATGTAGATTCATACATTTACAATTGTAGTGCACCTCATCAAGGCTAATAGCCATAATCTAGTATCTTTTAGTCATCTTCATAGAATTCACAATCTTTGACTCTCAATTGACTTGCAAGTTTAAAACCTTACTAGGATGAAAGAGAAGGTACAATTACATACTATTCTTCTATGCGTGTTCAACAAGTATGATATACATGATTAGGGTTAGGGTTCTCACACATATCCATTTAATATTTACATCATGTTCATAGCATTATCCCTAATCAACTCACTTCCCACACTCTTGGAACTAATCTAGGGTTGAAACATCATTATGTTATTAGCACTAGGTACCACTGTGACGTCCCCAGATTTTCTAAAACTTAATCTGATGTGTGATGTCCAAATTGAAACCCTCACCTCAGCGAGAATCCCAATTTAAACATCCCACACCAGGCTAAGAAAGAGAAAATCAAGGGAGTCAGAAGGAAACAATCAGTAGCACATGTACATGAACAATAATAAAACCATACACACATGTTCACCATTCAACATATAATTACAACATGAATTGTTACAACATTTGATATTACATATTGAACAGCAAACTATACATATACATGTACTACATCTAAACTACAGGATCTTAAGACAACAGGTCCACCTGTACATCAGCTCGCTATACAACTCTCACTATCCTGGATCTTCAAGAGCATAACCACAACCTAAACAAAAGTTTACATGCGGTACACGTCAGCACAATATTTCATGAATATTGTACTGAGTACGCCTACGTGTCTTTTTATATACCTCTCATCATATCTTGGCAATAAGATAAAACTAATATACTTGGCAGTAACAGAAGAATATAAGAAAAACATATACTTGCACATGGATATTCATTAACAAAAGAGAACACATATTTTAAGCACATTTTCCATTATATACTCATGCATCCGCCTACCAATGGGATAGATGCTTTATGGCCTCATGATCTGCTTACCAAAGAGATAGATCATTTCATATGGTGATCCGCTTACCAAAGAGATAGATCACCTTTAAGCACTACGCTTACCAAAGAGATATAGTGCTTTCATATAATGGAACAGATATATTATGTTTCAAGTGTTCATAGCCATAAGTATGGAAAATCAAGCAAGATATCATACAAGAACAATCATTTCATCCAATATCATATGCCAAGTATTTTACTACGCATATAGCAAAAGCATATTGTATAATAAGCCAAGTAAGAGGTAATGGCGTACCTTGATCAAGACAACCTAATCATCATATATTCCTCATGTCATCTATTAGCTTGGTCAAACCTGATCAAGACAAGACCATATACTATCATCAGGTTCTCATCTTATTACATCTCATCTTAACCCTAATTACGTCCATTAGGGTTTCTCTTACTCATTAGGATATTTTCATTATCACTTTGATTCTCGTCTTAGAATTATCTCACTGTTTTCATATTCAAGATTAGGATACATAATCTGAACATTATCTTCCATAGCATTTTGTGCATATTAACCCTAGGTTACATCATTAACCTAGATTAGGGTTTTATAACATGTATTAAGGTTCATATTCATATAACCTAGATTATATTCATCATAATGATCTCATAATAAAATCTGAGGTTACAGATACTGATACGAGCTTACTTTGTAAGTTTCATCATTTATTGCGCATATATATATTTATCACATTTTATTTAGGGTTAGGAGCCCTAATTAGTCATATAAATCAAATTACATGATTTCGTGCATCAAAATTATAGTTACTAACATCCAATGGATTATAAGCATGAATATTGATTTACTGGCATATTCTCATAATTTTAGACCACCATTTGTTATTTATTACACATGAACTAAGCATATTACAACTTACATGATATTACTGATATTACTATCTCAAAAGACTAATATTAAGCTTTCAAGTGATTCTACTCATTTTTCTGAGAATTTTGGTACCTTACTTGTATTTTTCTGATGCTCGAGCTAATTTCTGTGATTTATCAAAGATCTAGCTATTTATTAAGGTATTTACCTTTTTCCACCAATGGTCGGTCGCCACGTGGCCTTGGGCGCGCGACTCCAGCCCTCTGCTTGGGTTCGGTCGGTTATTGTTGGTTCGCTGCGAGTCGGCCGGTCCTTCTTGGTTTGGACCCGGTTCAGGGTTGCGGACCCGGTCTGCTCCCTTCCTTTCTTCCTCTCGTGACCAGTCCCCTAGCGGGACTCTGTTTCACAGAGCGTCCGCCGCACGACTTGGCTCCGGCGAGCAAGCAACGGAGATGGAGGGGTCCCCATGAGCTCCACATGCCCCCCCTCACCTTCGGCGTAGGCCTCCGCATCTCCACGGCCACTCTTCTCCTCATCGTCAGATGTGGAGTTCCTTCTCCACAAGGGCGCCGCCGCCTGGCCTTGATTGCGGCGGGACAAAGAGGCAATCGGCCTCTTCTTGACTTCGCACCTGACTGAAGCTTCGAAAAGCTTCGTAGGGTCTCCGCGAACTCTACCCTTGCCTTCTCTAACGGTGAGCAGCTCTCCCAACAGGTCTCTGATCTCCCGGTTCACCGACGACTGACCTGGGTTGGTTGGTCATGGAAATGACCGCTTGAGGCCAATCACTCAAGCACAGGTGCTTCCCCATGCCTTCTCGTTGCTCCTCCCTTATTCCTCTTCCTCTATCATCCCCTCTTACTCCGCATTCACATCCCATTCACCACCTTCTTTGTGCGGTGGAGAGGGAAGCGGATGGGAGAGCTCGTTCTCCCTATACTCTCCGGCCTATACCCCAAATAAGGGGTCGGTCAGGTCGTGGTCACTAGAGGATTCCCACTCCTCGGTTAGTCCTCGCCCACATCCCACGATCCGGACGAGTGGGGGCTGGAAGAGTCGGGGCAACTGTTGCTCCCTCTCCTTGCTCTAACCGCAAGGTGGGAGATGACCTGATAGCCCTCGATCTGTCATCCAAGGGTCAAGGTTACTCCTCCATTCAAGCGCATCCGCGGCTCAGCTAAGGCAGCTGTCGTTACCACCCGATTGAAAACCTAGGGCTAGGATTCGGCCACGCATACCCAACTAGACTAGGGGGGGCGTGTGACACTTATTAAAAGCAATAACTTAGGCTAATCAACCCTAATATTGCACATCAATTCACAAAACATCAAACCTCCATAACTTCCTCTAGGAAAGTCCGATTGCCACCAAATTTTAACCATAGGTTTCCTACCACTCAAGCTACCTTCTACTTAAAATTGGTGCCAAAACTCAATTGTTAGGTCATCCAATCAAATTCCTCAAGAAGGCATATAAAGAGAGATATTAATCATTATATAATTCTCATTCAACATCTCCACTTTACCAAAACACTTGGAACTCTCATTGTAACTCAAGATATGGATTCTAATATGTTATTGGAGATTTATGGATTTCAAAAATCCACTCCATCACAACCACTTTCATATAGATGTATTTATATGCCATCTCATCTTGTCATGCATGTTTTACAACCAACAAATATGGTGGGTGTCTTGACCACCTTCATCATAATGTCTCGATCGTGATAACCCTAGGGTCTCAACCACCATCCCACATGGTGTCTCGACCGTGACATGGCTAGGTATTCTGACGATAACCAAACAGAGTCACGACCTAGACACGACACCTACATGGTGTGATGACCTACACCAACAAAGAGTCTTGACCAAAAGAACAGAATGGTATCGGGACTGCAACACCCACTCTTGTCTTGATCAAACCATAAGTAGGTCATAACCCAAGGTACAAGGTAACATACCATGACTGAGCCCAAGAAAATAGCATGTCCATCAACCTATGACCAAAGTGTCTCGATCTAAAACAATGCAACATCGTGAACCACAACAAAGAAACATTGTTACCTAAAGAAATGCAACATCACGACCTAAAGCAATGCAACACCACGAACCAAAGCAATGCAACATCGTGACCGAAAATATGGTGGTGCGCTAGCCATTTCAACAAGGTGTTGCATTTTGCTGTCACAATAAGACCAGCCATCATCACAACATGTCTTGACCAAGATCAGCTCAAGAATGTCTTGGCCCAAAGCTATATATGTGTGTCTCTACCTCAACTCCAAAGGTGACATAAGTGTCGTCTAAAATTAAAGCTAAAAACAAGAATACCAAAAGTCACAATGTTCAAACTTAGGGATCAAGGTCATTTAAACCCTAGAATAAGTTTCTATGAAGTTTATCAAATCAAACCACTTAGGAGAGAGGAGGTTGATCTTTGATATGTATAAGAAATCATTCATAATTCTAAGGGAAACATGATGACTGAAATTTAGTACATGGTAATTAAACTAAAGTTTATAATGCATATAAGGTCATCTTCTCAAAAAACACTTTAGGAAATGAGTACATAAATTTAGGGTTTTGAAAGAGAGTATGTACATGAGCATGCTACAAAGTCATAACCATAAAATAATAAGGACCTAATTTACCATCTTAGCCATAATGTTAATAACATCAAGTATTGTAATACTTGTAGGGTCATCACCTTCATCCTTTCTAAATAAATCATGGTTGTCGACCACTGGAGAAACATATGAGATTATATTATATGTGTAATGATCACCAAGGTAAAACAACCACATGAACATATAACCCTCCTCAAATTAGGTATGATCCTTAGCCAATTGAGTAGGTTATCAACAAGGAATGCTCATCACAAATAAAGGGAATATCACCATCCAAAGATGATTATCTACATCTTTTGAGTATGGTAGATTTCTGCATAATAGATCTTTGTGAAGACATGTAATTACTCATGTTTAACATTTATCAAATGGTACTAAAACTCATGCCACACTAAGATACCTAAATACCCATTCATAAAGATAGAAATTTGTAGTCAAGGTTAATGAATTATCCATCATGTATTTATCTCCAAATCAGGTGCAAGAGAAATTAGGGATTGGAAGATGGAAGCAAATTTCATATGACTATCACCATGAATCAAACCCTAATTCATAATAACATCTTTTAACATGTTAAAATAATATTTCAGAGATTGAAACAGTAGCAAACAACCATTTTTATGGTGCTAAAATAGAAGAAGGTAAGTTATATAACCTGCCTTTTGCAGTGATCTAATCTCCAATGATCAAAAGTTCCAAGAGAAGGAAAGAAGCCCCAACTTTGATTAGCACTTTGACCACCAAATCACCTCAAAAAAAGAGGAGCAACATTATTATGAAATAGGTCAAGAAAAGGGGCAAAAAACCCTATGCCGAACAAAAGGTAGAAGAGTGAAAAGAGAAGAGAAAATCCTCTCACTAGTTACCACCATGGTAGAACCATGATCTAAGGGCCTTTGTGAAGATGAGTTTTTCTCAAGAAGACCACCAGGATAGAATCCAAGTCTAAGGCCAAGTAAGAGGAAGAATAAGATGGGGTTTCATGGATAAAATGTGATAAAAAGGTTTGAACCACTTACCAAGAGGAGATTGACCACAAATCACCACCACAAGAGTTGATCTAACATAAATCCTTCTTCAAGCAAAGTTGATCGACCACCATAGCTTCAAAATCAGACTTCCTTCACTCCTAAGCTTTAAAGGTCATCACCAAAAGATAAGGAAGATAGTAGGGTCAAAATTTTTTCTCACAAATGAAGGAAAGGGGTTATATACCCAAATGGAGGAGGGAAGTAAGGAATGCATGAGATGTCAACACATTACAACACCAAAGGAACACTTGTCTATGAATAAGATAGACATGCAACCACTTTATGCATGCATACATGAGATGGTGATACACTCTAGGTTGTGTGTCGACCACTTGGGTCACCATAGTCATGACCCACCAAGGAACACCTTCCATGGTCGCGACAATAACAACAAAATATGACTTGGTTGCGACAATGGATCACCACACATACTCTAGGTTGAGACACTCTATACAAAAACAGCAGTCTCGACCCAAGACCACCTTGGTTGTGACAAACATACTTAAGGAAGGTGTATTGACTACAACACCAACAAGACATGCCCTAGGTCATGACCTAGGTCGAGACAACTCACAAGATACACATAGGTCATCACATACAAAACCCTAGAAAACTCTAATCACCACTAAGGGTGTCATCACTCAACCAAGGCTCAAACAAGGAGCCCACATTTTTATCTCTCCACTAGATGATGTCAAGAAGGAGAAGAAACATCGCATCATCATCTAAGCTTCAGTATCAACTATGTTGGGGTCAGCTACATGGATCCTTTGTTTCCATTCAACTCTATCATGGGCCATATTCTGGTTGAGATGTAGAGATTAAAAATCTCTCTTTATAATCTCTTCCATGTTAATTTAGGCATTCCTCTTCTTCTATTTATAGTGTTTGTCTCAATATAAGGGGAAGGAACACTATAAAGGTGAAAATTTGAAAGAAAACCCCTCTACTTGGGTAAATTGCATTATGCATCAAAACTAGCACATAAAGCACTAACGACATCGAAACAAGCTCAAATTGGAAACTTAATCCCTCCTCATGATACTTAACCATATCAATGGATTAGATTAGAGTTATAAACATCGTATTAAGAAAGATAAGAAAAAATTATCATTAAGATAGGTCATGGGCCTTCCATATATCTCCTTTGGTGTAGAGGTCAATTGCTACTGGCAAGCAGGTAGGTTGATTTCTCAAGAACATCAAGAGGTCTATAGATCTAGCTAGAGAGTTGATCAGTCTTTTCAATAGTAGGTGGAAAAATTGTTCTCTCAAAGAGACAGCTCAACTTCGTTGGGTCCAAGAGACCTTCTTTGTGGTTTTACAATGGGTATTTATAGGCCTCCATACCCAAGTGTTAGTGGCTAAATTTTTGCCATGTGTAAAGTTAAGATCTTTGATTTGTGGTGAAGGAATTTTGGCGAGGTCGATAGGTGAATGGTTGATTTATTGTAGTTGGAGCTGATGGTTGATTGACTCAGATTGATTGAATGGTTGCTGAGCTCTTTCTTTGGCCATGGGAGGTCGATAGATGGAACGTAAACCAAAGAGGTTGGTTGGTTTGGAGTATGATTGATGTCCTTTGAATGTTTGCATAATTCTATTGACCTAGAGGTCGATGAGTCTTGATTGTCAATAAATGTCAAGCATCTCTTCTTGATAGATGGTGGTTTTTGAAAGTTGATCACTAGGTCAATCAGGTTTTCGGCTCATGACCTTGGATAGAAAAATTGTTGATCAATCTACCTTCTAGAAGTGCTTGAAATCCATTGTAGGCCAAAATACTACTCTGCACCTCACGAGAGGCAGACTCCTATAGAATTCTTCTTGTTGAAAGGAAGTGGAACCCCCTATAGTTGATGTTAGTTGGTCTAGTATGAAATGATAAGACTCCAAATCTACAAGGGGAGCCGAGAGAAGTATCAAAATTATAACAAGTTAACATAAAATCTATATAAAATGAAATGAACATATTCCCAATGAACACTAAGATATCTGAGTGCAAAACTAGACTAAAACAACCACAAAAACTAGGATGAATATGCATTCATCAATACCTCCCTATGCTTGAATTTGCCAATGTCCTAATTATTGAAACCAAAACTCAGAGATGGAACAAGTGTACCAAATGATCAGGCTCTAGGTGTATTAAGTGTTGTATTTGACACTTCTTTGTTGCTCTTCATGAATTCTACATTATGCCTCTTCTAGAAAATATCAAAGTGTGTCAAAATCTAGGGGCTATATCTTGAATGCTCAAATGTGGGAGAATATTGGATTCGGATGATGTCTACTAACTTGCAAAAGGCTGATGAGTGGTCAATCCATCAAATGTGGAGTCACGCACATGTGATCATTGGATCATAGGCTAAGGATTATACCCCATCCCTATCTTAGAGGTTCTGACTGGAATGTTGGTTCCACCAATAGTTTACTATGCACCGTACATGTACTTGTTAGTAAGAAGATAAAATCTTTTTGGTGGTATTGAGATGATGTCGATGCCACATATATTTTCCTAAAGAAATGTTTTTAGATGTCTTCTCAATCTTGATAGTACTGAGTGGAATGTCAATGATATATAGATTTTACCATAATTCTAGCATCAAAGATGTCAATAATCTCAAAAAAATGTAGTTGGTAGCAACAAAGGGTCGGTGCCATCAAATTTTTCCTACATATTATCAAAATTCTTGCACCCCAAAGTCTAAGTCAATGACACTGATCAGAAAGTTGGTGGTAACAACATTTTACTGGCAAATTTTTAGTACTTCACTTTTGGAAAGTTGGTACAATGATATGGGGATAGATGCTACAAAATGTTTCATATGCCTTCACTCTAAATGCACTCATCAAATGTCATTAATTTCATCAAACTTACTTACCAAATACAATAATGGAAATGGAAAACTAGATTTATTAAATGCTAAAAATAAGGGCAAACATGTGGTTTTCCTCCCACCAAGAGCCCTTGTTTAGAGTCATAGGTTCAACTTAATAAAAGTATAGTGATGTCTAAAAGCTTAATCTCCATGGTTACAAACTAACTCTCCTCATAATAGTGTTTCAACATATGGCCATTTGTTTTGAAAACATTTGGATCATTGCTTATCTCTACTTGCCCATGAGGGTATACCTTGGCCAAAGTATAAGGGCTCATCCATTTATACCTCAATTTCCCAGAGTGCAATTTTAACCTCGAATTGAACAATACAACCTTTTTCCCTAGTTTGAACTTCCTAAAAAATATGCATCTTGCATCAAACGTCTTTGTACTCTCTTTGTACAACTTAGCATTTTCATAGGCATCCAGTCTAATGTCATCCAGTTTATTCAACTCAAGATTTAACTTTTCACCTATAAGAGTAAGATCTTGATTTAAGTTCATAAGTGCACACATAGCCCTATGCTCAATTTCTACCAACAAATGACATGTCACATATGTAAACCAATATATATGATGTGGTCCCTTCGATGGTCTTGAAAGTAGTCTAATACGTACATATAGTTTTATTGAGTTGCATACTACAATTGGTTCTTGTATTAGAGATAGTTTTCTCTAAGATCATATTTATACTCCTATTTATGGCCTCAACTTGATCTTGGGTTTCAGGTGACAAAGTATGCCAAATTGGTGTGAAGACTCCATATTTCTTCAATACTTCATTGAAGTGGTGGTTCATGAAGTGTGAACCACCATCGGTAATGATCATCCTAGGTACCTCAAATTAGAAGAAAAAAAATATCTTCACAAGCCTGCAAACAACATGTGTATCATTTGTCCCATTTGAACATGTAGTCAACATCAAACTATTTATATAGACTTAAATTTTATGACATGAATTGACCCATGAATTCAATTACCCACAAATAAAAAACTTCACTATCCTAAAACATGATATCAGGCATTTCGTGCCTCTTAGATATGTTCTCAATTTAGTGACAAGAATCACATCTCTTAACAAATTTGTATGTGTCCTTGAAAAAGAACGGCCTATCAAAACAATACTCTAAGACCTTTGAAGATGTCCTTGAACTATCATGATGTCCACTTTTGGGCAGTGAATGACAACGAGATTCAACATAAGTGACTTGCTTCATTTCTTGTGCATTCCAATCAATAGGCATCACCCCACTCGCCAAAAAGTTCACAAAGTTAGATTACTAAGGGTCCTTGTGTTTGACAACCAACAATTTTATAGCAGAAAGTTTCATGATTGGACACCTGTAATCGACTCTCATCTACTCTCTCTAGGCAAGAGAGATGACCTGGCACTACATTCTCTATACTAGCCTTATTCCTAATTTCTATGTTTAATTCTTGCAAAAGAAAGATCCAATGTATCCAATGGCGTTTGTAGAATGTGTTTTATTATAGCATCATTTGTCCATACGATCACATTCTCTTCAATAAAATATTTTATAGTTTATCAAAGGAGAAATCCACTACTAAAAATCCTCCTCAATGGTGATGTAATATAATTGAATATCTATAGAGTTTATGAAGTGTAATAAATCACCAAAGGGGAACACTCCCTTCTTTGGCTTAAAGCTTCTCCAACTGCATAGTCATAATAATGACACATCTAATCAAAAAGTAGACTCAAATCCAGAGCTACCACCATCAGTGCAGAAATAAATGTTTCCTTTAAAATATCAAAGGTGTGTAAACATCGATCATTGAAATGAAAATCCACGTACTTCCCCAAAAGTTTGTGGAGAATCTTGGCGATCTCTAAAAACCATTGATGATTGTCATGTAAATACCTACATGTCATAAAAAACTCCTCACTTCCTTCGTTGATCATGGTGGAGGGATCTTGAAAATAACACCAATATTCACAGTGTCCATCTCCACTCCCTTGTTGGGTACATTCTGTCCAAACATATCCCCTCATATACCATCATGTGACATTTTCCCCAATTTAAAATGAGATGGAAATCCTCACATCTTTATAAAACATGGTCCAATTTTGTTGGGTAGCCCTCGAAAGACTCCCCATAAAAAATATAGTATCCAAAAAAACTTCAAGGCATTGTTGCACCATATTAGAAAAATGGAAAGCATGCATCCTTGGAAAGTTGCAGGTGCATTACAAAGACAAACACCATGCAGTGATAAGAAAATGTGTCATAAAGTAAAAATAGGCCGCTCCTGGTCCTTAAGCTTCATTGAAATTTGATTAAAAACTGAATAACTATCAAAGAAACAAGAAAGTGAGTGGCCAATGAGCTTCTCCTGGATTTGATCGATAAATAGTAAAGGAAAGTGGTCTTTAAGCATAGAGGCATTGAGATGATGACAGTCCATGAAAACACAAAACACCATCACTATCCTAGTATAGACTAACTCATTCACAAAATTAGTCGAAACTGTAATACCACCTTTATTTGGAACCATCTATGTTAGAGTTACCCTATTAGAAAAAAAATCACATAGACTATACATGTCAATAGGAATTCTATTTCCTCCTTCTTCACCACCTCTATCATGATTGGATTTAGTTCACTCTTAGGTTGGTCTACTAGCTTGTATCCCTCATATAGGTGGATTTAGTAGTGGTGCCCGTTGGATAGACCCCCTTGATGTGTGTTATTGACCACCCAAACACTACTTTATGGTTCTTAAGGACAATTACGAATTACTCCTTTTCTTAGGTACTCAATGATGAAGAAATGATTACAATAAGCTTCTCTCCAACCATTAAGAAAGTGTACTTCAGATGCATAGATTGTGGCATTTAATTTCATATGTGTGGGGCACTCAAGTGATGTCAAAAATGAGGTGATGGCATCCTAAGTCCTCAAAGTGCCTTGTACAGTGTCCTAGCAACACCTTCATAAATAGAACAAATACTTTTATGAGATCCTCATGAATCATCTGTTGGTATGTATACACGAGAGCCAATCATATGATGATGGGAATATGGCATTAGATACCTGGATTTGATAATAACAAAGATAATTCTTTCTATTATGTTTGTCTCAGTCATGAAAGGATGGCATTGACATAAGTAGATGTATAAAGAATGATGTTACTCGATGACGTATGTCTTCAAGTATGTGACTTGAACTATGATATCATAGGGATGCCAAGATTACATACATTCTTGTTATGTCCCTAGTCGGATATTACTATGGAAGCAAAATAGACAACATTAATACACAAGACTAGAGTGTGTGTTGGATGATGACAGAATCTCATTAGTCATGATATATGATATCAAGTCAAACATGCATGTACATGTTATAGAATAGTGTATCTTCCATACCCAGCATGAGAGTGATACATGGAGACCATGGGATGGTAGTCAAAATCAGCTCTTATAGTGATAGTGGTGATTGTGGATTTAGACCTGAAGTCACTACGTTCATCACATGTGGTTTGATATACTTTGACATCATCCAACATAACCCTAAATAAGGATTGTCATAATGGCGATGATTGGGTAGCACATTTGGACTGAGTGTGAGTGATGTAGATGGGATTTGTCCCTCCTATAGGAAATTGATATCCAGGCCACTTAATAAATGAGGCTGAGTAATGTATGATCGTACTCATGTGATTCAATATGTGATGTGTGAACTCACATGCATCTCAGATAGTCTACTCTAGTTCAAGAAACATGGATTGAATGTCAAGAGGATGATGATTATGTGCCTTGATTTAAATTTGGATAGTAGAGAGAAAGAAACTATACAATCATGATAACATTGATCACAGATTGTAGTTTGAAGTTTTTCTCCAACTTTCTAAATTACTTGGGTGGCAATGATGTGCGACTAGGCACCACTCTTTGCTTTTAATATCATAATTGGTTATGAACACTCACTGCCAACGTAATTATGGACCTATAGAGTCACACACATAGGATACACTTGGATTTAGGGAGTATATTCATGAATGATGTTTAGATTGAATACTAAAGGTGTTTAGGTATTCAATTAAACAACAAATCAACTAAATGGACTCAGAACCATCAAGTTAAAGTGTTGAATTGATTGATTGGAGTGTCAGGTTGATTGAAAATTGAATTTTTTGGTTTCTATATTAGTCACGACACCAACCGATCAGCTCACTGGGTGAACCGATCAACTCAGGTTGGTGAGACGACTGGTTCACCTAGTAAATCAATCAGCTAAGTCAAGCCAACTGAAGCTTTTGGTGATTTTCACAAATAATGAGAAAGTTGATTATTTCATTTTGTTCACTTCGATTAGTAAAGGATTAATGTTGGACATTAATTAGAAATGAATTGTGAATTCAATTGCAATTGAGAAACATTGTGAAATGATCATCTCACTTGGTGAACCGATTGGCTCGTTGTGCCAATTGACTGGTTCACATGTCTCATACTACAAAATTCATGAAGATTTCAAACCCTTCTACTCTCACACAGACTGGGAACTCTGACCCTAGCCTCTACTATAAAGGAAGGGGTGTTGGGGGCTTCCTAACACACACAATCAAGAATCAATTTCTCTCATAATTATTGTCCTCTTGGGTTGTGGTAACCAATAGAGAGGTTGAGAAAGTCCTACCCATGAAAGGTAGGGATAGTGATGGAGAGAATAACTGAGAACAATAGTGGGAGAGCATGTCGGTGACTAGTACATCGAAAGAAGGGGACAACTTCTTCACATTGGATTTGGTAGCACAACATGGAGTTCTTACATATCTACATGGACTACTCTAGAGTTGGGAGGCCATTGTTTGCCACTAGGAGGGCATCATCAACCACTGTCTGTGATGCTGCACCAGGAGGATAGTGGAGATGACTATTCGAGTGTTTCTTCTCCTGAAGGAGCATGATGTTGCCTGAAGAAGAAGAAGAAGCATGATGCTACTACAAGGATAATGTTGTTGGACTTGCTCCAGGACCACATATAACCTTGCAAACCATCCTTCCTAGATACATTATTGTTGATGCGATCTTGCTATTCTGGAGAACAAGCATTTAAATTTCTTATTTCCACTTCCTATATCTACGAGTGATTTGAGTATAGTGGTATCAGAGCCACATTAATTTACGATGCATCTAGGATTTAAATTGATGTGATTGGATTAAGTTTTCATTGCATACGATGTGAATATTAAAATGATTAATGTGCATATCTAATTAAATTCCACATACGACTCCATATGCATATATATATATATGCACTTTACATGTGTCATCCTGAAGTTGGTTTTGATGGTAGTTATTTATTCCTGTTATTACTCAGTCTATGGCACCGAGCCTCTCTCTTGTTTCCAAATGTACATCAATGTTCTTCTTCCTATTTCCCCTAGAATGTAACTTGAGGTTTTCCTTTTACGATGTAATAAATAATAGGATAGTTTTAACTATGTATCGTCCTAAGAAGAAGTTCTACACAAGACAAACTGACCAACTCGTGTGACAAACTGATCGAATGGAGGACCGAGGAGGCCAGACTACAAGATGATGGATTGATCGACTGATGGCCCAACCAATTAGCTAGAGGTGTCTAGATATTGCTTGGACATGAGAACCAGACGACCATTTGAGGCAAGCCGACTGGTGCAAGTGTTGAGCTAATCAACCTGGATTGGTTCAAGCACAGATCTTCATCAACAATAGGTTGCATATGATGTGGACCCTAGGTGGTGGTAATTACTTATGGCTCCAAGGAATTACATTAGTATGGCCATAACCATCACTTAAGTGTTTTAATTATTGCATGTTCTCATTTGTGGTTATAGCATGTATATGATGCATACTATAATTACGTGGTGATTGGATATGTATATGTATTTATATATGAAATCCCTCAATACAATATTAGGTCTTAGATGATCTCCATTAGCAGCACACATGAAAATCTTGATTGACTAAGAATGGACACCACAAGGGTGGTGCACTGTCTATCTCATGGAAGTGTGATGGTAATAATGTGGGCCTGTGAAGTGAGTGCATTATTATCATGTTAGCTCTTGGGTCAGGATTAACTGTGTGACCTTAATGTGATTAAGAACCAGAAACATATAGATGATAATTTCAAGGAGTTATTCATATCATCCATCCAAGAATTTCATATGAAGCAATTGGAAAAAGTTACCTACCTTAATAATTGGTTGGACACTGGCATTGGCCGGGTAATAATTCAATTGTTTTGGATCTTGGCTCACTAGAAGATTGTACACTACAATCATCCGAATTGATACATGGGGGTTATCAATTTGAACAAAATAGTGGGAATGATAATAAATTAAAGGACTAATTAATATCATTAACTTATCAAATCCAAAAAATTTAAAATGTTTTGAAAAATTGCAAAATTTCTTTTGTAGACAAACACAAACACATTATTATTGTGATCAGCCCTTAAGAAGGACAAAACTAAATGGGATAGACTTCCATGTCTAGTTAAGGATTTTGAGAAGTGTTCTCAATCATGAGTGAAATATCTATGTTCTTGAAAGACCAGAGCAAGAACAACCCGCTCCAAATGCACCTAAGGCTGAAATGGGTGCTTACTTGAAGCATGCCAATGATGCCATAGACATTGAGTACCTTATGATATGTTGTATGAACTATGAGTTGAATGAACAAAATGATAGCATGGATATTCTCGACAAGGTAACACATCTTAAAGAATCATGTAGAGCATGAAAGGCATAATGTCTCCAAAGCATTGTTTGAGTGAAAACTAATAGAGGGAGATCCAGTAGAATCCCATGTGCTCAATATGATTAGACATGTGTAGTGACTGGAATTTATCTTTGGTCAAGAGTTGACCATGTATATGATTCTACAAATTGTTGCATGAATCATATAGTCAGTGTATCAAATGCTTGGAATGTTGATTAATGTCGAAACAAGGAAGAAGAAGGACAAATTCGTGATGGTGATCAACAAAAGTGAGTCTAAGGACAAAGGCACGGCCAAGAAGAGTTTTGAGGCTTAGTTGAAGTCCAAGTCTTCTGCACTCAATATATGGAGAAGGGTAAGTGTAAAAGGAATTTGTCCTTTTCACTTAAAGAATAAATAAAATAAAGTGCCACCATGGTCACATCCCTAGACATTGGAAAGGAACTATCCTCTTTATATAGGATCTCAGGAAGAAGATGGAGATAGAGATCTTTACTTTAGGACCTGAGAAGAAGTAAGCCGGAAATGTATGGAGCAATGGTTGTTGCCTCTATAGTTGGAAGTTGTCATTCATGGGCACATAATAGAATTAGTGAATTTCTATTATGTACCTGCCATTGATGAAAATATCACGTCTTGTGTGGCAAATATATTATGTTTCATTCTGAAAGATATAATCTTTTATGGCAATACCCTTTGCCTCACAAACTATACTTGATAGTTGTAAAGAAAAATGTCTATAATGCATATACAAAATCACTTGATGACTCAAACAATAAATTCATATAGCATTGTCATCTAGAGCATATAAATGAGAAATACATTTCTAGAATCCATATGATGATTAAACTCTTTTTCTTATTGAACTGATAGAGATATGCATATCTTATTTGTTGAGCAATGACAAAAGCAACTACACTAGATGTATTGGGAGAGAGACTATTCTATTAGTATTCATACATATTGATGTATATAGACCTTTTCGAATGAATGCTAAAGGTAGTTACTAGTACCTCGTTATATGCGCTAATGCTATTAGTATATATGATAATTTGTATTTAATGAAATACAAGTATGAATCTCTTGAAGTCTTCAAGGAGATCGTGAATGAACTATGTAACTAACTTGGCAAAAGTATTAAGATACTTTGATGTGATTGATATTGAAATGTTTTAAACCACGAGTTTGAGTACCTTTTGGAGATACCGCGATAGTGTATCACAATGAACTCCACCTAAAACATAATGATGTGTCAGAAAGAGGGTATCACCCTTGTTAGGTCATGGTGTGATTATCAATAAAATATAGTTAATCATTCAATTTCTTTTGGTCATGTGCTCCATATAAAATTGGTTCAAAAGACACCATATGAGATATGGAATGGGAAGGTAGCGATGTGTCTTTTTAGTGATTAAAATTGAAAGATTGTATAAGAAAATAGTTTCTTGAAAAACTTTGTCCACAAATCACATAAATGTTATTATGTTAAAATACTACTCTTATCCCAATCTGACAACAAAGTGCTTGTTGATAAGGATGGATGTATTCCTGAAAGGGAACTTAGTTCTAAAAAAACACTAGAGGGGGGTGAATAAGGATTTATGGATATTTTAAAATAATTTAACTCAAACAACCACAATTGAGATAATAAGAAGGAGACAAGGTGTTTAGAGTGGTTCCAACCTTAGCAAATACTAAGGCAGTCAATCCACTACCCGGTTGCTTACCCAATTGGGATTTTGAAACTATTTAATTTTATTACCTCGCAAGGATATTACATAAAATTACAACACTTTCAACACCCTTTGGATAGCCTTCACCTTGACGTAGTCTCACCAACTTTGAAGCAGCCTTCCTCGAAGTAACTTCAAGCTCCCCCTTTAAGTAGCCTTACTCTTGAAGTAGCTTCCCGTTGAGACAGCCTTCTAGAATTATTCCAAAGATCTCCTTCTTCACCAAGAAGATCAAACTCTCTCCAATCCGCAGCCTCCAACCCTAGGAGTAGCAAGGAGAGTACAAGCAATAAGAAAGAACAAGAAAGGAAATGGAAATTACAATTCACCACTTGAAGCACAAGGCTTGATTTCCTATATCAAGCGTATTGATCTCCTAACCAATGAGTATGGAAGTGTAGGTTTAGTGGATAGGAGATGCTAGCCTATAGGACACGAATTTAGAGCAAAGGAAATGAGTAGCAAGTGCTAGTGTTGCTCAATTGTTCAAAGCAGATTGCCAATTCCAAGTATGAAAGCTCAAGTATTGCACAAGTGTACTTTGGGTGTCCTATAGCTTGTGCTATTTATAAGAATGGCCTATGGATGCTTAAGGACGTTCTAGACAATTTCTAGGGGGTTCTTAGTGCTTAACTAGCCGTTAGGTAACCATTAGTTGCTTTCGCAACAGCTAGTTAATTAACTCTGAAAGGTGCAGACAGAACTCATCTCGGTCGAAGAATTGTCGACTGAGAGTCCTTCTCGGTCGAGGACTTGTTGACCGCGGGACTGTCTGGAGAAAGTGTATATAACATTATAATCCAACTCCCAACTACCTTGTCTGTTGTGTCTAATGGCTACCTGGGTCATTCTCGGTCGAAGAGTTTGTCGACCGAGGGTGTCTCGGTCGAGAATTTTGTCGACCGAGATTAACCTTGTTTCAATGTTTTTAAACCAAGTAATAAGTGTGTATATGAGTGTGCAGATGTGACATTATTTTAGGGGATGACCTATCTAAGTGTTGTGATTGGCTAGGGAAGATCTAATGCTTGATTCACATGATGTCTAAGTACTTGTACATTATATATTTGTACAAGTTTTTACATTTGATTACATTCATGACTTAAAGCAATTTTAGCATATAGATCTTCCAAGTATTTGTCATCCACATTATTCCTGCAACACTCAAGTAGCAGGTTAGATCCACAAGAATGAAATGTTTTTCATTATCAAAACAAAGGGATTAAATGATGTCCATTTAGCCAACAATCTCCCCCTTTTTGAAGATGACAAACATTTCCAAAATATAAATCAACTAGTTTTTAAAATGAGTTGAGTTTCATATCTGAGATTTACTTTGTGATTTTCTTCTCTTATTTATGAAATGTGTGCTTATTATTCCCAAAGAAGTATGGAACATAAAATCCAATTCTTTAGGGAATATAGCAACTTTTAATGTAAAGCCAAGAGATTATGAAACTCATTGATTGAGTTTTTCAAAGTTACCATTTTAAGATTTACATTTATTTCTCCCCCTTTGTCATTTCAAAAAGATATCCGTTAAAAATGAATGTAGAAAAATTCCCTCTTAATTTGATATCCCCCATAAAAAGATAACCATCAAATCTTTTGAAAAAGATGTCCATTTGGAAGCCAAAAATAACACGATTAAAACTGTTTTCAAGAAGCACAAATATCAAAGAAAACATCCTCTAAGGGAGTGATGAGTAGCTGCTTCCTTATTTTGTTAAATTGGTCTAGTGGAAGCGGTTTTGTGAAAATATCAGCCAATTGATCTTTCGTATCAACATGATGAAGGGATACATGATTTTTAGAGATATGATCCCTTAAAAAGTGATGACAGATTTCAATATGTTTGGGTCGGCTGTGTAAAATGGGATTATGTGCTAAGTTTATAGTGCTTGTATGGTCACAAAAGATAGGCATGGATGAAAAAGTAAAACCATAATCGTTTAACACTTGTTACATATAAAGTACTTGAGCACAACAAGATCCAGGTTCCATATATTCAGCTTCAGTTGTAGAGAGGGCAACCATATTTTGTTTCTTGCTAAACCAAGATACTAAGGCTCTTCCTAACAAGAAACAACTACCACTTGTGCTCTTGTGATCAATTTGACAACCAGCATAGTCGGCATCAGTATAAGCTTTAAAATCGAAGGATTGTCATCTAGGATACCATAAACCATAACATGTGGTGCCGGCTAAATATCGAAAAATCTGTTTGACGACTTGAAAATGGGTTTGCATAGGCTGTGATTGAAATCTAGCACAAAGACCAACTAAAAACATGATGTCCGGTCTAGAAGTGGTTAAGTAAAGCAAACTACCAATTATGGCTCTATATAAGGAGTCATCAATAGGTTCTCCATTTTCATCCTTATCAATTTTAGTGGAGGTAGCCATTGGAGTGGTATCATGTTTGCACTGGTCCATCCCAAAGTGTTTTAAGAGTTCATTGGTATATTTTTCTTGGCTTATAAAAATTATGGCAGGTTTTTGTTTTATTTGAAAACCAAGAAAGAAAGTTAGTTCACCCATGAGGCTCATTTCAAATTCTTTTTGCATAATATCACTAAATTGTTTGCACAATGATTCATTTGAAGCACCAAAGATAATGTCATAAACATATATTTGAACAACTAGAAAATCATATGCATATGTTTTGAAAAATAAAGTAGAATATAAATTTCCAATAGAAAAATTGTTATCAAATAGATAGTTCTTGAGCCTTTCATACCAATTCCTAGGTGCTTATTTCAATCCATAAAGTGCTTTCTTAAGTTTGTATACATAGTCATCTTTTTCTGGTATTTCAAAACCAGGTGGTTGGGCAACATATACTTCTTCTTGGATTATTCCATTGAGAAATGCACTTTTTACATCCATTTGGAAAAGTTTGATGTTTTTGTGTGTTGCTATATCTAGTAGCATTCTAATGGCTTCAAGTCTTGCTACGAGTGTATAAGTTTCATCAAAGGCTATCCCTTTTTGTTGATTATATCCTTATGCTACTAACCTAGCTTTATTTCTTACCACTTTACCTTCTTCATTTAACTTATTTCTAAAAACCCATTTAGTTCCAATAATGGTTTTATCTTATGGTTTAGGAACTAAGTCCCATACATCATTTTTAGTGAATTGGTTTAATTCTTCTTGCATTTCCATTATCCAATAGTCATCTTTGAGAGCTTCAGTCACCCTCTTAGGTTCAATTATAGAAACAAATGCCATATTTGCAATATCTTTAAAAGAAGAACGAGTTTTGACTTTACCATTAGGATTTCCAATGATCAATTCTTGAGAATGATCCTTAATGAGTCTAGGAACAAATTGTGTCTCAACTTGGTGATTATTAGTAGTATTTTTGTCACTATCATTTGGTATGGATAAATTTTCTAATTGATGAGTGAGATCAACTATTTCAAGATTTTCAGATTGTAGCTCTTCATGAAAAGTAATGTGAATGTATTCCTCAACTTTTCTAGAAATAGTGTTGTAAACTCTAAATGCTTTCCTAGAGGTGGAATATCCCAAGAAAAAGGCTTTATGTGATTTAGAGTCAAACTTGTCTCTATCCTCTTTTGTGTTCAAGATATAGCATGTTGATCCGAATGTATGAAAGTAGTCAACCCTAGGTTTCTTAGTATGTATGATTTCATATGATGTTTTCTTTAAATAAGAAAGAACAGTTACTCTATTTAGAACATAAGAGGTTGTTTTTAGCGCTTCAGCCCAAAATGTTTTAGGTGTATTATGTTCGAGCATCATAGTCCTAGCCATTTCTTGTAGTGATCGATTTTTCCTTTCGACTATGCCATTTTTTTGTGGAGTGTGTGGAGCAGAAAAATTGTGAGTGTAGCCTTGAGATGTGAAAAATTCTTCAAATAAATGGTTCTCAAATTGTCCACCATGATCACTCCTAATTGTACATATTTTGTTTTGTAATAGATTTTCAATCTTGGAACAAAATTTTACAAAAACTTGAATAGTGTCATCTTTGTTTGCAAGAAAGTGTACCCATGTATATCTACTATAATCATCAACAATAACAAAACAATATCTTTTACCACCAATAGACTGTGTCTGCTTAGGTCCAAATAGGTCCATATGAATGAGTTCTAGGGATCTACAGGTGCTAAGTACATTTTTGGGTTTAAAAGAGGTTTTAGTTTGTTTACCCAAAGTACATGGTTCACAATTCTCAATTTGATCAAAAGATAACTTAGGCAAACCACGAACAAGATTGTATTTAACTAGCTTTTTTATAACATGTGAATTAGCATGACCCAATTTTCTATGCCATAGTTGTAAAGAATTTTCATTTGCAAGTAAGCATTTTCCAACTAAAGATTGCATAGAGTTAGGTCTAAGAATATAAAGATTTCCAACTCCTTTTCCTTCATAAACAACATTTGTAGTATTTTCTATTAGTAACTTGCAGCAATGTTTGTTGAATAAAACATTATATCCACTATCACAAAATTGACTAACACTTATTAAATTATGGTGCAAGCCATCAACAAGTAAAACATTTTTTATTTCAAGATTTGTACGAATATTACCTATTCCAACAATTTTACCTTTACCATTGTCCCCAATAGTAATTGTTCCACTTTTCTTTTCCTCAAAAGTTTGAAATGCCTCCTTGTTGTCGGTCATGTGTTTGGAACATCCACTATCAACCACCCAATCCTGCATTAAGATGTAGGTTTTGGTACCCATGTGATGGTTCGTTATGGTTAGGTACATTTAATGACAAATTGAACATGTTTTAACAAAGAAAACTGAACAGAACTACATTCGGTCGACAAAAGTTCAATCGACAGGTGTCTCGGTCGACCAATTTGTCGATCGAGAAAGTTGCAGTTTTACATATTAAGACTGAATAGAAATAGAAATTTGTTCGGTCGACCATTTTTCGATCGATTTTTGCTTCGATCGATCTTTTCTCGATCGGAATAGTTGATGTTTCACTAAGACTTCTGCTGTAGATTTTGGTTTGTCATAGGTATTCACTCGGTCGAAATGTTTCTCGACTAAGAGTATCTTGGTCGAACTATTTGTCGACCGAAAGTGTTTCTCTTTGTCTCAGTAATTTGTTTATATCAGTTCAGAATTTAAAATAACACATGAAGCTATTTGTTTAGTTGAGATAAGACATTTTGATTTTCAAAACTAAGCATGAGATCATATCTCAACTAAAATACATTCAAGTCTTCTAAGTTTGGGGTTTGGGGACCCAAACTAACTCAGAATCTTTCTTCTTATAAGGGCATGAAAAAGAGTAATGTCCAAGACGTAAACAGAAGTGACAAGAAATAAAGTCAATTTCATTTCTTTTTCTAGGATTTGGAATGATGTTCTTGGATACAAACATGATCTTACTCTTGTATGCTCATTTAGGTTCATTTCTTTTTGGAACATAACCTAAGTCTTTTCTTCCATTGTATCTAGAAGAATATTTCATAATATTATTAATAACATCATTCCCCCTTAAGCCATTAATTTCTCTTTGTAGCTTAGCAATCTCATCCATTTTCTTATTAATATTTCTCCTTGCTTGATCTAAATCAGATAATAAAGAGTTTCTTTCCTTAATGACATTATCATAATCAAAATGATTACATAGAATGGGTTGAGTCTGAAGATTGTTTAGTTTAGCAAGCAAATCAACCTTTTCTCGAGGAAGAAGATCATGATTCATTTCTAAATCAAGTAACTTTATATTGCAATCATCTAAAGATGATTTCAAAGTTAAATTTTCAGAAGCAATATTGTTCTTTTCAAAAGAAAGATCATTTAATCTAGCATATAGATCCTCATTTGTTTTAGTAGCCTTTTTTAGTTTCTTTTTGCAATCAACATACTTATCATGAGTTTCTTGTAGACTAACAATTAGATCTTCTTTTGGAAAATCAAGAAGGCTTACCTCTTGAGAATCATCATTATCATCTTCTTTTGCCATGAGACACTCTACATTCTCTTCTCCACTTTCACTCTCACTTGATTCATCCCATGCAACTTTATAAGCTTTTTCTCCCTTCTTCTTGGATGAGCTTTTCTTTCCTTTCTTTGCTTTAGGACATTCATTTTTGAGATGTCCTTTCTTTCCACATTCAAAGAACCTAGGAGGGGAAGAAGAAGAACCAAAAATTTTGTTAGATCTAAATCTTCTATATGTCTTACCATTAACTATTAGAGCTTCTTCTCCTTCTCCATCACTTGTTTCATCACTTTCTTGTGTGACAATCTTTGAAGCTTTGAGAGCTATATCTTTCTTTCTTCCTTGTTGAAGTTCCAACTCTCGTCATTCCTCTTCCTCCAAGGTTGCCTCATGGGCTTCTAGGTTGCCAATGAGTTGCTCCATCCTTAGTCGAGTGAGATCATTTGCTTCTTCAATGGTAGTCACTTTGGGCTTGTACTTGGGAGGGAGAGATCTAAGAATCTTTGACACTTGATCTTCCTCACTAATCACTTTTCCTAAAGCATTCAAACCATTTACAATAGAAGAAAATTTTGCATACATTTCACTAATAGATTCATTTTGATCCATACGAAATTGTTCAAATTTCTATTTGAGCATTCCGATTTAAGAATTCTTAAATTGAACAGTACCTTCATATGTTATAGAAAGGCTATGCCATATCTCATATGCCATTTCATAATTTGATATTCTATTAAACTCACCAACGGAAATTGAACAATATAGTATACTTACGACTTTTGCATTCATTTGGGTTGACTTTACCGTATTAGCATCCCAATTTGCATACTCTATTTGAGGAAGTTCATATGGAGTTGACACCATTCTCCATAAGTCCCAGCTGATTCCTTGGAAGTAAAATTGCATCCTCCTCTTCCAGTAGGTGTAGTTAGTGCCATCAAAAGCTGGAGGTCTAGCCACGACTGTTCCTTCCAAGTTGAGGTTGTTGAGTACCCGTCACCCATTCTTCAAGACTTTGTTAGAGTTCCTTGTAGCCCTGCTCTGATACCAATTGAAAAACCACTAGAGGGGGGTGAATAGGGTTTTATGGATATTTTAAAATAATTTGACTCAAACAACCACATTTGAGATAATAAGAAGGAGACAAGGTGTTTAGAGTGGTTCCAACCTTAGCAAATACTAAGGCAGTCAATCCACTACCCAGTTGCTTACCCAACCGGATTTTGAAACTATTTAATTGTGTTACCTCGCAAGGATATTACATAAAATTACAACACTTTCTACACCCTTTGGACAGCCTTCATCTTGAAGTAGTCTCACCAACTTTGAAGCAGCCTTCCTCAAAGTAACTTCAAGCTCCCCCTTGAAGTAGCCTTCCTCTTGAAGTAGCTTCCCATTGAGACAGCCTTCTAGAAGTAGTCCAAAGATCTCCTTCTTCACCAAGAAGATCAAATTCTCTCCAATCCACAGCCTCCAACCCTAGGAGTAGCAAGGAGAGTACAAGCAATAAGAAAGAACAAGAAAGGAAATGGAAATTACAATTTACCACTTGAAGCACAAGGCTTTATTTCCTATATCAAGCGTATTGATCTCCTAACCAATGAGTATGGAAGTGTAGGTTTAGTGGATAGGAGATGCTAGCCTATAGGACATGAATTTGGAGCAAAGGAAATGAGTAGCAAGTACTAGTGTTTCTCAATTGTTCAAAACAGATTGCCAATTCCAAGTATGAAAGCTCAAGTATTGCACAAGTGTACTTTGGGTGTCCTATGGCTTGTCCTATTTATAGGAATGGCCTATGGATACTTAAGGACGTTCTAGACACTTTCTATGGGGTTCTTAGTGCTTAACTAGCCGTTAGGTAACTATTAGTTGCTTTAGCAATGGCTAGTTAATTAACTCTGAAAAGTGCAGACAGAACTCATCTCGGTCGAAGAATTGTCGACCGAGAGTCCTTCTCGGTCGAGGAATTGTCGATCGAGGGACTGTCTGGAGCAAGTGTATATAATTTTATAATCCAACTCCCAACTACCTTGTATGCTATGTCTAATGGCTACCTGGGTCATTCTCGGTCGAAGAGTTTGTCGACCGAGAGGTCTCGGTCGATAATTTTGTCAACCGAGATTAACCATGTTTCAATGTTTTTAAACCAAGTAATAAGTGTGTGTATGAGTGTGCAGATGTGACACTATTTTAGGGGATGACCTATCTAAGTGTTGTGATTGGCTAGGGAAGATCTAACGCGTGATTTACATGATGTCTAAGTACTTGTACATTATATATTTGTACAAGTTTTTACATTTGATTACATTCATGACTTAAAGCAATTTTAGCATATAGATCTTACAAGTATTTTCCATCCACCTTATTCCTGCAACACAAAAGTAGCAGGTTAGATCCACAAGAATGAAATGTTTATCATTCTCAAAACAAAGGGATTAAATGATGTCCATTTAGCCAACAAGTTCCAATGGAATCAGTGGGAGTAAAAGTAGAACTTGAAATGTTCAAGATAAATAAGAAAACATTGAACCTAAAGAGGTATAGTAGGAACAAGGAGAATCACAAGCTGTTGTGGAATCTCAAGTTCCTTATGTAACATAAAACATTATATTTTTAGTAGAACACGCCTTGAGTTTGAAAGATTACGATATCTTATAACTCAAAAGAGCAATAAGTTGATCATAGATGATGAGTCAAACCAACTACCTAGAAATCTATCGAGGGACCACAATATGAGTCATTGCTTGAGGTCATGATATCTAAGATGGACTCCATGTAAATCAACAAGGTATGCCCATGTTGGATCCACCTAAAGGGGTAAAACCCATATGGTGCATTTGGGTCTTTGTAAGTAGACCAACATGGAAGGGTAGATTGGGTGCAAGGATTTTTAAACAAGTTCAAGATGTTGAACATAATGAAGTCTTTCACCGGTTATCGTGGTTAAATCCATCTAGATCATGCTTGTTGTTGTAGCTTAGTATGACTATGCGATTTGACATATGGATGTTAAAACCACATTCCTTAATTGGAATAATTGTATAGGATGTGTACATGACACAACCTAATAGTTTTATAAATCCATTTATACAAATAAAGTTTATAAGATACAAAGGTCAATTTGTGGATTGAAGCAAGCATCTCAGTGCTGAAATCTTCTATTTGAAAAGATAGCCAAAGAGTTTGACTTGAGTCAAAATGAATATGAAATTTGTGGTTACAAAAGATTTAGTGGGAGCATATTTATATTACACATAATGATGGCTAATAACATCCTTATACTGACACCTAGAAAGCAAAGTACCTTCACTAGGAAGGGTTTAGGAAAAGCATCCTATTTGATATGGATCGAGATCTATAGATAGATATGGAAAGCTTATTAACCTAATAAAGAGAACATAAATTGGAGAATTGAAGGGTTCAACATGTAGGACTCAATTAGAGAAAACTTATCCATGTTCCATGGAGTTAGTCTCTCAATATCCTAGTGTCCCACTTCTTGTGAAGAACAGGAATACATGGATAGATGCCATATGCATTTGTAGTTGGATCTATCTTGAACTCTATGTTATGTATCATGTTATCTCGTATGCATTGGACATGATGAGAGGATATCTAATTATCTCATATGTATTGGACATGATGAGAGGATATATATATATATATACCTATCTAGCAATCTTGTATGTATTGGATATAATGAGAGGGTATATGTCAGATGCCAGTGAGAGTCACTAGATTACCATAAAAAAATATCCTTAAGTGCTTGAGAAGCACTAAAAGGATTGGTTCCTTGGATATGGTAATAAGGAAGAATTGGGTGTAAAGGGAACCGATGTAAGCTTATGAAATGACAAGTAAAATTAATGATTGAAATCTATATTTATGCATGACCTTAAATGAGAACTATAAGTTGGAAAGGGTTCTGAGTAAATGAAAATTGTTTAAATTTACAACTAAAGTTGAGTATCTATGTGTTATGATAACAATAGAGGATATTGTATGGATCAAGAAGTTCATATGGGTGAACTTGTGTCAGGTTCCAACCATTGATGACGCAGTAGAAATATTGATGATAGTAATGGAGCTAGTGGTTAGGCAAGGAATCTCAGATAGCATGCTTCAGCACTTCCATCTCATACGAGATGTCGTGCAACAAAGAGATGTGAAATTTGCAAAATACCGACTAGAAGCAAATGTTTCTAACCCTCTATAAAAGCACTTATGTAGTAGAAAACTGATGGACATGTTAAGATCACTTGGAATAAGATTTGTGGGTGATTGGCTCTAAGTGCAAGTGGGAGTCTTTTGTCATGTATGCTCAAAGAGCCAATCATATGATAGAATGAGATACCTAATTTGATAATAACAAAGGTAATTCCATCTATTTATGTTTGTCTTAGTCATGAGATGATGACACAAATGTAAGTAGATGTATAAAGAATGATGTTACTCAATGTTGTATGTCTTCAAGTATGTGACTTGAAAAATGAGATCATACTAATGCTAAGAGTACATACATTCTTGTTATGTCCCTAATCAGATATTACTATGGAAGCAAAATCGACAACAGTAATACACAAGACTAGAGTATGTGTTTACTTAAGGCAATTCATTGGTCATGATATTTGCCTTCATTGGTCATGATATGTGATATCAAGTCAAATAGATAGGTACATGTTATAGAACAGTGTATCAGACAAACCCACCATGAGAGTGATACATGGAGACCATGGAATGGTATCCAGAATTGACTCTTATAGTGATAGTGGTGATTGTGGTTCTTAGACCCAAAGTCTCTATATTCATCACATGTCATTCGGTATACGTTGACATCATCCAACGTAAGCCTGAATAAAGATTGTCATAATGGTGATGATTGGGTAATTGCGACACATGGTGACTGAGTGTTAGAGATGTCGATGGGATTTGTCCCTCCTACATGAATTAATATCTAGACCACTTGATAAGTGAGAATGAATAATATACAATTGTACTCATGTGTTTAAATATGTGATATGTCAACTCACATGCATCTCAGATAGTCTTCTCTAGTTAAAGGAACATGGATTGAACATTGAGAGGATGATGATCCCATGCCTCTAGTTCATTATGGATATCAGAGACAAATGAACTATATGATCATGGTAACATTGATCATGGATTGTAGGTTGTAGTTTTTCTCCAACGATCTGAATTACTTGGGTAGCAATGATGTGTGACTAGGCACCAGTCTTTGCTTGTGATATCATAATTGGTTATGGACATTCACTACCAACATAATTCTAGACCTATAGGGTCACACTCATAGGATAAACTTGGACTAAAGGAGTATATTCATGAATGATTTTTAGATTGAATTCCAAAAGTGTTTATGTATTCAATTAAACAACAAATCAACTACTGGACTCAGAACCATCAAGTTCAAGTGTTGAATTGACTGATTGGAGTGTCAGGTTGATGGAAAATTGAATTTGTTGATTTCTGCATGAGTCAAGACACAAACTAATGGGCTCACTAGGTGAACCGGTCGGCTTAGGTTGGTGAGACAACTGGTTCACCAAGTGAACCGATCAGATCGGACAAGCCAACCGAAGCTTCTGGTGATTTTCCCAAATCATGAAAAAAGTTGATCTTTTCACTTTGTGCAATTTGATTTGTACAAGGATTAATGTTGGACACTAATTGAAAACAAATTGTGAATTCAATTGTGATTGGGAAACACTGTGAAATGATTGGCTCACTTGGTGAACCCTCACTATGCCATCCGACCAGTTCACTAGTGAACTGATCGATTCACCTACCACATGCAGCAAAATTCATGAAAATTCCAGACCCTTCTACTCCCACATAGATTCGGAACCCTGACCCTAGCTTCTACTATAAATAGAGGGGTATTGGGGGCTTCCTAACACAAACAAATAAGAATCAGTTGCTCTGACAATGGTTGTCCTCTCTGGTTGTGATAACCAATAGAGAGCCCGAGTAAGTCCTACATGTTAAAGGGAGGGACATCGAGGGAGAGAACAACTACGAACAATTGTGGGAGAGAATGTCACTGACTAGTACGTTGATAGAAGGGGACAACTCCTTCCCGTTGGCTCTGGTAGCGCAATGTGGAATTCCTAGTAGTTCTGTGAACTACTCTAGAGGCCAGAGGCCATTGTCTACCTCTAGGAGGACATCGTCAGCTGTTTTATGTGGTGTTGCACTAGGAGTCTAGTAGTGACGATTGTTCGAGTGTTGTTGCTCCTAAAGGAGCGTGCTGCTACCTAAAGAAGAAGAAGCATGATGCTACTACAAGAGTAATGTTGCTAGACTTGTTCAAGACTAGGTATAACCTTGGAAACCTTCCTTACTAGATACAGTTGTTGATGCAATCTTATTATTCTCAGAAATGGGCATTTAAATTTTTTGTTTCTGCTAACTATCTTTGCACCCAATTTCCTCACGTGCTCACCTCTGTCAAGTTCATCATATATGCATTAAGCGGAAGTCATGGGTATTAATATTACAAGTCTACACACCCCCCTTTAGAAATATTAGTGAAAATGAGGATATTTATCTAGCTCTTTCAGATAAATGAAAACTTCAACAAGTAACATTGTAGAAACTTCCTTTGTTTCCTTCACTTGGAGACATTTATTGTCAACTTGTTGCATATTGGGATCCATTTCTATGAAAAGCTACCCCATAACACTGTGGATTCCATGCCCGATTTTTCTTACTTCTTGGGATTTTGGGGAATCTTGAACTCCATTCTATCATCTTCAATGACAAGAGTCATTCTTCCTCTCCCCATATCCAATGTAATATCTGTTGTGGCATGGAATGGCCAGTCAAGAAGCAACTCGAATCCATGGTCTTCTTGCATCTCCATCACCACAAAATCTATAGGAAATATGAATATGACCACTTTGACCAAGACATCCTCACAAATAAAAAAGGATCATACAAAAGACTTATCTGACACTTGTACAGTGATATTCATATTGCTACTATGTGGAAAACCCCTCTTCTTGAAGGTCTTCCATGACATCATATTTATGCATTTTCCAAAATTACATAAGGAATGTTCAAAATGGTGTTAGCCTATAGATAAGGGAATGTTGAATCACCCCTGGTCTTCTCTCTTCCTATGTAGCTTTCTTGTAATTAGCATGCTAACTTTCTAATTTAACATCACCACACTAGTGTGTGTTGGTTGATGACAAAATCTCATTAATCATGATATGTGATATCAAACTGAACACATAGATACTTGTTAGAGAGTAGTGTATCAGATAGACCCACCTTGAAAGTGACTCATGGAAACCATGATTGGTAGTCAGAGTCATCTATCATAGTGATGATGGTGATTGTGGTTCTTAGACCTAAAATCACTATGCTCATCATAGTGTTATTTGGTGTAGTTTGACATCACCCACCGTGATCATGAATAAGGGCTTCCATAAAGTTGGTCCTTGAGTGAACTATGACACATTGGGATGATTGTGAGTGATGTAGATGGGATTTGTTCCACCTATAAGAGTTTGATATCCTGGCCACTTAATAAATGAGACTGAGAAATGCATGGCCATGCTGGTGTGAGTCAAAATGTGATATCGAGCTTCCACATATCTCAAACAATTTGCTTCAATTCAAGGAACATGGATAGAACATTGACGAGGCTGATAATTTCATGCCTCGAGTTCAATATGGATATCAGAGATAAAGGAACTATACTGTCATTGCAACACCAATAACAAATACTAGGTTAAGTTGTTCTCCAAGTTTTCCAATTACTTGGGTAGAAATGAAGTCCTACTATTTACCAATCATTTCTTGTGATATCATTATATGATTATGAATATCACAACCAATTTAGTCAGGAGCCTATTGGGTCACACACATAGGATGCACTGGAATAGGAGTATAACTTTGGACTTGATTGAAAATGTTCTGAATTAAATTGATTACTAAAACGTTTAGGTAATCTACTAGAATAATATTAAAATATAATGAGTTAATTGGTGAAAATGTTTAATCCAGTTAATTAGAGTATAATCATTAAGTCGGCTGACTAATCCCAAGCAACTGAGTATAGATGGATGAAGAAAATTAATTAAATAATTCATATGATTAATTGGTTAATTAATTGATTCTATAATATTCTTTTAATAGTCCACGAGTGGCTCATTATAAATGCAACCCGCAACCTCTTGTTTTCCCAGGGGTTTTAGGAACCTTTCTTCCTATCCTCAATTATATATAGGGGCATGATAGTTGGGTTTTGATATACACTCTTGCACGTGAACCCAAGTTTTCATCAACCCCAAGAGAGAAAGAAGGAGAGGAACCCCAATGCTATCACGTCATCAAAGTAGAAGGCTACTTCTTCTCACTGGCTTAGGAAGCGTGACATGGAGTTCCACTCCATCCACATGAATAAGTAGAGATGCAGACACTAAGCGCATGTATCTAGAGGACAGATGAGGATTGTTTGTGCACATTAGGAGCCATACACATCACCGCACAGAGGGACGTTGTCAAACTTTCTCCGTGACGAGGTATATCCCGCACACTCTCTTTCTGAATACGTTGTTGTCAACGAGATCTGTTAGTAGGGTATGTGGAGAAATTTTTTATTATTTCTGTTGTGCTTGTCACCTAAAACAAATCCAACTATAAACACTATATATATATATATATATATATAGTGTAATAGTCGCACGCTACACTCAAGTTGTGTTTGCATATCAAGACTACTTTCTATAAATGTAAACCATTGATCTTCATTTTCATACTACAATTAGGCTACAAATGAATTTTGAGCCCATTTGGATGAGTGTAAGTCACTCATCCGAGGCCAACAAAATCAACGCATGAAACTAATTTGAAATGCATAATTTTACTAGTCTTCATAACATGATCTATGAATGTCCAAATGGGGTCAAATTTTCTATATGATCTGTTCACAAGAAGTTTAAGAATAGAAACGGATTAGATTAAAAAAAAAGCATTATGGAGAACTACTTGAGTGTATTCTGCTCCGGATACACTCGAGTATATTCCAACCTAACTTAACCAAATGAGCTCAAAATTTGCATGTATCCTAATTATAGTATTGCAGTGAAGATCAATGGTTTTCATTTAAAAAAAAAGTATTATTGATATGCAAACACCATGAGTGCAACGTGTGATCTGTACACTCAAGTGTATCTAGCCTGATTCATATATAGTTAGGTTATAATACACTCAAGTGTATCCTGAGTAGAGTACACTCAAGTAGTTTACTATGATGCAATATTTTTTTTAAATCTAATCCGCTGGTCTTTTTAAACATCATGTAGCTCATATATAAATATTGAGCCCATTTGGATATTAATAGGTCATGTTATGAAGACCAAAAAAATTATGCATTTCAAATTAGTTTTATGCGTCTATTTTGTTACCCTCGGATGAGTGACTAATACTCATCCAAATGAGACCAAAAATTGCATTTAGCCTAATTATAGTATAACAATGAAGATCAATGGTTTATATTTTGCAAAAAAAGTAGTCTTTATATACAAATTCCACTTGAGTGTAGCATGCGATATGTACACTCGAGTGTATTCTAGCCTGACTCATATATAGTCAGGCTAGAATACACTCGATTGTATTTGGAACATAATACACTCAAGTAGTTTTCCATGATGCAATATTTTTTTTAAAATCTAATCTGTTGATCTTATTAAACATCATGTGAATAGCTCATATATAAAATTTGAGCCCATTTGGAAATTTATAGCTAATGTTATGAAGACCAAAAAATTATGCATTTCAAATTAGTTTTGTGCATCTATTTTGTTGCCCTCAGATGAGTGACATTTCTACTCATCCAAATGAGTTTAAAATTTGCATGTAGCCTAATCATAGTATAACAATGGAGATCATAGTTTACATTTTGCAAAAAGGTAGTCTTGATATGCAAACACCACTTGAGTGTAGCATGCGATCTGTACACTCGAGTGTATTCTAGCTTGACTCACATATAGTCAGGCTAGAATACACTTGAGTGTATGCGATGCAGAATACACTCAAGCAGTTTTCAATGATGCAATAAGTTTGTTAAAAAATATAATCCATTGATCTTCTTAAACATCATGTGAATAGATCATATATAAAATTTGAGCCCATTTGGACATTTATAGGTCATGGTATGAAGACCACAAAATTATGCATTTAAAATGAGTTTCATACGTCTATTTTGTTGCCCTCATATGAGTGATTTATACTCACTCAAATGAGTAACTTATACTCACTTAGATGAGTGACTTATACTCATCCAAATGAGCTCAAAATTTGCATGTAGCATAATTATAGTATAACAATGAAGATTAATGGTTTACATTTTGTAAAAAAGTAATCTTGATATGCAAACACCACTTGGTTGTAGCATGCAATCTGTACACTCGAGTGTATTCTTCTCTCTCTCTCTCTCTATATATATATATATATATATATATATATATGTATACACAAACACAAACAATATATATCATGTCGATATAGTACTACTAGCTTAACCAGTAGGTATGAATGCATATTTTAACAATTTTATTGAAACATTATCATTGTTTATTTGTTGTTAATTTTACATTTGAACATAGACAATCTTTTTAGTTACTATATAATAAAGTTAAGGCAACGTTTGGTAATGTGATTACTTCGAATATAGTGGCAGTAGAAGACCAAAAGTCAACCACGGGGAGCCAAAAATGTTAGTCTTGAAACAATCGGTAAACTTTTACATACTTTTCACACTCATCTGTGATTACCCAACTGAGATTATCCAGCAGACAAATTTTACGTGGTGGCTCATCTTGGATGCATCACTGTGGTTAAAATAAGTGTGTTGCCAAATGGAGCCTTAGATATGTATTATAACACGAAATAAGTAAATATAGATATGTTTATAGGTTTTGTTGGTCTAATTAAATTGTACTCTTAAAAGGAACCCTGTTAAAGCATTTTTTTAATGATTTTAAATATTTTAGAAGCAAACCAAACCATGTAGCCCCAAAACCAAACAAGTTGGTTCATTTTGTTTTAGTTTGTTTGGCTTCCATAATCTACCACAACCTCATCTCAAGCATGATAAATTCATGTGAGGTCTTACAAGGTTCGAATAAAATAAAACATAGAAGAACATTTTATGTTTAAGTTTAAAAAGAAACAAATATTAGTGGATCAAATTATCATTAATGTGAATGGTAACGTTTAGCTTATTTGGAAAAAGGTTGCAATATATTATTCAAACCAAGCATCACTACTTCTCTAGTAATTAATACACCCCCCCACACACACACATATATATACATATATATATATATTGTTTATTCTGCCCAAATTTACTTTTTTAAGTCATATACTTACTTTTTTGTCATCGTAATTACTTTTTTGTCCAGCGAGTTACTTTTCTGGCCGTATAGTTACTTTTTAGGCTGATGGGCTGGGAAATCCAGGCTACCCACACGGGTATTGAATGAACACTATATATATATATATATATATATATATATATATATATATATATATATATATAAGGAGGGAGAAAGAGTGTACAGATCGCACGCTACACTCAAGTCTTCTTTGCATATCAAGACTATTTTTTTGCAAAATGTAAACCAATGATCTTCATTGTTATACTATAATTAGGCTACATGTAAATTTTGAGCTCATTTGGATGAGTATAAGTCACTCATCTGAGGGAAATAAAATCGACGTATGAAACTAATGTGAAATGCATAATTTTTTTGGTCTTCATAACATGACCTATAAATGTCCAAATGGGCTCAAATTTTATATATGAGCTATTCACATGATGTTTAAGAATATCGATGGATTATATTTAAAAATATATATTATTACATAATGGAAAACTACTTGAGTGTATTCTGCTCCGGACACACTCGAGTGTATTCTAGCCTGACTATATATATATATATATATATATATATATATATATATATATATATATATATATATATATATATATATATATATATATATATATATATATATATATATATATAGTTATATATATACAAACATATATACATATATATGTGTGTATATATATACATAAATACATACATATATACACATATGTATATATATGTATGTGTATATATGTATGTATATGTATGTATATATATAACTATATATAGGTATATATATACATATATATAGTTATATATACATATATATACATATATATATGTATATATATACATATATATACATATATATATGTATATATATACATACATATATACATATATGCATATAGATAAGGAGTGGCTCAAGTGGTCAAGCACAGTGTCTCCTCATGAAGGGACCTGTGTTCGAATCCCAGTTGTCGCCTTGATTTACCATCCTCCTAGGCGTTCGGCCTCTACCACAGGCATGAGAGAGGGGGGGGGGAATCTTTCTCTCTTAATCACATATATGCATACAGACATATATACATATAGACGTATATATATATATATACATATATTTATACCTATATATATGTATATATATACATATATATAATTTTAAATGTATAAGGTTTGTTGTCATCATAACCTTACCTATAAATGTCCAAATGGGCTCAAATTTTATATATGCGCTATTCAGATGATGTTTAAGAAGATTAATGGATTAGATTTAAAAAAATATTGCATCATGGAAAATTACTTGAATGTATTCTACTCCAGATACACTCTAGTATATTCTAGCATGACTCTCTCTCTCTCCCTCTCTCTCTCTCTCTCTATATATATATATATATACATACATACATACATACATACATATATGTATATGTATATATATATATATATATATATATATATATATATATATGCATATAGGGCAACGATCCAGTGAGAAACATATATCTTGGTAAGAGCATGAGAGAAATTTGAATAACTCTCCACGTATATTAATTTTTCATAATCCAACCGTATAGATTACAAGTATACCTTAATATTTACCTTCATATAAGATTCGATAACCATCCAATTTGCAGATCATTCACAATAGTAGAATACTTTTTGATGATCGATATTGAATTTTAGGCTGCCCTTGGATGTAAAAAGTGTATATTGTACATATGGACATGTAAACAATGTTTGATTACAATATTTTTTTGTGAGAAGATAAATGAAATGATGGTTTTTCCATCTATACATTTGGATTTTTAAAAACAGATCCCAAATTGTAGTTATTGAAATGCCTTTCATTCTCTCACCATAGGATGTTTCTCACTGGATCTCTACCCATATATATATATATATATATATATATATATATATATATATATATATATATATATATATATATATATATATATATATATATATATATATATATATATATCTGTGTGTGTGTGTGTGTGTGTGTGTCTATATATATATATATATATATATATATATATATGTATACACATATATATACATACATACATATGCCGACAAAGAGTAGCTCAAGTGGTCAAGGATGGAGTCTCTACATATGTATATATATATATATATATATATATATATATATATATATATATATATATATATATATATATATATATATATATATATATATATATATATATATATATATGGGTGTTTATTTGTTGCCCGTGTGGGTACTTCAGGTTTGCTGCCCATGCTTGAAAACACGGTGGCAGCTATTGTAAATAGTCTGCAATATCACCGACTCCGTCTCCCATCCGCAATCTCAAATTAGGCGATTTTCTTCTCCCTCTTGCTCCATCAATTTTTGTAGACTCTCTCGTTGTAGTCTAGATTCGCGTTATACAGGTGAATATGGTTGTGTAGGGCGGCAGATTTCTTCTCAGCTCCATGGGATCGACCTTCTTTGGCATCTTTATCTTTGAGTTCGGCTCCCCAGACAATGACGTGGGATGGTCGGCTCCGCTCTCGTCATGGACGTAATACACAATCATGATCAGGAGTCTCACCATGGTGTCTGTGCACTTTATCCTCTGCCATGGCGATGTAACAGGTGCGGCCGCCGCCAGCATCCTCAGCCATGGCGACATTGTAAGTGCAGCCGCCGCCGGCACAACTCGCTTCCCGGCACTTTCGGCAGAGTAATCATGGTCAGCATATGCCGATGCGTGCTCTTCCACCTCCGAACTGATAACCATTCCCATTTGAAAATGGTGTTGTTGTTGATTTTTTGTTGCTGATGCTTCACCGGTTTCGATGCAAGGGCTCCGGCAGCTCTGCTGTAATAACTGGTTGCTTGCGCAGAAGCAGCGGAGTGGTACATTAGGGAGAGATGGTTGTCGGTTGAGCCAGAAAAATCATAGTGTAGTTGTTGCGGCTTCACGGTATTCGTGGTCATGGAGGAGGAAATGGGTAGGTACTGTTGCTGGTGTTGTGGATGGTGTACTGGTGTTGGTGTTGTGGATGGTGTTGGAGCTGCTGTTGTTGTAGTTCGAGTGGCATTTCCAACCCGAGCATGCTGCCTCAGCAGGAGTTGGACATGAGACATTGGTGCTACCATCCATGATCGACTGGGATGATCGAAGATGAATTGGCTAGCTCCTATTTTCATGTGTCAAGGACCAATTTTGTGACCAGATGTTCAAGTAGAAGAATATGAAGAAGAAATTAAGAAGCGAGCAAGAACTAATTCAACGATCAAGTGAAAGAACAGAAGAATTGATCAAAGGAGAAGAGATAGTGATTGTGTGGGCAACTCGAGCAAGAACAAGAAAGTAGAGATGGTAGAATCAAAATAGAGTATGGCTGGTGCGAAATAGAGATACAAAGTAGACAAAAAAGAGATAGGCGGAGGAAAAAAACCAGCTTGATACTACTGAATATCAGCCGTCAGCCAATAAGTCTACTCTATACAACTAGCTATAATATGATGTTATTATACTGAGAAGTACATTAGAGTTTGTGGACACACGTTTAAGTGGTTAGGCTGCTAAAATATGATGTGAGTAAATTTGGATACTTGTTGGAATTTTGTTGTATCATACCTAACTATTTGACACAAGTTTTATAGTTATTTTTTGTACCATATACTTTTTATGTCTTTGTGTTACTTTTAGTGTGTGATAATTAATTTTCTTACTATATAGTTACTTTTTGTGTCATGGTGTTACTTTCAGTGTCGATGGTTACCTTTTTTTCATGCTCTTGCTTTTAATGTTAGATAGTTACTTTGCTTACTATATAGTTACTTTTTGTGTCCTGGTGTTACTTTCGGTGTCGTATAGTTACTTTTCGGGTCATGATGTTACTTTTAATGTCATATAGTTACTTTTTGTACCATATACTTATGCTTTGAGTCCTGGTATTACTTTCAATGTTGGTAGTTACCTTTGTGACTCAATTTGTTTCCATGAATACATACTCAATCATAAACAACATCTTGTAATGATGTAGATTGTTCATATGATGTTTGAGTATGGAAGATGTTGCCGTGTTGTCTTTAACGTGCTGGATTTTGGAGCCAAAGGCAATGGCAACTCCGACAACACCAAAGTATGTATACCGTCGTCATCATCAACATTTAATCGTCTACATTTACAATGTCAACGATGACCTGGTTTTATCAAATGTGAATGAGCGAATTCTCTTTGGTGAAGGATATTATCAAATGTGAATTGTGATGCGGCGATGGATGGACTACTTGGGGCATAGTGGCAAGGGACGACAACGACATGTTTCTTGCTGCGGCATCGAACCAGCGAAGAAGCTTTCAAGGATGTTATTTTCAGTTAATATTGTGGGACTTTCTAGTTCTTTATCCGTGTCAACATCCCTTCGACGATGACACGCAGTTGTGACCATGTCACCTCAGTTTTTGGAAGGTAGCTGCTACAAGGACATATGCCTTAGGATTTGGGGGCATGTCCGCAGACCTGATGTAGAGGGTTATACCTTAATAGCGGGGTATGGAATCAAGGGGAGCTCACTGGCAAATTTGTTTATCTAGAGAAATAGTAGTGTCTTGTGCAAACGAGGATCACCGAAAAATTTGTTTAAGGTGATATCTCTGATTCTAGAGAAAGAGTACTAGTATTGTTTTCGGTGTTGGATAGTTAATTTTTGTATCATGATTTTATTTTTAGTATTAAATAGTTGCTTTTTGTACCATATAGTTACTTTTTGTATCCTGGTGTTACTTTCGGTGTCGTAT